>ML977207.1:2397-13894 GCA_010015705.1 Aulographum hederae CBS 113979
GAGCCAGACGTCGACGCAGATGCAGTAGCCGGAGCCGGTCCCTCCATCCTCGAAGAGTCACAACTCTCGCCCTTTGGTATCTCCACCGGCGCTGCCGACGACACCGCGGGATGATGCGGCGACTGCTGTGACTGCTGCTGCCCGTTCTTCCTCGCCTGCTCAAGCCATGCTTCGCGGGTCTTGTGGTCGACGGGGCAGGCGGATGCTTCGTCTGAGGAGGCTTGGGAGCTCGAATTCATTGTCGACGATTTCGAAAGGCGGCGTTCGTTCTTGAAGGGTGATGGATGGTTATAAGGGTAGCATTGTTTTTGGCTCGAGGACTCTTGATGTGGATGGGAGCTTTGAAGGCTCAAGTCGAAAATTAGAGTTGGCGGGTAGGGCTGATAGCGTGGGATATCCCACTGCAAATGGTCTGTGCGGTCCCGAATTGATTCGCGTCGCGCGATATCACATGACCGTTGCTCAACGCCCGGAGGTTGAACAAAACGTCGGTAGCGAAAATACACCACAGATCTCGCCATACTGAATTAATATCAAGCTGAGGTGAAGACTTCACACGCTATAAACTCTTCTCATGTCTTTCATTTACAGCAACACATCTCCCTTCACATCCTCCTGACATCTCCCGCTGCAATGACTGTCACGTTCGTATCTCAAAGTCAGCGGGCACTCGCATGCTCCATCACTTTCCCCATTAAACACTTGCGGATCGATAGACGCGAGTCACTTCATGAAATTGTACATTGCATTCTCAGCTAATCTAATCCTTTCCTCTCCTCCCCTCTTTCCTCGTCCTCGTCCTCGACATCAACATCAACATCATCAGCATCTCCAACTCCAACTCCAATCCCCTGTCTAATCACCTTCATTCACGTCCATTCCATCCAACCTACCGATCCAGCTTCCCCCCTAAATCCTATCCAAACCTGATTTCAAACTGGACAAAGCAACACAAAACGTACAAGCCAAGCCGCCCACCCATCCGAAGCGACAAAAATGCCACACAAACAAAAGAGAGAGAAACCTCAGATTACAGTTTGTTCCACCACGTCTATATTCAATCGTTTTTTGTAGTTTGCGCCACTCCGCTCCGCCAAATGAGAAGAGAGCACACAAACACACACAACACGTATGCAACGGGTTTAAAAAAGGCTTCAAGAGTTCCACCAAAGCCGAACAGAACAGAACCGTCCGCCTCCAGACATGCGCGCATCGAGAGGACCATCTTTCTTGTTTTGGAGAAATGAGATAAAGGACGATGGTGCAAGAGAAACTATTCCTCACGAGAGACAGAGTGGGATAGCGCGGAAGACAACAAGTCAAATGGTATCGGCCAGCCAACGCCAGGAAACCCAATGAGCACCGTGCTGGTTAGAGCATGAAGGAAAAAAGAAAAAAGATATTCGTGCCCGACACCCCAGCTGAAAAAGCCGGAGTCCGCCGTACTCCGCAAGGACAAAAGAAAAGTTGAATACATGATATTCATCCACGGCTGCTAAAAAGACGACAAAACAGCTTTCCTCAATTATTTTATACCCAATCCCCTTCTTCTACAACGCACGTCGCTTCTACATGGCAATGAGGGGAGTTTGCCCTCGTTCGTCTATCCTCTCCAAGCGTCTTTCATTCCCTGCTATTTCAATCCTCCTCATTATTTCGTACTCTTTTCATGGTATTGTTGCTTCCGCTACGCGTCGACTTTGCACTAGCAGCAGCCGCCGCGTCTTTGATCGCCTGTCCGATCGATCCCCTCGCCACAGGCCTCTTCTTACTCGTAATATCGATGAAATCGTCGTCCGACTCCGAATCGTCGTCGCTTTCCATCGCGTGGTCGCCGTCGTACCCGTCAAAGTCTTCTTGGCTGTTGCTCACCCGGGATGGCTGCTTCGTTGTGTTGTCCGAGTCTTGCGAAGCACCGTCGGAATGTTTGTATAGCTGGTGGGTTGACTCCTCCGGTACGAGCGACGAATCCGCCGACACGACAGATGGGATGGACGGGTTGGAGGTTGAGTACGACAACCCAGACGCAAACTGATCTTCTGACGAGCTCGACAGAAGCCTCGCAGGAGGAAGACCGGAGAAGTCTCCCTCGCCAGGGTCAGGAATCATGTCTTCAAGAGATGAGCTAGCCTCGGTTTGCTGCTTCTTGTAGAAAGCCTCGTCATCCGGGCTCGGCGGGCAGCCTCTCTGGTCCGGTGCACTGGGGAGATGTGCAGACATTGATGAAGAGGGTCGCTCATTCTTCATATCCAATTCGAGCTTCCTCCGACGGTACATTTGCTCTTTTGCCCGGTTGAAACGCTGCTCCGTTGTTTCTTGAAGTTGGAGCTGGTCACCCTCGTAGGGGAGAAACCGCGGACTGCCTTGCGTCGGCGGCTTTGCCTCTGTCACGGTTGCAGTTCTGGGCCGCCGCGAAGATGCAGAAGAAACCGACGACTGCCGAGACACATTACCTGTAACAGATCCAGTACGAACAGCCTCCGGCGAAGCGATAGAAGGCGTACGGGATGACGCTGGACTGGCAGAGCTGGCCTGACTGTACTCCTCGCGGAGCAGATCCGCCTGATCTACGTGGCCGGCAGCGGAAGCCGTACTCAGACCGACGGAAGGTTGCGCATGTGGATCATCACTGACATTTCCAGCAACTCGGTCGATGGATCGCTCCCTACCGTCAGCCTGCAACGAACTTCTGTCCCGGCTTCGAAGGCTATTCCTGATTTTACGACCAGCTCCACCAAAGATACCGCCGAGGTTCGCCGGACTCAAAGTCTCAGCCAACGGTGTGCTTGGTAGACCTGCAAACGTAGCCAGCCCAGTGCCCAGGCCTCTGCCAATGTCTGTGGGCTTGACAGACTGCATCGAAGGAGCCCCCGACGTTTGTGGCCTCTCAACCGAGAAGCCTCTAAAGTAATCAGAGACGGAGCTGGGACGAATTATATGCTCGGCTCCGCTAACTGGTGATTCAGGACGCGATGGAGGATCAGGAAAGTACTGAGAATGATCCTGCGTGTCAGGACTAGCAGTCACGCTCTTGGAAAGAGGGTGGTCGCTTTCCCGGGAGTTTTTGAGGGCCGTGTAGATATCATGATCGATTTTGCTCCCTCTTCGGGCGTCCTGGGAGATGGTACTGCTCGAGGAAGCTGTCGAAGACAGTCCGCCGACGGTCGCTGTGCTTTTCGCGCGTCGCCTGTGAGAGGAAGAGGTCTGACGGTTGCCGCCTCCAATACCTAAAGCACCACCTATCTTCCTCGTCACTGACTTCAGCCGCTCGACGAGGTTGATCGGCACGACAGCATCGGCAACATCCTCTTTCGAGACTTCGATCCTCTGGCCCTTGGTTTGCCGCGATGGATCCGTGTCCTCCAACCACTGACGTGGGTCGAGGATACCACGAAGTACCCACGGATGATGCTTGACCTCGACTAGCTTCATTCGCTTGCTGGGATCTTTGATCAGCAGTCGTTTGATGAGATCGCGAAGGTCATCGTCAACGTCTTCGTACGACGACTCGTGCGTCTCCCGTTTGTTGGTGTTCAAGGGGGGAACGACCCGTCCATGCGAATTCGGACGAGAGCTTTGCTTTTCCTCCACGGCTCGGAGGCGTTGCGGAGGAATGTACACGTCTTCTGTGGCGATCATTTTCATCAAGACAAAGGTATTAAGGTCGTGGAATGGCACCCGGCCAAAAACGAGGCAGTAGAGCGTGACGCCAAGAGCCCAAACATCAATCTGCCCTGTTACAGGAGGAGAATTCTCCTCGTCGTTGTCAATCTGGCAAAGTTCTGGTGCGTAGAAGGCGGGCGTCCCGACGGTCTTTGCGAGCTCGACGGCAGCATTCTCATCTGGCAAATCAGATTCAGATTCGTGACTACCAGTAAGATGACCAGACTCACGACCAAGGTAAGAGACACCAAAATCGGAGATCTTGACCCGGTAATCCTTCGTTTGCAGGAGGTTGGCAGGCTTGATATCGCGGTGGATGACGCCTTGGTAGTGCAGATATTCGAGGCCAAGGACAGTATCCCTGAAAGCCGAGCGAGCGGCACCAAGAGTCATGAGAGGAACGTAGCGGAAATGGTCGGGCAACATCTCGTCGTTGGTCGACTGTAGAGGGTTTGAGGCGAAGCTGCTCGATATGCTGGGTGGTCTCCGACTCATGTCTGGATCGTAAGCTCCGTACATTGTTCCCTCCAGTCCCGTCGAAATCACTTCATCCTCAGGCAACGGAGGTAACGCCGACACCAATGGTGCAGCAAGAGGGGGATGCAGGACCTCGGATTCGGGTGGTTCCTGTAACAACGGAGTCTCCAGGGCGCCGCCTTCAGCAGAATGCGAGTAGTCTCGCTTTGCAGTAAGGTAAGGGTCTTCAACAGTTAGCAAAGCATTTTCTGAAGAGCTCTTTGCAAGTCGAAGATCATCTGCTGCCTCATCATGACCGGCGTCGTCGTCAATCTCGTCACCACCGTCAGAGTCGTCAGAGTCCCCGCCATGTTCAAAGCTCCAACTACTGCTCTCGCCGCGCTGGCGATGGCCAAGACGCTTCCATTTGCGCTTCTCCTTCCTCGCCCGCTTCTCGGCTCCTTTCTTCAAGATCAGCTCATCTTCTAGCTCTGCGGCCTCGTCGTTGAAAATGCCTTGCTGCTCTCGCTGGTACCGGCGGTACTCGACAAGGCGGACTTCTTTCGAGCCTTCGGCACGCCACTTGACTTCACCGAGTTCGACGTGCTCCAAAACGATGTAAACCTTTTTGCAGGCGGGATCATCAATGACTTCGAGCAGACTGACAATGTTGGGATGGCGGGCTTTTTTCAAAATGGCAATCTCTTTTTTGATCTTGTCTTCGTGGCTCGTATTCTTGCCTAGACGCCGCTTCTTCGAGTAACGCTCGACAATCTTGATCGCGACAAAGTGACCGTCGGTGAGGTTTCGACCAAGCTTGACCTTGCCATGCACGCCGCGACCTAGCTCATCAATGACCTCGTACTGGTTGATGAGCTTGCGCCCTGAGATTGGGTCGACCTCAATATCAGCAACATGCGTCTCCTTTGGTTGCTGTCGCTGGGTAAAGTGCAGATAAGGGCTAGAGTATCCACCCTGATCCAGCGGCTCCATGGTTTCCCTGTGTGGGGAGGTCCGTGGAGTGAAGAGGCCGGGACTGGTGGCCGGTGAGTTGCCTACTGTCCTTGAACCCGGCTCGTTTGTGACCAGATGTTCGTGGAGCGGATTGACAGGCAACTGCCCCGACGTGCTCGTAAACGCCAAATACGGGGACGGATTTGAACTGCGCGTTCGGAGGATGTGCGGTGGAAATGGTACAGGATAATTCTGACTTTGAAGCGCAGAGTAGGCCTGGTTCGGGAAACGTGACAGAGTCGAAGTCGGATGGACGAAATCGGAAGCCTTCACCGTGGCATTACTGGCAGTGGAGGCGTTGGACAGATGGTCCCGGTGCACTGTGGGCCGTTCAGCGTTATCTGGTGTGCCTGAACGGCTTGTCTGCGATCTGGCATCTTGATCCACGACAGTGGTGGTCAAGTTCAGGGCATCGGGGGTGGTTCTGGGGGATGGGTCTTTGTCCGAGGAGGCCGTCGACGTCGACGTCTCGGGCTTGGGAGAGAAGTACTCCCAGTTTGCAGCATCGCCAGAGGTCCCATCAGCGTCTACGGATCCGGGAACCTCTGACTTTGGCGTCTTGTCCGAGTCGGTCGTCTCCAATATGAAGGTCCTCGAGGTGCTTCGGGGCCGCGCCCCTCCCACAGAGGCTCTACTGGCTGGTCCTTCTTCCATGGCTGCTCCGGCTCACACTGCAAAACCTGACACGACGACACCCGGTATTGTCCTCGATCTTCTTGTCGCATTCTCCGGGCAACGTTGTCGACAGCGTTGGCGCAATCAAACGCTCTCCGGGGCTTTAAGGCTTCGCAGGTGCACGGTGCATGGTGGATGGGGCGTTGAGGACGCGAAGGCGGGAGTAGAGTGTGGTCTTTGAGTATGGAGTCGGATAGACGCTGACGGTGCAGGCGGTAGTAATAATTGTGGAGTTTGTCCGGCAAAAGATATGGTGCGGGTCGGGGTCGAGCGAGTTGGAGGCGGGCGGAGACTTTCTGCTGGGGAACTTGGCGGGTCGCTCAACGGCGTCTGTCGGGGCAAGACAGGGCGACAACGGTCGGTGACACAGTCAATGGGAGGGTGAATGTGCGTGTGGAAGTGTCTGTTGCGGGCTGGAAAGGGCAGAGGGCAGAGACAGAAAGAGAAGAGTGACGGAGACAAAGAGACGGAGTCGGGTTGAGGGTGTGCGAGATGAGAATTGAGCTCAGGCTTTGCTTGGCTCGCTCCCTCGTCCCAACCGTGGCATTTGCGATGCCACTGGCTGGCGGGCTGGCGATGATCCTCTGCCCGTCCTCTGGCCTGCTTCTCAGCCTGCGCTAGACATGCAACAGTGCAAGAGAAGGCCGTCAAGGGCAGCGCTATAGTGTCTTTGACTCTTCGTACCTAACCTGCACGCCCCAACCGCCGTAGTACTGGCAGCAGCTGTTCATCACTTCATCTACAGAGTAAATCAAAGTAACAGGAAGAAGCTGCACTGCACCCACGGACGCACGTTCTTTGATACCCACCCTACTCCTATCCAGATGCCCGCTGTACGACAGAACAGAATACGAAATATAGCCGCTTTGGACGCTGTACATGGCCGAGCATCCCCCCCAGCAAGCATCTTTGTCGAGCGACGGCGAACTCTTGGGGTTGACGTTCTGTTAGCGGGAGACCAGATCGTCGCCCCAATAATGCATTGTTCGTCACCATTTTCTCATGAGCTGGGGGGACACACTGAAAGAGGAGACTCAGACGGGAGTCTAGAGAGCGGGCACATGAACTCCTAGAGTCTGACCAGCCGCTTCACTGCCACTTTTGCTCCACGGAGTCCACTCCAGAATCCACCTCCACCCCCTAGCACGCCCAGCCGAGATGTTGTGCTGCCGTCTTACCCCAGATTTTTGCTCCTGGCCGTTGTATTTTCTTTTGCCTTCCGCTTGACTCGCATAACGAGAATCAAAGCTTGGGCCCCTGGAGCCGCTACTCTACCGCTGTCGCCGCTCGGTCTGCTCGACTCTGCCTTTCTCCGGCTGTTCGTCGACATGGATCATCATCAGTGCTTCAGCTTCACGGTTCACCAGCCTCAAGGTTCTGGTCTGTGTGGTTGCCAACCGCGACGGGAGTGTTTCGCTGGTACGCTGTGTCGGGTGGGCAGGCAGCGGGTGATTGGACTCGGCGCCGTCGTCGATTCTCGCCCTGCCTCCCGGGAACTCCTCAGGTGCGTCTCGTCTCTGGACTGGTGACCCAGTGACGAGATGCAAATCCGACAGAGCCCACACCAAACCGCCCTTCGCGCTGGGTGGCGGCAGCGGGCCAGTCAGCGCTCAACAACTCGTGAACATGCGGGGAGCAGCACGAGGTGACGAGGTGACGAGGCACTTGCGGAGATGAACTGATGAAGCCCTCCAAGCTCGTTAGGGGTTGATGGCCATGGGCGGCTTCGACTCTTCGAGACTCTATCGTGCACTGCCTAATCGGGACAAGCTTGGGGCTGTCAGCAGTGAGCCCAGATGGAAGATGCCGCTTGCAAATGCAGAGTGCAGCCCATCGCCTGATTATTCTCGGCGTAGATTGATAGAGAAGCCCGGTGCTGCAGCTGGGCATGTGGTGTGTAAGGTTGGGTGTCCGCCCTCTCTCCAGTCGAGTCTCCTCCAAACGGCGAGGCTGGAACCATAGAACAACCTCACAATGCCACGCCCGACCCAGCAGCAGACTCTTGACACAGTAGTCTCGGGCAGCCGGGATCAGAAACAGCATTTCAATACTACGTAGTAAAGCTTCATCTGCGCCCGAGTCAGCGCAGTATTTGTTTGTCACCACCGTCCTCTGCTCTAGTCCTCAAAGCAGACAGACGTGCATGAACAGGGGCTGGCCGGCATGAGCGAAACCCCAACTCTCCCGCCGTCCGCTCGCCCAGCAAGAGAGAGAAAAAAAGTCACGATGCCTCCAGCCCCTAACCGCCACGGCCAGAGTGCTGCTGCATCTATTACAAGCAATTATAGCCGGGCCTCCCAATCCGTCCTGCTTCTCCTGATCGGCCTGCGCATCGCAAACGCTCTCACGCTGAGCACCTTCTTCCAGCCGGACGAGTACTTCCAGTCGCTGGAGCCCGCTTGGCAGCTTGCCTTTGGAGACCAGAGCGGCGCCTGGATTACTTGGGTGCGTCTACTCTGAACCGCTTCATAGTTCATCCTCTCACACGCTGTTGCTGCTGCAGGAATGGAGATACCAGCTGCGGTCATCGCTCCACCCCATCCTCTTCGCGGCTCTCTACCACGGCACCTCGCTGCTGGCCAGCCTCTGCGGATGGTCCCCCGGCTTCCGAGCAGACGTCCTCGTCGCTGCGCCAAAGCTGCTTCAGGCTGTCGTAGCGGCGCTGGGGGATTACTGTACCTGGCGATGGGCAGAGCGCGTCTTTGGCCGGGGGAGTGACGCTGCTCGGGTCACTGTACGTTGGCCCTCACCACCTCACCCAAGCTGTAGTAGAACCTTTTCAGCGGAGAAAATTCAGCTTCGTGTAGTATCAGTCCTTTTGCTGATGCGTTTCGTTTCCTTCTGCAGCTCGCATTGACCGTCTGCAGTCCGTGGCAGTGGTTCTGCTCGACCCGCACCCTGTCCAATTGCCTCGAGACAGCACTGACCGTCGGTGCACAATGTACGTGGCCGTGGCAGTTGATGACAGGCAACCCAGGTGAAAAAGCTGGGAACAAACTTGACGATAGGAGCACGTGCGTTGCATCTCCCTCCCGTAGCTATACCAAGGCGAAGGACAGCTCGGGATGGACTGACAGGACTGACAATTTCCCTTCTGACAGGTTACGCCTCTCCCTCTTGCTCGCTGCATTCGCGTGCATACTTCGACCGACAAACATCCTCATTTGGACAGGTATAGCCGTGCAAACTCTCTTCTACGCCTCAAGCAGAGCTCGGCGCGTCCTCGTCGAAGAAGCAATCCTCAGCGGGTACGTTGCACAGCGTCCAACGACATGCTACCACATCGCGACATGTCGACTTGCACCCGAGCATCACCTAACAAGCTCGCAGGACAACTGTGCTTGCAGTTTCAGTCCTCAGTGACCGTTCTTACTACGGCATCTGGACCCTCCCACCGCTCCGATTTCTTCACTTTAATCTTGCGCAAGATCTCGCCGTCTTCTATGGCAGAAATAGACCAGACTATTACCTGACCGAGGGGCTCCCCTTGCTTCTAACAACCTACCTCCCCTTTACAATCCTGGGCATCTACCGCTCTGTAATCCCCTCTCCGTCTCCATCCAAAAAGTCACACTCCCAAAAGAAATCCACCACCCAAGCAACAGCAACAGCAACAGCAACAGCACCCCAGCCCTCCCCAAATTCAAACCCCATCCTCAACACCCTCACCCTAACCCTCCTCTTCACCCTCCTCCCCCTCTCCCGCATCTCCCACAAAGAACTCCGCTTCCTCTCCCCCCTCCTCCCCTCCCTCCTCCTCCTCACCACACCCCCCTTCCTCTCCTTCCTCCGCCCCTCGACCCCAACAAAACGCACCCTCCTCTCCCTCCTCCTCGCCTCAAACTTCTCCATCGCATACTATGTCAGTCAAGTCCACCAGCGCGGCGTCGTCGACGTCGTGCACTGGCTGAGACATGAACATGAACATATGCAGCGCAATGTCGTGGAAAATGTCAAGGGAGATGAAGCTTGGGAGACGAGCAAGAACATGACACTAGCCTTCCTAATGCCCTGCCACTCAACCCCCTGGCGCTCTCACCTCGTTCACCCCTCCATAGAAGCATGGGCACTAACCTGCAACCCGCCCGTCGAAATCCCCCTCGCAGACCGCACCACCTACCTCGACGAAGCAGACATCTTCTACGCGGACGCCGCGCAGTGGACTGGCGAGAATATGATAGACTCACCCCTACCATCATCTACGGGTGATAGCAGCATTGCTGAGGGGAAGCGGGTCTGGCCGGACTATCTTGTTTTTTTCGAGGCGTTGGAGGGGGAGATGGTGGGGATTTTGGGGATTTTGGGGGAGGAGAGGGGGTATAGAGAGTGTTGGAGGGGGTTTAATTCGCATTGGCATGATGATTGGCGGAGGAAGGGGGATGTTGTTGTTTGGTGTCGGAGAGAGGTGGCGGGTGAAGGGTAAGGGTAAAAAGGGGTGAATTGAGGCCTGAAGGGTGGCACTGCAAAAATACTCACGGTTAGACGTTGAAAAATCGTTTCTTTCTGGAAATCCAAAATGGGGTCGGACAGGGGTGGCGGTTGGAGGTTCGAGAAATAAAGGCGTGCAGGTGGCAGATCAGAATAATCACGGTCGGACGTTGCAAATTCGTCTTTTCGGAGAATCTGAAAGAGAGACGAGGATTTGAACCGCTGAACATGAGATGAATGCAAAATATGGTGGATCATATTATCATGAACATGCTTGATGCCGACTCTGACCGAGCTGATGCTAACGCCAAATTTACCATAACCAGGATGTAGGAAACGTTTTAAGAATCTCTCCTCTCACCTCATCTTCCACTTTTAATGCCGTCAAGCCGGTTAAAGCCGTCCTCTTCACAACAGCACTTTACTAGCGACACTCAACAGCCACGCCGCATCACTCCACCCACCCTCCTGCTGCCCATCCTCCGGAGGCGGAGGCACCACCACCTCACCTTCTCTCTCGCCATCCGCGCCCTGCCCGCCAGCCACGTTCCCCTGCCCCGCCCTCGGCGTCACAGGACTCTGCACACGACTCAGCCGCTCCAACTCCGTCTTCCGCCTCTGCACCTCCATGGCCCTCTTCTTCCGCACCTGCTCAACCGTCAAGTCCTCCTCGTCCTCTTCGGCGTCGGAAGCACCCTCTTCGCCGACGCTGAAGAGCGACCAGCCCATGAGTCGGTCTACTATGCCGCCCAAGCCGTATCCCCTCCCCTCAGTAGCGAGACGAGCGACTTCCTCCTCGTCGTTGTCGTCTTCGTCGGAGGAGAGGTTGGGCGACATGGGATCTACAAAGTCGGGCTCGATGCCCGCTGAGGGCGGATTGTCAAAGTAGCCCTCGGCACCCGCGATGAGTCCTCCGGCCAAGGGAGTCATAGCACCAGCCATCTGCTGCTGCTGCATACTGACACGACTTCCCCTCCGCGAATTCCGCGCCGACACCACCCGGCTGCCGGCTCTACTCCCATTATCAAACCGCGAAAACCGTGGCGTAGCGATCGGACTACCCCAATCCTCACCACCCCTCGCGTTCTTCTCACGACTGAGCCGGTCGCGGAGTTCCGCCAGATCGGCCGTCTGCACGACGAGCGATGTCGACGACGCGCGCGTCGAGAGCCAGGTCTGTCCCTTTGCGTCGCGCGTTTCCGACGAGATGGCCAGGCCGGCGCGGTAGAACCACTCGTCGGAGAGGGTGTTTGGGTCCCCG
>ML977207.1:14069-74189 GCA_010015705.1 Aulographum hederae CBS 113979
TTGTTGCTCGGGTCGGATTGGGTCGTCGAGAGCGTGTGGGCTTCGTAGGTGTAGTTTGCCGAGAGGTGTTTCTTGCGTCTGGCGGCGTCTCGCCGGGCTCGGGTGGGAGAGGTGTTGGCGCTGAGGATGCGAGGGGTGGCGGGCGTTGACCTGCTTTCTATGTACGAGGACCTGGAAGCCCTCGTGCCGTCCCGGTCGTCGTCGTCGAGGCCATCGTCATCGATTGGGAAGCGTGAGGTTAGGGGAGCGAGGGAGAGGTGGGTGAGGTTGGGAAAGGAGCGTCGAGAATGGCGAGAGCGCGAGGCAGAGCGAGGACTATCCATTGAGACGGTGGACCAACTGACGATGGTACCGGCCAAGATGGGCGTTTTTGGTCGCAGGAGGGCGTGGAGATGGGCGTAAAATGGGGTTGCCCTGCTGTGGTGGAGGTGGAGGTTCAAGTGCAGCCTGAGGTTGTACAAATCGTGGGGTTGCGATTTCACGTGCAGATTGGCGGCTCACAGGCAGATTGGCGGCATGACGGAACTCGGCTCGCGGATCGCAAACATCCAGAGAGCAACAGCAAACACTCTACAGAACACCATCTTGGCGTTCAGTGGAAATTCAAGTCAATCTTCTATGGATGGCACGATGACTGATGATGAAAGGACAAACTCCGGTCAGCACCGTGGTCAGCAATGTCTCGGATGAGTGAGCGTGCCGTCGGAATCAGCGTCGACGTGGGAGAGAGGCGATCCAGATGCCGCTGAGGACTTGTCCAGAGGCTCGTCGGCCATAGAAGATGGTCGAGGCTGTGGAAGCACCGTAGAAGCACAGATGAAGCGGCACAATTACGTCTTCGGTGCAGCTGTGGCAGAGACAACCGCAAACACATGGATTCCTCGAGCTGCCTAATGCCTATCAAGGACAGGTGTTATATAAGCCATATAGGTCTATAACTGTGCATAACTCTCGTCCTTGATGTTGTTTGTCGACGCGATTGGCCTTTGTCGCTTTCATCCCACGCCGTCACAGGGCTGAGAGGCAGGCTGCCACCCCACGACGTCGACCCTGCCCTGCCCTGCACCTGGTATCAAGACTTTCACCAACTCTCTTCCAAGTTCCCGTGTGCGCCTCGCCCAATTCAACACGTCTCCCGCCGGCCTCCTGCGAACTTGTTCACTTTCCCATTTGCCTCAGTCCTCAAATCGGCGCATCTCGGGGTTCGGAAACTACAACGGGCTTGTTCAGGAGCGCCCAGGGCTCGGACTTTGCAGCCTTGTCCGCGCCCGTCTCGGTTCCACCTAACGTCGCCGTTCAAATTTCAACCCCCAAGGCACAACCCTCCAAATCCTTCTCCTTCTCCATCCCCGTCCACTCACACTCCCACTTGCTCTTCCCACTCAGCCGCCTTCCACACGTCCGTCAGCAACATCTCCATCTCCAAACCCATCTCCAACATGGACCTGAACATGCGCAACCTCATCCAGCACCGCTCAACATGTTAATACAGGCCTAGCCGCGACGGGTGTACGGTGTGTGCACCCCACGAACACTCTGCCTTGCGCACACCTTTGCCTCAAGCTAACGTCTCCCACCCAGCAGACTCGCCTTGACCTGCGTCTCTCTGACCGTCCACCTGCATTTCAGAGCGCCCTCCCCCACCATATACTCTTCCCTTTGCTTCTTCTTGCGTAGCACACGCATCGACACCCGCATACCCACTCCACACACGCGTAGGCCTGCCCAAATACGTAACTTCTCTCGTGCCTCAAGGAACCGAGTGCATCTACTACTTACAGGCCGTATTCCCTCCATCTACCTCTCTCAATAACCCTCCAAGAGCCCTCCGTATGGAGCAGATCATCATCAAAGCGACTGGCTCCCTCGACGGCACCATGCAGTTCCAGACGTACAGCAACGGCATGGGGAAGCAACAAACTCTCCAAGAATCTGCAGGCAACAGCAAGAATGGAGGTATGCCTACCCTCCCCATCTTTTCTCCGCTTGAAAGAGATGGCCTTTCATTAGTGCGAGCACAAAGAAGCTTGCAACTTTTGCGCGACAATGGGATTACATGACACGTCTCCTGCACGTCTAATCCTCTATAGTGCATCGCACAACCCCATCGACCCCCGTCAAGATCAATAAGGCGGTTCAAAAGCGCACTGTCATCACTCCGGGCCGCTTGACGTCCCTTATTCCCCCACCAAATTATGGCTCGGTCGTCAATGGGGCCATATATCGCAGCGGCTTTCCCGCGCCAGAAAACTTTAGCTTTCTCGCAAGCCTCAAGCTGAAGACCATAATGTACGTTGTTCCTGCATGACGCCCCTGCAAGCCTTGCATAGATTGCAGACTAACCGTAACCAGCACTTTGGTGATTCCAGAAGAGGATGTCACCGACTATGCTGTTTTCATGGACGAGCAAGGTATTAAGAATATCCAGATCCCGCTACCAGCAAACAAGGACATCATCAAAGTTGACCCTGCTTCCGTCATGCGGGTGTTGGGACATGTCATGGACAAGGCGAGCCATCCAGTCCTGATCCACTGCAACAAGGGAAAGGTACGCCTGGGCGCCGCAATCAACTATTCCTGTCCGTACTCACACATGGTAGCATCGAACTGGCTGTGTGGTCGGCTGCTTCCGAAAATGCCAAGGCGAAGCCAAATCCAACATCCACGCGGAATACCACAACTACGCCGACCCCAAGGCACGGGCTCTGGACAAAGCTTTCATTGACGGGTTTGACGAGCGCGGTATCCTGTGGATGGCGAGGATGCATGGTTACGCACCGGTAGACTCCCCTCGAGCTGCCTCTCCCGCGTTGATGTTGCCCAGTCGCTCTCGGCCTCTATCGCGGTCTTTGAGCCGGGTCTAACCGACTCGCAGGGCAGAATGGTCATGGACGCTCAAAAAGACTCCCGTCGTGACTCTCACCAAGAGGCCCATCCGAGCAAAAGCACAGTCACCCCCTTACCGCATTAACGGCATTCCGCGTCATCTTTCTCGGGCGAACAAATCACCACCCACAATCCTTTCATTGTTCTTCTTGCCGAGATCAGACCGGCAATTCTTTTTTAAAGGCTCATATCACGGGGCACTACTATGGGTTCATCAGAAAGGCGTTCTCGGATCATGAGACGATACCCTTATAGATGGGCACGAACCAGCCCTATTGGTTCTAATGCGGCTTGGCTTTTTTGTTTCTTTTCGTTGCTTGCATTGCTAGAGATGGGAAAACGCATTGGGATGGAAAGGAAAAACCGTCCTGAAAAATTTGCATGGCGCGGGCTTTGGGTTGGATATATCTTTCGTGGCCAACACGCATCAAGAGCTGATTGCGAGGTTATAGACGGGCATTTGGGACGGGATGGGATGGGAATTGCATGGCTGGAATAGCTCTCATCGCTAATGACTTTGAGAGGGCAGCTCTTGTATGATTTCAATGGGCTAGATGGGATGAATGAATCAAAACCTTAATTCTTCAACAAACCTCCTGCAAAGGGGCGCTCATCGTTCGTCGCTTGTATTACCATTATGATCATGCTTTCACCTTTGTATTATCATCCTGATCATGCTTTTCACCTTGTTACCTTGGGTATCACTCGTACCATTCTGCATTTCCACATTACCCCTTTCTCCTCCTCGCCGCATCATAGTTTGACCGGCTGCCCCTTTTCATCAACAAGATGCTCCTGAACACTAATCGGACCTTCCCCAACACCCGTCAGAATCACCCTTCCAACGCCCTCTCGCAACGCCACAAGCACCTTCTCGTCAGACTTCATCGCACCCAGCTCTCCTTCCCCCATCGGCGCCACGGCACCTCCCCTCGCTCCATCCCATCCCTCCACAGATCCCAGCACAGCCTTGAACCACCCAGCCACCAGAGCTTCATTCTCCTCATCATAGTACACCACACAATTCGGCCCGGCATCAAAAGTATACGCTGCAATCTCCTTCCCGGCCTTTGCATTAATCCCCTCCACAGCGCGTATCGCGGCTCTCGACACGTCGTTGAGGTAGAAGATCGGCGGCGTAGTATCCAAACAACACGCATGAAAAGAATTCGAATCCCGCATCGTCAGATCCGCAAAGGTCGCGAAATCCTTCTCGTGAATCGCCTTCTCCATCCGCTTCATGCGCTGCGGCACCACATCCTTGACCCGCATGGGGAACAGCGCGCTCGTCGCCACAGTCGCCTGCATCCCCGTCGTCGAACTAACGCCCTTCTTCTCCGCCGACACGACGAGGATCAGCGCACGCATACTCGGCCAGTGCGACGCGGGCGCGACTTCGTACGCGAGACTATCGCGACCGTCCTCCTCCACGCCCGCTTCCCACGCCACAAACCCCCCAAACAGCGACCGACACGCGCTGCCGGACCCTTGCCGCGCGATCCGCGACAGCTCCGTCGGCGAGGCGGGAAGGCGGTATAAATCGGCAATCGCCCTTACCAGCGCCGCGAAGCCGGCGGCTGAGGACGCCAGACCCGCCGCCGTGGGGAAGTTGTTCTCGCTCACGATCTGCAGGGGCATGGCGCTCAGTTTCGGCTCCGCGGCGTCTTTTTCCTCAATCGCGGAGCGCAGGGCGCGCAGTTCGCGGAAACATGCCTGTGTACGCGCGCCGGCGACATCCTGCACGCTGCCGTTGAGCAGCAGCGAGTCGGAATTGAAGGAATGAGAGCAGGACGCGGTGGTGTGGGTGCGGAGGTCGGATTGCGAGAGGGTTACGCTGAGGGAGGAGTTTGTGGGAAGGTTGAGGGTGGTGCTGCGTTTGCCCCAATATTTTATTACGGCGATGTTTACGGGGGCGGTGGTGCTGGCGCGGTGGAGGTCGGTGGGGGTGGACATTGTTGGGAATGGGGGATTGAGGGTTGGCTGTGGGTTGGTTGGGTTGGAGGAGGGCGGAGATCTGGTGTCTAGGGAATTATTGCCAGGAATTGAGGCTGGACGAGCGGATTCGGGTGGTTTTTGGATGGCGGGGTGAGGTGAGATGAGGTGAGGTTGGGAGTGATTTCGAGCTGTCAGGGGAAAATCTCAGGGTCTTGTCTTTCGGGAGCGCCTTTCCTTAAGAAGCTAGACCCGACTATGCCGAAAGCGGCTTGGCATTCTGTTGATGTCAAGCTTCTAATTTTACCCCATCGGCGGTCATGTTGACACCATGCACCTCTCGACCTGACCTTGTTACAGCTTCATGTCTGCAAATGGATGGCTCAACTGAATGACGAGGACGAGGACTTACTGATATAAACTATCATTGCAGGTACCTACCTAGCCAGCTCAGGTATTACTTTCGCAAGGAACCGAAAAATGTATCCAGGGAGACACCCCTCCCAGACCGAAGAGACAACGAATTTCCAGCTTCCCTACCAAGTAACGCTACTCGGGGGTTCAGATGTGCAGAGTTAGTTTGATAATCCTTTGCAAACAAGCCGAATAACCATCCCAAAGATGCTCGAGACAACTCGCTCAAGTCCTGTCTTGCCAGAACCAAAACTGTTCCAGTAGAGACATACAGAAGAGACTAACACATGAAGCCTCCGTCGATGACCTGCCAATTCTCGTCAGCTTTCATTTTCATCATTTCAAAGACGCGATTCATACCTGTATCGTCCCGGTAATGAAGGAAGAGGCATCACACAACAGCCAAGCCACCAAGCCCGCAACCTCCTCGGGCTGTCCTTTCCGCTTGATCTGCCATTTCATCTCGAAATCTTCGCCTCTTATTGCACTCGACTGTCGCTGCATGGGTGTGTCAATGACGCCCCTGGAAGAGGTGTTAGCAGGTTTCCAGCACTTCTAAAAGGATATACCAGTCGAACGTACGGAGCAATGCAGTTGACTCTGATCTCCCTGTCGCCGACCTCCTTCGCCGCAGACCTCGTCAGTCCGATCACACCGTGCTTTGCGGCTGTGTATGCCGCGTTCTTGGGGAATCCGGCCAATCCTGCGATACTCGAAGCGTTGATTATGCTGCCCTTGTTGTTCATGGATTTGATCTGAGCTCGCATGCAGTTCATAACTGTGGTTACAGCAGTCAGTAACAAGATTCGTCATTGTGCAATGAATGGATGATGCTTCACTTACCTCCTGTTAGATTGACGTCTATAACAAACTTCCAATCCTCATCGTTCAAGTCCTCCACCCTCTCAATGTTAATACACTTGGGAATAACTCCCGCGAAATTGACAGCTCCATCCAGCTTTCCGAGTTTCTCAACCGTCTTTGCGATCCAATCATCGACCTGCTTCCCCTCTCTCACATCCACCTTGCAGCTCATAAATTGTCCTGGATGTCCTGCCGCTTTTAGTTTCGATTCGGCTTCTGCGAGGCCTTTCTCAGAGACGTCGATGAACGACACGTTTGCTCCCTGCGATAGGAGAAGCTCGACTACGGCGTATCCTATTCCGCTGCCTCCGCCGGTCACGGCTACGACTCTGTCTTTGACTCCGAAAGTTTGGGTCATTTTAATTATTTGGAAAAAAGTGAGGAAAGAGAACAGTTACGATAGGGATGTTTGAGAGGCTAAGATGAAAGTTGTAAGTCTGACTAGTCGACGAGCGACACAATATAGCAAACGTTCTTATTAGTTATGGTTGAAGACGTGGGCCAGTTTTCCGTTGTCGGTGCACCAGCTTCGCGAAAGTATATCCCACGGAAAAGTTGCAGGCATTGCTTTCGTGCAAGTGCTATCCTGTAGGTCTACTTCCGCGACATGAACAGTATTTGCGCTAGTCAATTCCTCATGCTCCTAGAAACTATAGTCTCTTATTGCAAGTTTCGACTCGATACTCTAGACAAGAAGACCTATCCGGGTCGGGCTCGGAGTCGCAGCGTCACGGATCCTTGGACTCTGAGATTTCAACGAGGTATGTGTGTATTCTGGAGTTCACTGTTCACTTTGCGGGGATTGACGTGCGTTGTCCGGGTCAATGATTGCGGGGAAGAAAGTGTGGGGTTGGTCAGGTGTAGGTAAGGTACCTCAGGTACGTAAACGGACAAGCTTCTCCGAAGTACCACTAGTACCTCAAAGGCTCATTTGTTCGACCACCTTAGGGATAATGTTATAGAATCTTTGACTTCTCTTTTCCTTTCCTTTTCCTTCCTTTCGTTTGAACAAGTGAAGCAATTTGTTAAGCTGCATGTCTCGTCCCGTCTACTTGCTCTAGTCATTTTCGTCCAAACGGTCCATTCCCTTTTTTTTGGCAATCACGCAAGCTTTCATCTTTTAGTTCAGCTACCTCTTGAAATACTAGTCGAGTTGAGCATCATCTAACGAACCCCTACTTTTGCATCTTGACCTGCCCAGAACCCTTCTTACAACTTCAATGGCTCCCGAATACCCGCATCACTCTCTCCTCTTCCCCATCATCCTCTCTCTCACTTTCCTCAACATCCTCTTCAAGCTACCACTTACTTTTGCCCTCCCATCCTCATCCCATACAAGCAAAGCCTCCCTCCCCTCCTCCCAAAAGAATCCCCTACTTCCCCTCCTCCACGGCATCTTCGGCCGTGCCCGATCGCGAGCTTTCGCCTCGTCGTCGAGATCGAAAGCTTCGAGTGTGAAGTCGGCGAAGGTCCAGGAGCGTGAGATGCGGTGTCGTGGTGGGGGTTTTGCGGGTTCTGTTTGGGAGGTTGGAGGAGGGATGTGTGTTGAGGCAGAGGACTTGTCGTCCTTTTCCATGCCCAGGTTATCCCCATCGCGCTGAGCTGTTTGCGGTGGCTCGCTTGTGGTTGTTCTCTCTGTAACGAGGGCTGTTTGGTTGATGGATGCCGGATCAGCGGATGTGGGGACGGGATCGTCTTCGCAAGATACAATCTCGGCTTTCTGGGAGCGTACACTGTCCCTTTGGCAGAACTTGACACGGTTGCTGTTGTTGCCGTTGGTGATGTTGCTGCTCCTATCGCCAGGTTTGCTGACGGTGGTGGCGAGGAGAGCGTCGATTGACGGCAGGACTGTGCTGTTTCTGTTTCTTCTTTTCCCCTTTGGTGGAAGGGTGAGGGAGATTCGTTGGGGCATGTTGGGTGATTGGAAAGATACGAGCCGCTGGATGAGTCGGAAAAAGCTGCAACGACTTGTGTAGGCAGCTTTCTATTGACGATAGAGAGATGCGAGTTGAACGCTGTTTATTTTTAGCAGAGAATGTACCTACTTATACATAAAACCAAGATAAAAAGAGTAAGACCAAGAAAGATTGAAGCGCAGGTATGAGACAAGTGTTTCACAGCACCGGTCTGGTAAGGACAATTCTCGCTTCCTCAACGACTAGGCTTGTCCAAGACAAATCCGGTATTTTGGCATGTATGTGCTGCGAGAAGGAAAATCCAACCAAGAATATAAAGGAAAGGGAAAAGGTTTGAGGCTTGAGATGATAAAGAGATAAAGGGGTACTCTGGATCAGTTTCAGGGGTCAAGAGCTCAAGACTTGACTTTCAAATAACAAAACATTTGAACTTTCTTTCATTCGCTATTGTTACACTTTGGTTGTTTGTTTTCCGAACTAGCAAAAAAAAGGATCGTGGTCATCCCATCGTAACAGCCGTGTCATGCCAAAGCAAGCCGCAGTGACCGCTTTGTCGAAAGTAGATTCAGTAGTAGAGTTACGGGGACAGAAGATAAAAAGAAGATGGTCCGGTCATCATCAGACGGCAAAACGCCTAGGATGGAAGCAAAAGAAAAACGTTACCCGGCGATGAATTCATACTACAAGTCAAAAAAGGAGATGGATGACCGTCCGGTGTGATCAGAACGTCTGTCTGTCCCAAAACTCCATAACACCATACTCCTTAGACCTTCTTGGAGTCGTCGATCGCACCTTCATCCCCATCGACACTGCCATTGTTGTCCGAGGAGGTGGTCGAAGCCTTCTCGAGGGCGTTGTGATCCTCCTCGTAGGAGACGGAGAGGGGTCCGTGAATCTCCTCCTCGAAGACGGGCTCAGGCTCGATGGTCTCAAACTTGGTCTTGAAAGCGGAGAGGGAGACGGCGTGGGAAGAACTGTTGGAGCGGCGACGAGGGTTGTTCATGCGGAAGGAGTAGTCTTGGACTTCGTCGCCGACATGGCCCCTGTAGCAGGAAGGGTTAGAAAGCGGAATACGAGAAGCAATTGGTGAGGGCAGCATACCAGTTTCCCTTGCCTCCGCCGTCTTTCTTGGTCTTCTTGGGGTCAGTGTCGACGTGACCCGACTTGCCGAAGAACTTGGGGATGTGCTCGTTGGAGGCACCATCAAGATGCTCGCTGTGGTCACGATCATTGAATTTGTGGGAGCGAGTCACTAGAAAGGATTGTTAGCGGTGTCCTTGAGATGAGCAATGACAATTTGGAAGCCATTGAGGTGACTGCGTGGTTTGATACACATTGCTGTACCGTAAGTGCGGGCATGCTTTGTTCACGGCGGAGCAGAGCATCAGCACGCGGGGACAGCGGCAAGAGATGGAACAGACAGAGACGGGACATACTGGTTGTGGTTATAGAGTTGAATTGAGGGTGTACGAGTTGAGTGGAACAAGGGATGTTGGGAGTTCTTGTAGTCGGGTGAGAGTGGGATGGAGGAGGGATGTGGGATGTGGGATGTCTGGTCGGAATGAAGTAGAAGCTTGGGTTTCAGGACGGTCACGCGACTGACGCTCAGCTCTCGTAACGGGCACAACCACGCCTTGGGGCTGGCGCCACTTGAGCGGCTTCTCGCGTGCCTTGCAGCTGATGCGAGTACTTTTGACTTGTATTGGCCAGGTTTGTGACCCTTTCTGTATCTAGATGCTATCTGAGAGTTGATGGCCGTGGTAGCTACAGCTTCACCGACTGTACACACTCACGAGACAAAGGGACACGCGGGCAACGAGCTGCTGGGTCTATCTGAGGGCTGGAAGCTTCCCAACAGAGAGGATTGCGGCATTTTCCCCTTTCAATGGTTTCCTGGAAGATGGTTTGAGAGCTGCTATCTCCAGATATACCAGAGCTCGTCATGCCGGTAAACAATTGAGTGAAATAAAGGTCCTTCCAGCATCATAGACGATGCTATCTCTGGCTCTGCGGTACAACGGGTGCTGTAGGTTGCATATTACGCGTCCAGTACCTGTAAGTCAACGGGCAGCAGCCGGATGGCCATCTCGATGAGCGCGTGAGCGTCAACGAGCTGCTACTATCGTCCAAACTTCCCCAGAATTAGCTATGTCACTTTGCAGCTTTTGTTGAAACGGCCATGTCTCTGCACTTCTGGAGTTCAGTGATTGCGCAGAGGACGATAACGATGAAGATATGGAGACGGTCAAAGGCAATTGTCTTCTGGAAGCACCGTCGACACAGTAGTAAATGAAACATGGTTCAACGGTGGTTGTTGGGCTCGTCCCTGGACGCGTTCTCGTCTGCTTTCCCCGCATTTTGATCGCCCGCTATGACCACGCTAGCATTCATTCACGTGACTTTGACTTTGACTCGCTTGCCAAGCCAATCAGCTGATCCGCGAGTCAGTGCCACCCATCACCCCACCAGCCTTTAGTCATCCCGCGGAGGAGTCCGCTTTCCGCCCGCACCTGAGCGCGTCGAAAAAGTTGTCATCCTAAATCTCTCCACCACCTGCCAACCCTCACCGAGTAAACATCCTGCAGCCTCCAACAGATTCCTTTGTCCTTCACCAAACCTCTCATCATGGCTCCCTCCGTCACCATCAACGAAACCTCCAACTTCAATGCCTTCGCAAAGAGCACATCGCCACTCCCGCGGACCCTCCTCGTCGCACCTCCCTCAGTATCTGCACACCCAGAGCTCCTCGATGGTATCTTCGAGGCCCACGATCGCAATCAGACCGACATTCAAATGCTAGATCGTCTGGCTCTCGGCCTCGCCTCTCTCCCACCCTCCACCTACGACGTCGTGCTCCTCCTGACCGACGCTGATGGGACCAGAACCGAGAGTCAGAAGCTACTTGGGAGGGACATCATGTCCAAGCTCGTCGCTGCGCTCAAGGCTGGAGGGAAACTACGGAGTCAAGATGGCCTGTTTGGCAACACTGAAGGACCGGAAAGGACAGAGGCTATTCTGGCTGGATTGGTCAGCCAAGGTTCCGACGGAATGACAAAGCCCGATTACTCTGAGAGTCAATCTGTCCCTCTACGGTTTGGCAGAAAGGCAAATGCATCCACAGCCCCTGGAACGGTTCCTCTAGCATTGAACGGCAAGCGGAAGAGCGTGTCAGATGACGCTGTCAAGCCCGCTGGAGTAGGATTTGTTGATTTCGGAGATGATCTGGATGATCCTATAATTACGGGAGAAGACGACGAGCTTGTGGATGAGGACGACCTGTTGACTGCAGAAGACATGGCCCGTCCTATAATTCAGCGTAAGATTCCATTCCCTTCGTCTGTCCAATTACGGTCTGACTGTTTCGCGCAGCGCCAGAATGCCGTCCAAAGGCCGGAAAGCGTCGTCGCGCTTGCAAAGACTGTACCTGCGGTTTGAAGGAGAAAATTGAGGCCGAAGATTCCCAGAAGCGATCGACCGCAGATGCCGCACTCAACACCATGAAGCTAGGCGCAGACGATCTGGCAGAGGTGGACTTTACCGTCCAAGGCAAGGTCGGCAGCTGTGGCAATTGTGCGCTGGGAGATGCTTTCCGGTGCGATGGCTGTCCCTACATCGGACTCCCAGCTTTCAAGCCCGGCCAGGAGGTTCGTCTGCTCAACGACGATATCCAGCTGTAATGGTGCTGCGTTTTTTCACGGACTGTTCTTTGATTGCGGTGAAAAGGACTCACGCATGGTCTCGGTTGCATGAGCGTGGATAAAGGACAAGCTTGGGAGATAGACATTGAATCAAATGGCTTTGCGGCCATGAGGAATGAATTTCAAGACACTTCAACCGGTCTATTTTGATGCCTCAACGTTCTTGGTCAAAGAGAATCCCCAAATAAACAGCAGGACAACAAATGCCTAGATTTTTGGGCACTAGAACATTGAGTTTCGGTGTTGGCAGAGCGGAGTCTTGAGATATAAAAGGCAGGAGACTTCTCGGTCCATCCAACCGTCTCCACAACGGATACACCTGTACAGGTTCTCTTCCTCACCCTGTCTCAGCAGCAACGAACTTAAACCCAACAAGGCGACAAAAGTAGGAAGTTTGCTATCTCCAGGTACATTCCCCGACGTTGTAACGATCTGTTCAACGCTTCTCGATCCAGGTCTTCGTGAAGCGACACAACTTGACAACTCCAGCCTCGATCGCCAATGCAAGGTCCCTAGAAGGTTAAACTGGCTATTCCAGAATGGATGTTTCTTGCATGGCTGCTCACGCTTTCAATTGGCCTCTCGCTTGCGCCGCGACATTTGTATTCCGTTGGGAGGAAGATCAACGCTGTGGGTGATTTGGAAGACTGCTGCTCAATTGCAGTTGATCGAGAGAGAGGCAAAGGCAGAGCGTTGGAGGCCCCAGAGGCTCCACCATCATGAAATCGTCCTCGAAGCTTGCATTGGGATTCCTTTCTCATTGTTGTTCTCCTTTCCTACAAGGCATAACGCTCGAGAAAAGGACTTGCTGTGACCACGTCTCGTATTCCAGGACTGCACGACATGAGAGGCTCCATCACGCAATCACCAGCAGCACATGGATAACCCACCGAAGCGCAAACCACGACCACCTTCTCGTCGAGCAAACACGCCCCTCGCAGGTAGCTCGTCGCCTTCCCCACCTACAAGGAGAGGCTATCCGCATGGGGCAATTTTGAAGGTTGCACAGGCATATCGCAATCCCCACGAGAGAGAGGCTGGAAAGGCATACCGGAACAGGCTCAGCGCCATATCTCGTAGCTAAACCCGATATGTACGACGTAAGTGATACAGCCGACGATGCAAGCCCCAGAGAGAGTGGACTGCCCGCAGGCATCCCATTCCCCTCCCCAGCGCTCTCCTCCCCCTCCAAATTCTGTTCCTTTTTGCCCTTAAATGCAAGTCTTTCCACCTTCCTCCCCGCCCCATATGCCTGAAATCGCACGTCAATATACACGTCATGTGACTTTGTATGATTCGACAATCGTTCCATTCGAGTATCTAAGCGCTCAGCTTTTCGCATGATTTCCCCGCATCGCATTTTAACGCGCTGATAAGGGACTCTTTTTTCGCGTAGAGGTACTTTTGCCACCAGCAGCATCGTTGCCGGGCGCTGGACGCTGGACGCTTTCTGCAGAGTTACCTCATCCTCTTCTATTTTTCTTCGGCCTTGTAACATATAGGCATTGACAGGGGCCTAAACCCAAGTCCGCGTCTTCCAAGCTTCCGGGATTCGTTTGCGTTGCTGGACTGTAACCTTGCCAATTAACCCAATGCGGTAGTTCTGTTGGACTCGTCGACCTGATCATCCCCATCCCGCTATATACTCTACTTTGCCTCCCTCCCTTCTTGCATAGTAGCCGCGGACTGCTCAGACTTGCCCTACTTTCGCTTCCTTCACGAACAACACGCACTGCGCTCACTGCAAGATGGCGGGCGTACTCTTGTTCTTCCTTGGAATTGCATTCTTCCTCACCTCCTTCTCATACTTCACGTTGAACAAGAAGAGCCGCGATGTTGTCCTCGAGAGACTACAGTTTCGTCGTCGCCGGACCTCAGGAGCCAGCACACCCCCTCGCTCCCTCTCACCAGACAAAAAGGTGCCAGAAGCCACGAGTCCGGATTACCAAGATGTGTTTCCACCTTCCCGTCGTGAGGCCCTGGCAGATTTCGGCAACAAGGTCTCCTCAAAGACTGGCGACCAATTGACTCGGACACCCGATGACTTTAAAGACAAGGCCATTCCCCTCGAAAAGTCCTACAAAGAGGGCTCTTCCACTCATTATACGCCTACTGGATTCTCTACGGATGAGATCAAAGCGCTTGGAGACTTCCCGGACTACGCGGCCCTCAGCGGTGTTCCATTGCCAGCCCCACATGAGACGTTCGATCTCGACAAGGCTGTCCCAAGGCCCTACAGGCCGTTGAGATGGGCATACCATCAGACCATGTGTAAGACATGATACGGTTTACTCTGGTACATTCATCCACTAACAACATCCAAGCTCTTACCAAGATGGAACCGGATTGGTGGCTCGAGCTCGACAAGAACTACGTCGACCGCATCAAGCAAAGAAAGGAACTTTTCCAGAAGCACGGCGATTGCGTCCTCGACATGCTTCCAGGATCAGAACTCGCCTGCAAAGAACTCATGGAAATGATCCTGCAATTCATCGCTGCCAGATATCCCAAGCACTTCGAGCTCGACCCGACCAGGCAGGTTTTCAGGAATCACATCTTGAACACGACGTCGGACCTGGCAAACGCGGAGCCTCTGCATATCATCCTCGACAACGTCCCCGAGGACTTTGCAATCATGCTCCGCGAACCAGACACGGGTCTGTACCGCTTCCGCGCCGGCATCATCTGCAGCTCGCTGGGCTGGAACCTCAAGTCTAAACTCGGCATGCTGCTCCACGAGATCCACGCTCCGATTCCAGACTACAAGGAGAAGATGCAATTCTCCATGGACAGGTTAGTCTAGAAATACACAAGCAATCACTTACCATCTTCACCCCTACTAACCTTACGATTTGCAGATACTTTGCGAAAAAGCCCACCGACAAGCCCATCCAGCGCGGCTCCTGGGGCCTCGAAATCGACGCTCCCCTCTACATGCCCCCCGGCGACCCGCACGAAGTCCACCGCTCTTCCCAACACGCGGACCTCGCCCTCGATCGTTGCAACCTGCGCGTCGACTGGCAAACCCTCCGCCGTCTTCCGCTGTCCGCAGGCATCGTCTTCAACTTCAAAGCGCTCTTCACGCCCGTCGAGGAGTTCAGGGATGAAGCGTATATCCCCAGTCTGCTGCTCAAGGTGCTCAAGGACGGCAAGAAGAGCATGATGGAGTACAAGAGCACCTGGCATGTGGAGCATGTGGTCATACCAGCGCTAGAGGCTTGGGAGGAGGAGCAGATCGAGAGCGGCGTGATAGAGAAGGACTGGGAACCGCATACGCTGGCTGAGAGTCCGTTCTTCCCTGGATGGAAGGAAAAGTGGGATAGAGTTCAGGGATTTTAGATGTCTGAGATGGCCACGGGGTAGATGAATTCTGCTGGTGATTACGGTGATGACGAGGGACGATTATATAACTTACGACGGGGCGGCCTCTTGCGTGCGTACTGGACGGCGGTAGGAACAACTGCATTTTGCATATCAACAGACGGGCTCGATCTGATGTTGCTGGATAGCGTAGGAGCTTGGAGCTTAGAGCTCGGTTGAAGAGGAGACACAAAATAGCGGGGCGTCTCTTCCTTTTACTTGTCATTTCTCCGTCATCAGCCGCATAGGCTCTTTATAGATGCCCTATGTCATCAGTCAATGGACTTGTTCCCAGTTGTTCTCTGTTCTCGAATGTGAAAGCTTGAACACAATGAAAACAACACGGCCATAATTCCGCATCTAAGCATGGGGAGACTGAGGTGTGGGGAAGGAAGACGCCACAGCGATCCAAGACATTCAGCCGCGGGGTTAAGGTTCCAAGGGTGGTTTCAAGGTTGGCTTGGAGGAGTGTGGGGTAACGTCGACTAACCTTTTCCACCCAATCAACTTCCAACTGGCACTCTCCTAGTCGCTTAGTCACAAGTTTGACTCTCCACATTTCGTCCGGGTCTGGGGAAGTCAGACCATGGAGTTCTCCTCCGTCGCACCGGCTATCACGTCGATGTCGGTATAACCTGGTAACCTGGTATGTTAGGTGGGTATTATAATCGGACAGGATCCTGGGAGGGGGAAAGCCGAAGAACTCGAGATTCGGATACTCGGAGTAGCGCGTGCGACCAGCTTCTACAAGCTACCTCGACTTGACGTTTCGCTACTAGAATCTCATCTCATCTCTTCTCTTCTTGCTTTCTATAAGTGCGAAGCTTGTTTCTGTCTTGTATTACTACTTACTCTCCTGTCACCTCCTGCAATTGATTGTATATCGCAGAAGATGGCGCACACGAAACCGTGGCCCGAAGTCCCCGTTGGGAATAAGGATCATACAAACGCAGCGGTTGTGATCATCGGGGGTGGCATTTCGGGCATCTGTACCGCGATTGGTCTGATCAAGAGGAACAACTGCCAGAACTTTGTGATTCTGGAGAAGAGTGGAGGCATTGGAGGAACGTGGCATGACAACAAGGTTCGTTGAAACAATCCTAGGACGCTCCAGAAATACCAAGCTGACTGACGCGCTCGTAGTACCCGGGCTGTTGCTGCGATGGTTAGCAAATTCCTTCAATTGGTATACACGATTCGACTGACCTAGAGTAGTCTGGAGCGTGCTGTACAGCTTCTCCTTCGAGCAAAACCCAGATTGGACGAGAGAGTATCCTGGCCAGGAAGAGATTCTCGTAAGACAAACATGCTCCTATGAAAAGACCTCCTCCTGACTTCAAATCTAGGAATACCTGCGTCGCGTGGTCGAAAAGTACAGCCTCTACAAGCACATTCGCTTCAACACGTCCGTGGAGGAGGCCAAGTGGGACGACGACGAGAAAAAATGGAGTACAACAGTGAAAGTGCTAGGCGGGAAGGACAGCGAATTCAGCGAGGGCTACACCATCAAGTCGGACTACCTCGTTTCCGCCGTCGGCCAGCTGAATGTCCCAAGATACCCGGATATCAAGGGGTTGGATACTTTTCAGGGAAAGAAGATGCATTCTGCGCGATGGGACTGGAGCTATGGACTTGAGGGGAAGAGAATCGCCGTGATTGGAAATGGTATAAAAGTTCTTGGGAAGATTCGGCATAAACACGTACTGACGACCAAGCAGGCGCGACGGCAGCGCAGATAGTGCCGGAGATTGCAAAAGTCGCTTCTCAGGTCACGATATACCAGAGATCGCCAAACTGGATCATCCCTCGAGATGACAAGCCCGTCGGACCTCTCAAGCGAGCTTTGTTCCGCTATGTGCCGCCCTTACGTTGGCGGACTCGGCAAAAGTCGATGGATTTCCGGGAGGGTTTCTTCGATGCCATCTTCGACGGTAAGACATAAAGTCAGCGTCAGAATATGCTTCGGCTAACTCCTATAGGTGAATCGGCGCTGGCTGACCTCATGAGGACTGCCTGTATACAATCAATGCACGCTGCGTTACCTGACCAGCCAGAGATGTGGAAGAAACTTACTCCGGACTATCATCCGGGCTGCAAGCGGATTCTCATCACAGACGACTACTATCCTGCCCTTGCAAAGCCACATGTGGACCTGGAGACGCGGAAGATTGTCCAGGTCGTGGAGAACGGCATCGAGGTGGAAGACGGCGGTTATCAAGAGTTCGACATGATCGTGCTTGCTACCGGCTTCCGCACTGTCGAGTTCATGTACCCGATCAACATCGTCGGCGCAAAGGGTCGATCGATCCAAGATATCTGGCAAGGAGGAGCCCAAGCCTACAACGCCGTCACCGTCGAGGACCTGCCCAACTTTGGAATGTTGTACGGTCCCAATTCAAACCTGGGCCACAACAGCATCATCCTGATGATCGAGGCCCAAAGCAGGTACATCAACACCATGATCGGCGCAGTCCTTGACGCGAAGCGGAAGGGCAGGGTCTTGTCCTTGAAGCCGAAGCCCGAAGTTGTCTCGGCTTACAATGAGAAGGTGCAGGAGAAGCTCAGCAAGAGCTCGTTTGCGGATCCGAACTGCAACAGCTGGTACAAGAACAAGGAGGGGAGGATCACGAACAACTGGTCTGGAACGGTGGTGGAGTACCAGGAACAGCTTTCCAAGGTGAATTGGAGCGATTACATCGCTGAGGGGTCATATGCCAATGCCATCATGTCGAGGAAGCCTGCGAATATCGGGCGCGTGGTTGAAGAGACGACGGTGCCGGATATCGTGATGGCGTTGAGTGCGGTCACTGTGGCAGCTGCTGTAGGAGGATATTTGTTACGGAACCACAATGCTTTGAGGCCGTTGGTAGCTCGATAGTAGGTAGTTGTTTCTCCTGTCAGATTAGCTTGGAAATATCAGCTCTTAATACAAGCCAAAATGGGAATCTCCAGTATTGGCATTGTAGGAGTGACCCTTTTCTCGGAACTGCGGCCTTTTCACGTTCAATATCTTACTCCCTCCATTTGGGTCTTCGTCTTTTGTATGTTTGATAAGCCAATATCACTGCTAAGCTTCAACGCTCTACAGAGTGGTTTGCATTATTTTTTCACCCTTTAGTACGAGTCTGAAGCACACCGTACTCAGGGGCCTTTACACGACCCCCTACTTCTGTCGGAGGCCGTCTAGTCTGTGTTGGATGAGACCTCAAGCACCTACTTATGAATGTAGATCCGAATTCTGCTATGAGTAGGAGGTGAAGACGGTGGAAAACCTCGATAGATTGTGGTTGAAAAAGAAATGTGAGAGATGACGGCCGTTGACTTTTCCGCCAGTCGAGGCTTCCACCCCCTCCTACCTGCCAAGAATTTCCGCGGGAAGCTCTTTTCGCTCGGCTCACTCTTCCAACGAGGCCAAATGCAAGCAGTTCTGTTGGATAAAAACAAGACGAGTTGATGAGGAGGCAGCAAAAAGAAAAAAAATCCTAGAGGATGGGAATTGAACCCGACCCGGATTGAACGGATAACCTTCTGGAACCTCCATGACACTGGAATCAGATGCGCTACCATTGCGCCACGGGTCCAATTTTTGGGTTTTACATATTTAGACAGTTTATATTGCCTGTAATGCGTCACATTTCTCCGCGGGGTAACACGCTTCCCTACTTGAGTCTTCCCAATTAGCCCCTCCTTTCACGAACACCTCCTTCAACAACCCATCAATCATCCTTGATAGTATTTTCTCACTTGCTGCTTATAATGTCAATCTCCCTAATCCTGTTTTACTCTAGGTAGCTCTTGATTTGCGACGCTGGAACCGGACGGAATAAGAGGTCTTTGAGTCCAAGTTCAACGGCCAACCGCTACGGGAAGCCGTCACAACCCTCCTTTTCTCTGTCACAACCGCTCCTTCAGTCTAGGACTATTCACATTTTTACCTTGCTATCCACATTCCATGTGTTGCGCTTGCTTTTTCCCTTGGCGGTGGGCGACTGACACTGGCATTTCTAACACGCATTTTCCTCGTATCTCCAAGTCCTTCGTCATCGACCACGATGCACGACAGTATTCCATCCCAGCTATCCAGGACCGAGCCATTGAGACTGGAGATCTTACCACCCGTATTTCTCATTACAACCCATCTACCAGAAGAAGACGTCCACGAGGTTGAAGACCAACTAACGGAGCTGGGAGCCTCTCTCACATACGATGCACATGAGGCCAAGCTGTTCATTGGCAGAATCGGCACGAAGCGCCGAGCCGAGTTTGAACTTCGATGCCAGAAATTGTGGACCGAAGAGGTCTCTCAGATTCCAGATCAGCTAGTCGGGGGGAGGAAGAGCACCGCTGAAGCAGAACCACCGCGGAAACGCCAGCGCGTTGACAAGAATGTAGACAAACGGGACTTGAAAGCCAGCAAAGTAGCCGATGAAGGCTCGGAAACCGAATCTGACCCGGGAATGGCAAGCACCGAGTCTGAGACCGCTTCAGAGACTCAATCAGAGACTGCTTCGGAGGGCCCTCTTAGATCAAAAGTGCCTGAGAAACAGCCTCTCATGCCAGAGAAAGCGCCGTTGGATTATCTTAAAGATTCTCCCCTCATCAGGGTCGTAAGGCTTGACTGGCTTGATGATATGATAAAGAAGAACAAACTTCTTCCTATAGATGAATACCTCATCTACCAAGGCAAAACAATCCCTCGTCCCGCACCAGCAACATCGTCCCCACCACCGAAGCAGCCTTTCCTACACTCAGCCGGCAGAGTCCAACCAGCATCCCAACGCGTCCTCGCCGACCGCCCGCAAACGATCCTACAGCGTGCAAAAGCCGATGCCACCGGCCACCCCACCTTCGCGGCGAAATCAAGCCGTAACCCCTTTGCAAGACACAACCTCGAATCCACCCGCGACATCCACCCGTCCTCTTCCAAGCGCAAAGCTCATCTGCTGCAACAAACCACCTCCGAATACGAAGACACCATCGGTTCCGACCAAGACATCCCACCCGCTCCTGCTTGGGTCAAAAACCAATTGAGATACGCCTGTCAACGCGCAACTCCCGCAAACCCCCCAAACGACCCCTTCATCTCGGAGCTCAAGAAGATCCGCCTCGCGCGCACTCTCACGGGCGACGAAATCGGCGTCCGCGCATACAGCTCCAGCATTGCGGCGCTGGCAGCGTACCCCTACCCCCTCAGCTCCGCCCGCGAACTCCTCACCCTCCCCGGCTGCGACGTCAAAATCGCAAACCTGTGGATCGAGTGGACGAACACTCGCGCCGTCCAGGAAGCCAACCTCGTAGAGTCGGACGAGGAAGTCAAAATCCTCAAGCTCTTCTACGACGTCTGGGGCGTCGGGGCTACGACCGCGCGGGATTTCTATAGGAAGGGCTGGCGTGAATTGGACGACGTGATCGAGTATGGTTGGAAGAGTCTGAGCAGGGTCCAGCAGATCGGAGTCAAGTTCTACGAGGAGTTCCTGACTCCGATTCCGCGCAAGGAATGCGAAGAGATTGCCGCGGTGATCCGGCGGCATGCGGTACGTGTCCGCGATGAGGGGATAGAAGTCTGCATCGTGGGTGGATATCGGCGTGGGAACAAAGAAGCGGGCGATGTCGACGTCGTCGTGTCGCATCGGCGAATGGAGGGCACGGCGAACTTGGTCAAGGATATCGTCGACTCGTTGGAGGAGGAAGGTTGGATCACACATACATTGCTTCTCTCTCTTGCTGCGACCGAGCGAGGGCAGTCGACCCTTCCATTCCGTGCGTCGGGACCGGCGTCAGGAACTGGGTTCGATACCTTGGATAAAGCGCTCGTCGTCTGGCAGGATCCAGGATGGCCCTCGAAAACCGCGGATCTGGACCGGAACCCCAAGGCTAAGAATCCGAATATACACAGGAGGGTGGATATTATTGTGAGCCCATGGCGTACGGTGGGATGCGCCGTATGTGGATGGAGCGGAGGAAATACCTTCCAGCGCGACTTGAGGAGATTTGCGAAGCACGCCAAAAATTGGAAATTCGACTCCAGTGGGATCAGAGACAGACATAGCGGTGCGGTGCTGGAATTGGAAGGCCCGGAAGGTGTCGATGGAAGTGTACAGGATGCGGAAAAGGCGGTATTCAAGGGGCTCGGGCTGGAGTACAGGGAGCCATGGGAAAGGTGTACAGGATAAGGGATGATGCACACGAATAACCGACTAATGCTTGGTTTGAATACAACAAAGTGTTTTGGCTGTAGGATCATTTACTGTTGGATAAGAAAATGCCACTGGCAAAGCTTATGAAAGAACGCTGATCACTGAGCACAGTGTTTTCTGTCTGCTGACTCTGTGTTCCCGCCCAACAGCTGCCGAGCATACCGTGCAACGTTTTCGCAGAGGAGCAAGAACAAGCAAGACTAAAAAAAGTGAAAGCGAATAACGGTATGAAAATTTAAAAACCCGCTGCCTAGCGTTGGTCTGGTATCTCAACAATGATGAAGGTGTAAAACTCGAAAGAGGAGTGAAACAAGTTTGAAAAAGGAGAAATTAGAAACCACCACAACGAAGGAAGGCCGACTGTCGAGACGTGAAACAACAGTCTCGACTTCATGGAAACCCCACAACTCCTGTAACCACACACTTCGTTAACACGAACGTAATTATACAGCCCCATTTCCCCATGAAGTAACCGTTCCGGCCTGTCCTTTCCCGCTGTTACCCAAACCGATCTCCGTATCCAAGTTGATGTTTTGAAGACAGGGTCCTTGCCCAAACTAGCTGCTGCTCGGAAATACTTCGTCAAACACGTCCATGTTCCTCGTTTTCAAGCCTCCTTGGACCTGGATCCCCTCTTTGATCCATTCTAGTGCGGCGGCGTCGTCAAGAGTCAAGCGTCCTCGTTTCTTCAGCAAGCCTCCCACTAGAGTGCGGGCGCCCTCCCAGCCGGCCCCCTTCATCGGATCCCATTCGCCATCGTCATCGCCAAAACGGCTCCAGCCCCAGTCACACCGTGCTATGCGATGAACCAATCTCGTGCGGACCCTCTGCCCCGGCATTGGATCAAATGGTAAGCGTCCTTCCATCAAACCATACAGTAAGACGCCCAACGCCCAAGCATCCGTCTCGCGACCGTCGTAAGGCTGGGCAAGGAGTATCTCCGGGGCGGTATAATCTTCACTCCCGCAGCGAGTGGTAAGCAAAGGAGATGCTGGTGGTTCAGGGATGTACCGGCTCAGGCCGAAGTCCGCTAATGTGATAAGTGGATACTCATACATGGCCAAGTTGTTCCAGGTAGGAACCTTCTCGCAAGGGATATTAAGAAGGACATTCTCGAGTTTGATATCGCGGTGAACAATGAGTTTCTTGTGGAGGTAGCGGATCGCATCAACGAGTTCTGCCGCAATACGCTGGATGACTCTCGGTGTGATGGTGGTTTGATGTTTAAGCCCAACATCAAGCAGGTCGCCTCCAGGGCAATAGCCGAGGACGAGTAGAGCCTGATTGTCATCGCAACCGAACGCTTTCAGATGGGCAAGAGAAGGGTGGCTGATAGAGCGGAGTATATCAACTTCGCGCTTGAGGGACGACTCTACTCGGGCTTCGTCTGCTCCTCCGGCGGGGCCATGTTCGACAATCTTGATGGCGACAAGGGAGTTCTGATCGAGAGAAGACTCCACGGGCTCTGTGTCGGGGGGAATGGAATCGCTTGTGGCGAGCATCACCTTGCTGAATGTCCCTTGTCCAAGTGGGCGCAATGGGCGGTAACGCAGCTTCTTGTTCGTTTTGTCGTCGCGAAGGGTGATGTGAGTAGCTCCAGTGTCGACCTCGCGGGCTTCTTCTGCAGCTTCACTCTCAGTCACACTGCGATTACTAGGAGGCGGGGTGGGGAGGGCTGCTGTGGAGTTGGATGGTGTTGCTTGGGTTAGACCGCGCTGAGCGGCAAGATAGTGTTCGCGGTGCAAGTTGGTGTCTCTCGATCTCTCCCCAATGATTGTAGGCGGGGCAACAGCGGAGTATGTGACATGTCGAGGACGAGTGTTGTGCAATGCCTCGGGCACAAACTCACTCAAGCTCCGATTGCGACTGTGACTCCGCTCGCCTTGTTGTTTCCGCGAGTGCATCGAGCTCGCCTCCACCCCTGATGACAAAAGACCGCCGTATCCCTTCTTGCTCTTCTTCGGACTCGAACCTTGCTGGCCCCGAATGAACAACCCCTCCTCTTTTGAAGAACTGGATGATTCGGTCGCAAATGGATTTTCGGAGGCGGCGCGTCTCCACGGGCCGGGCGAGTCTTGGTGGGTAAGAGGCGAGGGGAGCGGCGTGATGTCGGGCATTGCTCCCAGACCTGGCGACCCAAGCGCAGAGCCTGGTGACAGTGAGCTTGCTAGGCTCGCTGTCGACCACGCAGACTTGAGGCCGCCAGGTCGTGAGAGGAGAGAGGGCAGAGACTCACTCGCTGCTTGTCCAATGGGGTCGCTCTCGGTGGTGGAGGGGGGGTTGGTCATGTCTTTCGACGCAGCGGAGGGAAGGTTGGTGTGGACGTGGAGGCCGGCGGCGCTTATTGGGGATCTGGTCGGGGTTTTCGAGGTCGGGGTGGGGATGTTGAGACCGAGCCCGGAAGTCGAGATGAGAGCAATTGAGGACTTGGGGCTCGATCCGGGGGCTGGAAAAGCTGCATTCTGGAGGGATGCCGGCGTGTTGGATGTTGCTATATTCTCCTTGTCCAGAGCCAGACCATCCCGAGGAGCTTCGCCGGGGTCGAGGTGTTCGGGAGTCTCGTCCTCGCTGGGATGGGCGGGGGGCATCGGGGTGTCAGAGGCAGCCCCAAGCTCGGGAGAAGGCTGTGCCATGCTGGATGATTGATACAAGCAATTCGAATGTACCTCGCCCGCTTGGGGGAGAGGAGAGGAGAGGACGGAGTGCCAGGCACAGGTACCGTGTCGGCGTGTCCCCTGCCTGGCTGGTTGCGAGGTCGATGGGCAGCTGGCAGGCGCCCGGGAGATGCTCCTATGATTATGTCATCACCACATGCCGACGGGAGCACCTGACACAAGCTCACAACTGAGTCTCTTCCTCCTTCTTGACCTATCTTCAGTACCTGTGTGTGAAGGAGCTCTCCAAACCCAGAACATCGAAAGGACATTTAACACTACTAAGCAGGTGGGATACTCTACTCCACATACCTCTTCAGCTTCCAAATCCGCTGTGTTGCTCGAGCAGAAAAAGTCCATTTGAAAAGACGCACATCGATTGTTATCAACTCCATCGCAAAGCGGTCGCTAGAAAGGGCAAGCGGGAACTGGCTTCTTCGCCTGCCATATGCTCTATACCTTATGGTGGAGTAAAATGCCTGTCCTCTTTTCTGAAGCAGTCTCTTTCGAGCTTCTTGTCACGTGACCATCCTAGATTGCTACAAGAGCCGGGATGGGCGAGGACTCTACGCACATTTCGTCCGAAACGGAGAGCCGGACCATATCAAACGACGACTCGGCTCAAGTGGACAAGGTGCTGTCAGTTCTCAAGGTCAAAAATGACACATCCCGCTTTGTTGGCCTGGCACTTTTACGATCTCTGCTCGACTCCAACGAAGAACTTCGCAATGACCCCGACACCATTTCTCGTTGCTGGCAGGCTATTCCAGAGTCTTTCCTCAAACGCCTTCTCCTATCTCGGCAAATCGACAAACGTAACGAAGGTGAAGCTCAAAGCATGATACAGCTTGCCATAGCTATCATTCGGAACTTCGCTGCTCTGCTACCGGCTTCTGAGACGAGTTCGGCGAAATGGACTACGTTATGCAGCCCACTGATGGAAAGTCTCCCTTACGTCGAAGAGGACAGTCAGAAACAAGCCGTACAAGGCCTTCTCCACATTGTCGAAACAAACGAAGGCGCAAGTGCCTTTCTCCACTCTGATCCCGCGGAGCCACTGTTGAACATCCTGCTTCAGCATGACTCGGGTCTCCAACTACTTCGCCAATTTGCGCAGGCAATCCGGGCTCAAGACATCAATACAGAAAAGGAAATCTCGCTTTTGGTCCGTGTCGTCAAAGTGATTGGCCCAAGCGAAGAATTCGATCGGTCAGGGGAAAGGCTTGATTGCATCTCTGCAGTCGTGAGTCTCATGCCAGAACGCGTAAGTCTGAGCTTTCGGGTTACCTGGAAGTTGTGGCAGCACATGGAAGCTAACAGTCTTACAAGGTTTCCAACTCCGATCCAGATTGGGCATTGCCAGCCATAGCGCTCATCCAGCGAACCATGACAAAACACCCAACCAGGCAGGCACGAAAGGCTTGCACGATGCTCTCAGCACTTCTCATCCGAGAAGCTTCGCTTGACGGGAACTTGTTGGAGCTACTCTTCAAGCCAACAAAGCAGGATGGAGTGGACACATCTCACTTTTCGTACATTTTCATCAATTTGGTGCTCATTGAAATACGATCGTCAATGCCTTCACTGCTGGAGTCTATCGAAGCCCAATCATATGCGGCCACTTCTGCGCTTCTTTCGTCCGGTTACACAGTCGTCGGCGCCTTCATAGAATTTCTCGTGCAGCAGTTGCGGGATGACATGGACATCGATGCCTCGTGGTCTCTCCCAGCACCAGATCAACTTCTCAAACTGAGAAAAGACATATCCGAGACCATGTCCTTGACAATGGAATATTTCCGCGACCGCTACGACGCCACGCAAACTACACCGCAGGATATCGATCTAGGTCCACCCGAAAAGAAGCTTCTCAAGAGCAGTGTTCCAGTGCCAGCATTCAAAGATGACGCAGTGATTGTATCCGGTCTTCGAACACTAGCGCAATGGCTCCGGGATGATGACAACGACAAACTCCGGGACGAAGCCACAGTGATTTTAGACATACTTCTGTATCTCTACGTGGAATCATCTGATAGCAGCCGCTATAACCTCAAGCCAACTGTGCTTATGGCGCTCGAACCCCTTACCGAATCAGAAGAAAGCGTTAAAGCCATTCAGGACAACAACGGCTGGGATATACTCTCCACAGACCTCAAAGCGATCCTTGAGACCAATGATGTCAGTCTTTCTGAAAGGCCAACTATCGCGAAGCCAATCGTCCGTGTTCTGCTGGCGGTTGTAGAATCGCCGCTCAACCCTCAGTCAAAAGCCTCTCAGCTTTTGTTCGTCTCCTTTTTCGCGGGGTTGAAGGCAGGATATGTGGTCACCAGACCGTCTCGTACTGATATGTATGCAATTGATGATTGGGTGAGCACATGTCAACTTGTCATTGCGTTGTTGGTCAAGGCGCCAACGCGCCTGATAAAAGAGCACAGGGAACATGTTGAGAGAATAAAAAGAGTGGTCGAATCGGCGTTGAAGGCGATAGGTAAAGCAGCAACTGGCGAGGCCGATGGCTTGGAGATTAGGGAAGGACTGGAAGATTGTCTGGACGGGATTCGAAGCGTAGGCGTGTAACCAAGCTATTCAAGGATCTAACTGGTACCGGGAGTGAAAGCTCCACAGGCGTTCTTCACAATGCATGTAGCATTGAGCAATGGATAATTCTCATATAGCCCATCGAGTCAACTGTATGTATCTTTCCTTCCTTACCTGGCGCTCAATGATAATTCTTCCAAGCGATTGATTCAATTTGTCATCCATTACGAAAGCCCGCAGTCCATTCTCCTTCAACGACACCTATACGCCAGGGCATCCTCATCATCCCAACAAGTCCCTGAAGCCCTAGCCTTCTCCTCCAAAAACACCTTGAAACTAGCATATGCGGTCATACATGCGGAGCCGCCGGATGCCCAAGTCAAAACCAACCAGTCCAATTTCTCAAACTCTTTCCTGCTTCCCGCGAACGCCGAAATGGTTTTCAATGCGGCCATCCTTAGCTGCTCGGATATCTCGTCATCGTCGATGATAGCAAGGTACCAATCTTTCAGCCGTTTTGTATTCTCCGGCGGCAGCAACCACACGTTGTCAATGTCCTCGTGACCGATCTCAATGGCGCGGCCCACAGTCGGCCATGCATCTATGCTATACTTTGTTCGGCGTTGCTCATCGGTATGTATGAAACTCTCATCGATGGTTATTGAGAGCTCGGTGAAGTAGGTCTCGTCGTCCCGAAACCAGCGTAACTTAGAGGCCGGATGCAGGGGCGCGTCCATAATGATTCCGTTCCAAGACCAAGCGAAGCCATTGCTGATGCTGAGAAAGGTCTTGTAGTCATTTGGTAGTGTGACATTCAAGCGTCTCTCGAGCTCCAGTATTTCAGCTGGGCCGGCTGGGTCCAGGTAGAGCGTCTCTGGCTCTACTCCGGCGCCGAGGTAGCCTTCAAAAAATTCCAGGGCTCCTTTATTGGTTCTGGTGTTTTTGTCGATGGTAGAAAGCAGCTGTTCGATAGGTTGGTCCGGCATACGCTGCAGGCCCTCCTCGCAACGCTGCCTGAACGTCTGCTCTACTTCTTCTGCGAGGGCTCGTACTTTGTCGTCTTGCACGCCGACGGCTTTCGCAAGAGCTCCTTGAGCAAGCTCTTTCCATACTTTTCTAGAACAAGGGAGGTCGTCCAGCTGGTGGTTGCAATGCAGACGTTTTGAAATACGCCCGAGCAGTTGTTCCGGAGAAGGTAGATTCGCCAGCGCCTCAGACTGCTGCTCAGCGAGCAAAAGCGACAGGTCGTAGGCTTTCGCAAGCGCGGCCGACTTGCTCATGGCATCCCCCCCGGTCGAAGCATCCGCAAACTCTGGATTCCAAGTAGGTTGATGGTCGATGACTTTGAGAAGAAGGCGGAAACCATCAATGTCGTCGGTGATCTCGACATGATCCCGCGGAGAGAATATGCGGCCAGAAGAAATCCTGGATGCTTTCACGAGCTCCTCGACACTCTCGCCGCTGTCTTTGAATTTCTCGAGTTCACCCTCGGGCCAGGAGCCGGTCTCTACCCAGAGTAACCTAAGCCACCTCAACGGCACTTGGTATGGATCGAGTGGATAGTGGCGGTTGAACAGTGAGATCAATCGCCGGGCGACATCGACGTAGCCCAGCACGGCGAACTCATGGGCTATGTGGACAATGGACTGGTTTATAGCTTGGCCCGACCGTGTGTGGAGGATGTCGTCGCGGTCGAATGAGGAAGACGAGGGAGACATGGCGTTGATTGCCTCTTACATCAGACGAGGAAAAGGAAAGTCTTGAGGATGAAATGCGGAGGGAAATGGTGGAGTATCTTGTATTCTAAAATCCACGTGCAGGTGGCAGCCTGGTGTTGCAGAGAAGCGCTCTCTCTCGCGTGGTGGCCGGAACCGGCTGCATCACGTGAAACCAGGCTCGCGAGGATCCCCACCTACATCTCTCTGTTAGATACTCCGTAGCATCAAGACAATCAACTTCTCAGCTCTGTACAGAACGAGCACCCCCACATTGAGTTCCCGCTGCATTTTCTGTGACCTCTGACTCTTATGAGCAAGGCCTCTCTGTCCTGCGACACCTGGGAGGAATGCTTTCCCTGCGGGCCTGCCCCAGTCAACTCACAGGCTGTGGTGTCTTCTGCCTTGAAGGTAGTGAGGGCATTTCGAAGCTGTGGGAAAATCCTACTATATGTAAGCAGAGGTGGCTAAGGGATGTATCAACAGGTATTCTCGCTTTGAAGTCGTGTGTTGTTGAGTCTAGTTAATGTTTTCGAGTCCGCCCAAGAGATGATCTAGGTACAGTATCTCGAGCACGTGACCGCGCGTCCGGGACGAAATCGCGCCATTATGTGCCACACCGCCGAGCTTCTGTGCTCCACCCTCCACCTTCCTCCCCTTCCCCCTCATCTCCCTCTCCCCTCACTCTCCGTCTGTGAGTGCGATCGTCAACAAAGCTTCTAGTCTATTGAAGATGCTCTGTTTTCCGGCCATTTATCGGAAGCAGAAACTTGTCGGTGGCTCACACCACCATCCAGCGACGCGTGGGCGCTGCTCACCGAATCCACCGTAAACAATCCCGTCAACGTCTGTCATCAAGGCAAGATGACCAACGCTCCCCAGAAACGTGTGCGCCATATAGATATCGACTTCACACTCAAACGTGTCTTCCAGAAACCCAACTTCCGGTACGTATATCAAAGTCATATTTAATGATTGATGTCTGGACGCTGAGTCGAAGGGCAGGCCTCTACAACGAGAAATCATCACCGCAGCTCTTGACGGCGAAGATGTCTTTCTGCAAGCTGCGACATCCTTTGGCAAGAGTCTGTGCTTTCAGCTTCCGGCCATCATTGACTATGGCATCACCATCGTTGTGTCTCCACTTTTGGCGTTGATGGTGAGAAAGCTTTCACACTTCCACATCAGCATTCTAACCCGAGTAGAACAATCAGGTTGCGGCTTTGAGAAGAGCCAAGATCGTTGTAGCTACCATCAATGGAACCACGCCTCATGATGTGAAGATGGCAGTTCTGGAAGACCTTCAATGTGGCCATCCAAGGACTCGTCTGCTCTACGTCACCCCTGAGTACTGTGCGATGGACCATTTCCGCCGTATTCTTCGGATTGTCTACCAGCAGCGACAATTATCCAGGATCGCTGTCGACGAGGCCCACTGTATCAGTGAGTGGGGTCATGACTTCAGAAAGTCGTTCGAGGGGCTGTCGTTCTTCCGTCGTGAGTTTCCAGATGTGCCCATCATGTGCTGTACCGCCACAGCCACTGCTCGGGTCCGAGAAGACATCATCAATACGCTCGAACTGGACGCCCTCCGACTCAAACTTTTCACAATGACCACCGTACGGAACAACCTTCATTACGAAGTTCGCTTCAAGTCGGACGATGCAGATCACTACGACGACTTTCTGAAATGGCTTCGAGCCATATATACCCGCCGATCATCTCGTCCAGTTCGCGCAACTCAGCTCGAAACCAGGAGAGAGCGCATCGAGAACGTGAGCGGGATCATCTATACCTGGTTCCGCAAGGATTGCGACTCCCTTGCGGCCCGCCTCTGCGACGATGGTATAGGGGCAAAACCATACCATGCAGGCCTCTCCACAGAAGCAAAAGATGACCATCTGGCTGGCTGGGTAGCTAACAAACAAGGCTACGACGTGATTGTCGCCACCACCGCTTTTGGTATGGGCATCGACAAGGAAGATGTCCGCTTCGTCGTCCACTGGCAGCTACCCAAGAGCTTCGAAGGATTCTATCAGGAAGCCGGGCGTGCTGGCCGAGACGGAAAATGCAGCGCATGTATCCTGTACTACAGCCGTGAAGACCGTGATCGCCTCGCCACCACCATGGCAAGGGAAAACGCAAGGAAAAGTAACAAAACTGCCTCGGGTGGTCTTAGTCCACAGGCGATCCATCGCGCAAAGAGTCTTCAGGCGCTCGTCCAGTACTGCGAAAGTACAAGCACGTGTCGACATAAGCTCATCTGTCAGTACTTTGGGGAGAACACAGTACCGGAATGTGACTACGCTTGCGATTGGCACAAAGATGGCAACTCGCTGGCCATGACGAAGGACCGTAGACTTGCAAGCGAAGAGTGGTGCTCTACGCAGAGGGAGGCAGGTGCTTATGATGATGAATACGATTGACGAATAGACATGGTTAAGACGTGCTTAGAAGGGAATATCGCCTCCATATTGTCCAGTCTCGGAGATCACTTTGACGGTCGACATGATCTCGAAAGCGTTGCTGGCGGGGGCGTAGTAGTGGTTTGCATTTCATCTGAGTGGTGCACCTATTCTTATTAGTATGAGATAGAAAGTTCGAGGCTTCAGCTGAACCGCTTACATGCGACAAGCTGGCGCAAGCAAGCTCCCTTTCCTAATGGCGCCGTGGGCTTGACACAGAAGACTAAACACTGCACATACTCCGTGACAGCTTTGATATACATTTGGTTTACTCGTTTCCGGTGTAGAGTGGTAACCTTCAGGGCTGTCTCATCACTCGTGAACGCTTCGTAGTCGCGCGCCAAGTCGACGGTGCATCCCCACGCTCTGATTCAGCGCCCGCCTTTCTCTTCACCGTCACATCCCCGAAGCCGGCAAGAAAGTCGAAAGGTGCACCTCGAAGGTTCGCACTCGACGGACACGGTCGCCATGGCTGGGGGAGCAGGAGTCAACTTGGAAAATGAGCTATCTTGCTCGGTACGTCCTCTGCCCTCTCCTCTGATATCGTCCTAGTCCTTGGGATGTCTCTCTTTCGACAGAGGTGCTTGCTAGTCACTCGGTAGATTTCTCGTTTTCAAATCCGCTGTGCAGAGATCATTTCGACTGACTTGCGCTCTGAAGATTTGTACGGATATCTTATACCAGCCGTTGACCCTCCTCGACTGTCTCCATACCTTCTGCGGGGCATGCGTGAAGGAGTGGTTCGGCCTTCAAGCCTCACGCGCAACAAATACCCATCCCTATACTTGCCCACAATGCCGAGCGACGGTACGCGGGACCAAGCCAGATGCGCGGGTGACGACGCTGCTGGAGATGTTTCTCCAGGCAAACCCAACCCGCGGCAAGTCAGATGAAGAGAAGGAAGACGCCCGAAAGCAATACAACACGGGAGACAATGTACTCCCGAGGATTCGACTGCGCGGCGAAGATAGTGATGACCGGAGAATTATGGATGAGGTCCGGGCTTTGAGTTTGCAAGAGGTTGGAGTTGGCGGGAATGGTCGTTTGGAGACTCGTGCGCGCAGGAGCAGGGAGTCCAGCAGAGACGGCAGACATAGGAGGCCTTCACAAAACGGACAAAGATCGCGAGGTACAAGCCCAACCAGAGCAAATGCACGTGCTGCCGGTTCACGCGGCGCGAGCGTCCCTCCTCCCTCGCGGCAAGTGGAACATCAATCGAGTCTGCGGTCACTGATTGGTGGTTCCGATTCTGATTCGCGGGATATCGAAGAAGAGATTATGAGGCAGATCCTTGAAGAAGGACTTCTTGACGGGCTTGATCTGGAAAACATCGATGTCTCGCAAGAAGACGAGATTAGTGAACGTATCGCCGAAGCCTATAGAAGACGAAGAGAAAGGGATACCGCTCGATCCACAGGGACAGAAATGCAACCCAGGATTGTAGGCTCTTCACAACGGGCCCGGGAAGACAGTGATGATCGCAGAAGACGCCAGCCACCACGACAAGACCCCACAGCAACATCCTCGACCGGCCCTTCAAGACCACCAGTATCGCGTCCCCATCTATTCGAGTCTATCCATCCAGATCCAGGACGTCAAGGGCGATCATCAAGTCAAGGGACGGATGGACGGCCCTCTCGGGCAGAATTGAGAAACAGTCTTACTTCCACCTCGTCGAGACCCGGTGCCCAATCAGCAACGGATTTAACAGAAACTACTGCGTCCTCTCGAGCAATTATATCCGAGAGAAGACGGATTTCAAGACAGGAGCGCAGCATCACCGATCCCGAAATGGCGCAAACTTTGGCCGAACAGGCACACCAGAATGTGCAAACTCGCGCGGGTGCATCAAATCATGCATCTAGGGCCGGGTCTTTCCCTCAAGAAAGCAGTAGACCCTCAGGCTTAGCCATGTCCTCAGCAGTGGGTGCCCGATCCTCTCGGAGAACTGGTTCAGCTTCATCAGAACGTCCACCACGCCCTTCTAATAGCAGTAACCATTCTCTGGTCACTTTACCTGATCCAGGACCATCGGGCAGTCGACCTTCAAACTCTTCCACTCCTGCTGCTCCTGTCAGGCCACCGCCACTCTTTTCAGAGCCATCCATCAACTGCAGTCGTTGCGAGAAGCAACACATCGAATACGAAGTCCATTACAATTGCCAAAGATGCAACGATGGAGCGTATAACATCTGCCTCTCATGCTATCGAAGTGGAAAGGGCTGCTTGCACTGGTTTGGATTTGGGAATCTGGCTTGGATAGTGTATGAACGCAAAGCCCCTCCAGAAGGATACCCACCAAACTATGAAACGCCGCATATCCTAACAGGGCATCGATACTTGCCTCCTACAGAGCCGCTTTCACAAGCAACTGACAATGAGACTGTCAGATCTCTTTCTGCAGAGGATCCCGCAAAAAGATTGGAATCCGGTGTCTTTTGCGATATTTGCCAGAACTTTGCCAACAGCTGCTACTGGAAATGTGATGCTTGCAACGATGGTGCTTGGGGATTCTGCAATGATTGTGTGAACCAAGGCCGTCATTGTACCCACCCCCTTTTACCCCTGGCCCACAAATCGGCAGAGACCACGCAAGTACCTCGGCACCATCGGAGAGACCTGTCTGCACAAGAGCATAACGGAAGCGACCTCACACCTCCTACAGCTCATACATCAACCCCACCCCTGACTCCGAAGTCTGCCTCGATGATACGTGGCCCAGCTCCAATCATCGTGGCAAACACCACCTTTCGAGCACTCACTTTCAGCGCAGCCTGTGATATCTGCACGTATCCTATCCCACCGTCGCATACCCGTTTCCATTGCCCTCGCTGCAACAATGGCGACTACGACATCTGTACGTCCTGCTACTACCGTCTCGTCAGCGACGGCCGAATCGGTTATGAGAACGGCTACAAAGGCTGGCGACGATGTCTACAAGGCCACCGCATGGTCGTCGTCGGCTTCGAAGACCGCGACGGAGGCCAGCGCCGCGTCGTAACCCAGGACCTCGTCGGCGGTCTGGCGCTCAAAGATGAAGACGGCGTCGACTTGCAAGCGGCCCGGTCAACGACGACGGGCTCAAATGCGAACGTTCAGGGCACGCCCAACTGGAGCTGGAAGGACGGAGATGGCACCGTTCGGAAGGCGCGAGAGCAGCGGGCCGCTGCGACTGCGGCGCATCCGGCCAGGTTTCCCCCGGATGGCGGCGAGGGCGATCGTCTGGTGATGATATGGAGCTACTATCCCACTGACGGCGTTACGGATGAATTGATGTTCCCTCGCGGAGCAGAAATCCGAGAAGCGTACAACATCAATGGCGATTGGTTCTGGGGATGCTACGCGGGTGCCAAGGGGCTGTTCCCTGGGAATTATGGTCGCGTGCTATGAGTGGATGTTGGAATGCGGGGCGAACAAAATTTCTGGGGAAACCCCCTGGATTGGAATATGACTGAATGACTGGCATTGGTTTTGCATTTGGTAGCATTTTCTCGGATAGCGCTCTCGTGTTTTGCGAAGTACGTAGTGACGTAGGGGCTGCTCTACAATTTGAATTTGAATTTTGAACCCCCTGGGCAACATCTAATAAGATCGCCCGGTGTATTTATACACAACCGGTTGCTACGGTAACGGTACCTTTCCAAGAAAGACAAATCTGTTGGGACTCGGAGAAGACTCCGTGAAAGCGGCATTTCAGGATACTCCTGGGGGAGAGGTACTTTAAACTTTCAATTTCCTGTGATTCGCCTTTCCTACTTTGTGTCGACTGCCTGACGCTGCCGCCGGTCAATTGAAGCCTGGAGAAGCCGATCACGCCGATTTTACTGCCTTTTTGCTTGCCCTTTTCGAGACACTTCTGCCTGTGAGAGCTCCGTACGCCACATACAGGGAGTAGAGTGGGAGGAAGACCCAGAGCATATTGAAGAAGATAAGGTAGACCCAGCTAGGAACATTGTCAACCTTGCAATCGCTAGGAGATTGTCGGCTGAACTTACAGGTATAGAAAACTCGACGTGTTGAGATGTGGCGATCCGCTGAACCACTCGGGCGCAAATGTCATGAAGCCTGTCCGAAAGATTAGTCCCGTCTTCCTGAATGCACTCTCGAAATGGAAGAGCAATATCTCACCTCCGTATAACTCCCCCGTAGCAAGCACCGTCATCCAAAACGCCGTCTTGCCATTCACCTCCCCCTTCCTCAACATCCAGCAAACCCACAAGGCGAGCGGTCCCCCAATCCCAACCGTCAACACCTCCAAACTGACCACCGTCAAATCCACCCCTCCCCACCGCCTATCCGCGTTCGCATACTCCTGCCACAGCTTACTCGACCATCCGGTCCCATACCCAGCCCCATGAATACGCCACTTGTTGTCCTGCCCGCCAAAATACACCCCCGGCGGCGTGAAGCTGTAGTAGTAGTGCCCGCCGCCGCCGAGGTGGTTGAGCGCGACCGAGGTCGACTGGAAGACGTAGAAGCAGTTGTAGAGGAAGGATCCCTCGAAGATAAAGTGGATGAGCGCGTCGAAGAGGTGCCAGATGAAGAGCGTGCGCGCAGCCGACGACGTCGACGACGGCTGCAGTGCCTTGGAGGAGAAGTAGGCGACGAGGAGGAGCGAGAGCGCCGCGAGCAGAGAGCTGATGGTCGTCGCGTCGATCACGGCAGTGGCCATTACGCTCGGGGGTGGTGAGGAAAAGATACCTGAGGGTGGTTGGTAGGTTCGAAGATACGTAGCTGGGGGGGGGGGGGGGGGGATTGGCGATCGCCTGCTGCAAACCAGCCTCACAGCACGCGAGGTAACTATAAGGCTGTTTCGAGTAAAATAGTGGTTTCTCCACAAAGCACCTCGTTTTCGTATATTCGAAGCTTCTTCTAACAGACCCGACATCTTCCCAGCTGAACGAGCCAATCAAGGCCTCGCAAGCATAGAGCTTAAGCTACTATTCTCGATTTCATCAACAATCACGTCACAACTTTTTGCACTGCCAAATAGGATGAAGATAACTACCATTTCCAAGGAGTCATGTATCGTAACCTCCTGGCCAAGACGCCTTGCAAAACAAGAATAATATCGCCTGAACGCCGATGCTATCAATCTCCTTCGAGTACCGCCAGTTGCTCGTACCGGACCGAGACTGACATGTCCACCCCAAGTAGCCCTCGGAGCACGCAACCCAACGCAGAAAGCAAAGCAACCAGTTAACACTTTTCCACCCAATGACCCGTATCGGAAAAACCCCCGCAGACTGTGTTTTCATGAACACGTCCGAGAGGGGGAGTTCGAAGAGGAGAGCACAGTAATTACAGCCGGTCTAGTGCGGAATGATTACGCCATAAAGGTGAGAAAAGGACATGCAAGAATAACGCAAAAACAATGCAATGAGGCGTGGCCCATAATGATGCAGACAATCGAGGAGCGCCATTTCTGGCGTGGCCGATTTTCATCAACCGTCTCAAGTATGCATGACCACGCTGCCGGAAAAAGGATGAAAAAGATTCGTGATCCCATGGTGTTTTGATCCTGGGGAGTGAAGAAGCAGCCAAGCCCTCCACTTCACGGCATCGTCGTTCAGAGCCGTGGCAGCGTAATCGTGGAGAAGAAATAAAATTCCATCGCGCTAACGCTCAGGATGTTCCATTTTAACCGAGAATGGCAGTTGGGGTGTGTTCGCTGAACAAACCGCCATGCATGCCCTGTCGGAATGATGTGTTTCCGTAAGCAATGGGAGAGGTGCCACGGGGGATCATGTCGAATCCGGTGATGGGTCCTGGAGAGGTAGACCGGACGAGGAAGGCAGTAGTGGTACGAGTCGGCGTCTTCTGATCGTTTGTACCATCGAGGAGGGGGGACATCTTAGGAGAGGGGGTGCTCGTGCCAGAATCTTGGTTGCTGCCAGAGCTGTGGTCGGAGAAATCGTTCTCTGGTGCCTGATCGCTCACAGTAGGCTTTGCGGGAACGTTTTGTGGAGAACTCTTGCCAGAGCCAAACTGTTGACGATCAGTACCGTGGAAAGGAAACAAGGCTAAGCGGACTTGGTGGTAGAAGAGCTACGTACAAAACAATACTTCTGGATAAGTTCATTGTACTCGGCAGACTTGAGATCGGGTTTCTCGGATGACAGAGTGTCAGGGCGAGCACCAGCGCCAGTCACAGCAGGAGCACTTGATTGGCTCATAGCGGTCGTGGGTTGGGCCTTGCCAATGTTGCCAATGGCTGGTGCGGTTTGCTTGGGTTGCAGACCACTGCGGTCTCCGAGAGCTGACTGCGCGTTGGAGAGGGCAGCAGATAGAGACGCACCGAAATCGTAGCGCGTGGAGAAGCCCTGTCCAGAGCCGTCGGACTTCTGGGCGGCTTGGTCGGGAAAGATGATGGCACGCTTCTTGGGCTTGAAGCGAAGAGCAGGATTGGGTTCGCTCATGACCATACGGCGAGGTCCAAATTCGTATTTGGAATCAAAGCCGCTCGAAAAGTCATCGTCAGGAGATGCGGGCGTAGTGCGCGCTCTGGCCGTGGGCGGGGAATGTTTGCTGCGTGGAATGATACCCAACGATCCACCTTGCATGCCTCCCTTTCCTTGCGTGCCCTTTGTCTTTTTCATAAAGTCGACTTGGAAGTTCATGTTGCCGTTGTTGTCCCAGAACTCTTGCCCATTGACATTGTATCGCACGCACAGCAAAAGTGTCTTCGACTCCAGGTTGGCTTGGTCAGCAAGCTTGATATTGAAGTTGAAACGATCCCGGCCATCGTTGCTTTGTTTTCGGCGTACATCGTTGTTGTATTCGGCGACAACCTCAGAGGTAGTCTTCCAGTAGTCCAGCGTAAACCGTGCGACGATGAACTTGTTGAAGGCCAGGTTCGCGACCGACACGTTACCGATCAAAGTCTTGTTGTCAGCCGACAAAAAGATGCGCTCCACCGCGATGGGCATGGTCTTCCGCTCATACGACTCTTGTGGAAAGTTGGACAACCGCAATTCGAGTTCGATCCCCTTGGATGCGTAGCCGTCTTCATAACCAAACGGATACTCATGCTCACTGTCCAAGGTCTCGACCGGCGACGACCCAGCACTGACAGCGATAGGACGATCCACCTGGAGGAAATGTCGGACCTGCTCGATGTCATCATTGAAGTGCACGGCCTTGGAGAAGGTGGGTGTGCCCGGCATGCTCGATGGTCGACGGCGGGAGCTTGGCCTCAGCGCAGGCTTGACCAGCTCCCCAGATTTCTTGCGAAGCAATGGCGGCTTCATTCGGAGGTCTTCGTCGTCGGCATCGCTGTCGTCCGACGTGGTGATGGGCGACTCGGAGATGTTCTTATGATGCGTTGACAGTGCGAGCTCGCTGGACGACCGGGAATGGCTGATCTTCCGTGCTTCTGGGGTTAATGCCTGGCTATGGGACCCCGGAAGCTTGGCAGTCATCGGATGCGCGCTGTGCACTTTGCCTGTGTTGTCATTTGACCGCGGAGGTGAGTATCCGCGTTTCAATTCGATCGACTGTAGGGCTTGCTGGAGCTCGGCCAAGCTGTGCTCCCGCTTGCGTTCCCGATCCTCATCGTCAGAGCTCAGGGGCGACTCTCGTGTGCCTACGACTATCAGTGGGATGTCCGTGTGGATTTGAAGAGGGGCTATGGTACCGGTGACTGTTGGCGCGTTGGCCGACGACGATGTGGTGTCGCCCTTTACGCTGTTGTCGGCATTGATGTTGTCCGAGATGGACGGGCTTCGGCGGTGCTTCTGGAGGTATGCGGTCGAAGAGACGGAGCGTGGCAGCGAAGGACGTCCTGCATGGTGGGTTGCGGACGGGTTGACGTCGCTGTAGGAATGGGTTCGGCTGATGCTAGGACTGGTAGGTTTGGAGGTGGCAGGCGACCGCTGGGAGGGTGGAGTGTAAGGCATCCCTTTGTGTCTCGAGTCGAGTTGGGTCGAGTCGAGTGGAGGCTGAGGTTGATGTTCAGGCCAGGAATGGCATTACAAGGAGTTAAGAAGAAAGAGTTACAGACTGTGTACGATGACGATCAGTGAGTGTTGCCGAGATCGGGGCGGAGATGGGAGGCAGTGGAAGAGGCAGAGGGAAGTAGTGGGACAGTGGGATGCAGTGGGAAGTAGTGGGACGCAGGGTGGAGGGCTCGGAACAGAGGCTGAATGGGAGCTGGCCGCGGGCTGACTCACAAGATGTGAAGAGGATGATATACAAGGACCGCGTGCTCGTGATTGAGCGTGTAAAGTAGGAGGACGAGGAGGTGGTGGATGTGGATGTAGACGTGGACGAGGGTGGCGGCGTCAGACACAGCTAGCAAAAGCTGTGTTTTCCTCGCGGCTCGAGAGACGAAGCAGCGGGCGATGGCAGATGGAGGACGAGGAATTGGAGGGCCTCGATGAGGAAATGTCGCGAGATGGACGGAGGCAGGAGTGACCCGCGACTTCCGCTCAGTCTTGACTCTTGGGCGGTGTTGACGATGGCGCTGATAAGCGTGTCAACACAACGGGCTCAACGGCTGGTGCAGTGCCTGGAAGTGGACTGCACGGCCGGAGGGGAGGAATTGAGGAGGAGGTGGTGGTGGTGGTGCAGGCAAAGTGGATGTGCCTGGCGATGGGGATGTGGATGGAGAGAAGGTGGGAGGAGGAGGAGAAGTACTGTGCAGGACTGCAGGTGGCTTTGGTTGAGAGGGTGGAGGAGGGTTGGAGGGTTTGGGGGGACTTGGGGCTTGAGCAGGCTGCACGGACGCTGTGGGTGAGCCTCGACGACGACTAACACTATTGATTGGCGGGTAAGGGCTCGGATGGATTAGCCAGGACTGGCTCTGGCTCTGGCTCTGGCTGGAGACTCGAGAGACGAGAGACTGGAGAGAGGGACCGGGACCGGGACGGGGAGACTGGGCGGTCTCTAACTATTCTTGCGCCAGGATGCCTGCAGCAAAGTGCAGCAACAAGAGGAAACGCTGGGAGCGGGCGTGCAGACGTGCAGAGACCAAGATTTTGGAGATCCACTCGCCCCCCAACAGACATGGGCCGTCGGCCGCTTTTGCATGGGACCTAGCCAAGTCCTGGCGGCACGGACGGCCGTATAGACAAAGGATGCAGAAGTACATGCGCGACCAGACCCCCAGTGTCGACAGCGTCTCCGGTACAAACAACCAAGCGTGCGACTACTATCTAGGTACACTTGCTCCCGAGCGAGGAGTCAGGACAGACCTGTCCGCGTCCCCATCCTCCCATATTCCCATCGCTCCCATCCTCAACCGTGCTGATGCTGAATGCTGATTGTTGATGAAGCTGAGAGGAAGAGCTCCGAGTCCGGGGACATCACTGATCAACTGCGAGCCTCGAGGTGTCGAATCCATCAGCATCCATACTCGTGATATCTCCGCACTCTAGAGTCTCTAGGCTATTCCAATTCCACACAGACGCGAGCCTGCTCCGACCCTCCGAGACTCCGCTCGGCGACCACCGCGAATCTGATTACTGACATGAGGGCTGCGTGAGGCCGTCGCCGTCCAAGCACCAGTGGAGTGCACCACAGAGGCTCACTAAGTTCCCCATATCTCCTCATCTCACGTCTCCTCATCATCCTACGCCGAGTCGTGCATGCGTCGTGTCTCCTGACTGCCTGACATCACCATTGCTCAGCCAGCTGTGTCAGAGTCGTGCAATTGTCCGCGGCGAAAGAATGCCACGCGCCGCATCTTGCAGCAATTAGGAACAATCTCGAAGCTGTTTGCGTACCTCTACTGCACATGGAGAGGCTTCACAGACAGCCGTCGCCGTATCCAGGGCGAGGGAGCGATTCCTCGAAGCCGCTTTGAGCGAGCGGGCCGCAATCGCTTGCTGAGTTCGCAATGCGGCCATGTTGCCAGGATGTCGATGTCCACTGCCACCATGGACAAGTTTTTTGTCCTTAGTCATCGGCTTTGACAGAAATCCGCATCGGCCGTGGCGCATGGCGTCAGCGGCAAAGCCGTTATCAGCGTGGCTGAACTTCTGGAATCTGCAAACTCAGTTGCAGCCACAGCCATTGGGGCTTCGCATGCTGATATCAACCGTCACATTTGCTCGCAGTGGCCGCTTCACAGGCGCTGAAGTAGTTGCAGAGTTTTCACGGAACGCCCGCAGTCACAGTGGTGCCGACTTAGCTTGCGGGTGTGGCGAAGTTGGAGGGGAATTTAATTATGACCTCCCGCTTGCAGAAGCACGCTAAGAGCATAAGCTCAAAGCGGTCAGCGCCAATCCTCCAATCACCGCCGAGGCTGCTGTGGCTGATTACGTACGGCCCGTGCACGCGGCTGGAGAAGCAAACCATCGAGAAGTTTGAACTAGAACTTGGAAGCCTGAAGGCTGAACGGCTCGCCATTTGTCGCCAACCGATCTGCATCTGCAACTGCAACTCCGTGACCCACGGCTCGACGACGTTGACGGTTGCATGTCAGAACCTCGTCCTGTCCGTGGTTCTTCAACGAGTCCAGTCGCTGTCCGTCACCGTCGCTCTCCCCGGATTTTGCCCCATACCCTTCTCCAGACTCCAGCTCGGGAAACTCGGACAGCAACCTCACGTCTCCCCGAGCTCCAACTCCCCACTGCAGACGCCATGGCACAATGGCATTTGCGTGGTGACTGGTGAAACTTGTCAACCTTGAACTCTCGCCGCATGCTGGTCCTGGCTGGATTATTCATGCTGTCCTTGCACACTTGCTCGGCGCAAAACAAGCTGCGAATCACGCTTTGCAGCTTCTTGCGCATTTCTTCGTTTCCTCGCCCGACAGGCGACAGCTTGCCAATTACCTGGCCCAGTTGCCCTCATCCTCGGACTCTCCTGTCTGATGAAGAGTCTGCCATCGTCATTGCAAACATCGTCCAAACACATCGCATAGGCGCGACTCCATCAGCTGACGACTGCTGCAACGCGAGCGCCAGCGACGACGGCATTGAATGTCGCAATTTGCAGCAGTAGCACGCATCGAGGAGCTCGTTCCTCAGCATGCACAACTGTAGAATTATTGTACCGCTTCAACAGTAACTGCTTGTCTGCGTCTTCTTGTCTTTTCTCCAGTTGTTGGTCTTGCTCGAACCGAATCCAATTCCAACGTATCCCTGAACAGTGAACCCTGGTCCAAGAGCGCGGATTGCAAACATTCCGACTTCGTTCCCAGGGCGCTCTGAGCTCTCTCGCCAGGAACAGGCTGCCGCTTGCAGCATATATCAGGCCCTTCAAGCTCAACGCGTCGACCCTCCAAGCCTCATTTCCAACCTGGATCGTGTAGCTAGGGCCCAGGAGGAGGTTTCCGTGTTGCATCTCTGATATGCTCTCAAATCACAGACTACATCTTGGAGATCGCCAGGCACAGCATCTCATTGTTCTTAGGGTCCTCCGTCCTCCCGCAGGCAGTCGATTCTGGTCTTGTGGGGAGGGTGTGCTGAATCGCTGATGAAGGCTTGCCGTCCGCTTACCGCTAGACACAAGTTGTTGTTGGTGACTGGGGTGGTTTGAATTATTACATGGATCCCAAGGGGCCCAACCCACCGGCCAGCAATTCCTCAGGCTGGAGTTGGAGTGGAGGCTTTGAGTTCCCCAACCTGTTGGCGCTTATCTTTAGTAGGGCCTGAACAGGCAAAGCGCTCTGGACCATGCGGAAGCTTGCATGGACGACACGCAGCCAAGCCTCGATTCTCTTGCGCGAATGCCGCCCCGCTGTCGATCTTCCCTGTCAACCTCGATTAGCAGCAGTAGACCGAGATTTGCAGCAGCAACTATCCACATGGCTACCGCCGCCTTGACTCGTCTGGCGTCTGGCAAGCGAGCGAAGGGCACCAGTACTTCTTTTGTGTCGATACTCTTCACGTCCGAGTCGTCTCCTTGTCGCTGATTTTACTTGAAGGAGGACGGGACTCAAGAAAGAGCACAAGTTTTGCATCCTATTCCAATTTCCTGCACGCGATTCAGACCCCTCGACACCACCATGGATAGCGCCTCGCAGTTATCTGCCCTTATCTCCATACTCCAATCAACGTGCTGCGCTCCCTATAAGCTCACCTGCGCCGTCAATCTTCCTGCCACAGCTTACCAAGACGCGTGCATCACGTCTCTTGAATGCCCTTGTACTCAGCAGAAGAGCCTCCCCGAAGAGGCATCTTGTCGCGTCTCAACTCTCGTTTGGAGGAGCAACCCCATCTTTACTTATGAGCCCGTCGCAAAAGTGAAACACACCTCCAAAAGCCGAAGAGACACGGCCGGATCGCCGCAGGGAAAGAGCTAGGTAGCCTGGGATGCGCATCTCTTGAGAGCAGCGGCAAAGTTGCCCTGACGGACCCTCAGGACTCCGACTAACCAAGTTACGTTGACGTATATTTCAACTCAGATGGCAATTGGAGCACCGATTTCTTCAGGTTTTATCACACCGTCTTTCTTTTGTACAGGAGAACTTCACGTGGAGTGAGAAGCCTGGGGACACCGATTTGACAGCTAGCCCCACAGCGGGGACGCCTCCTACGTAAGAGTACGCGCTCCCCACGGACCACGCCTGGGTGGCATCAAAAGCGCATTCTCCTCCACATGCGATTCTGCTTCTGGGCCCCCCGAAGTACTACCGTCAGTAGTCCTGCTATTCGCGCGGTTTTCTCCCTATAGTAAAGGTTAGCACCTCCTTTACAACTATACACCACCTCCCTACCCGAGTCACTTGGTTTCCCCCGCCCCAGCTTAGGCGACTCGGTATGTTCTTCACAAGGTTGCATAGCGTAAAATCCTCGTTCAGGCTCCGCTCAACCAAGATCTGAAAGCCGGGCATAGGCACGCAGGAATCCACCCAGCAGATCGTCACCTCGCGACAGATCGAATTTCAACAATCCACTTCTTATCCTCGAAATGCTCAGTTAAGACAGGTCCAACCTGCTCGAACGAGGGAGAACCCAGTAAGGGACTCCGACTTCGGCGAAGCCACATGCTCCTCCAAGCTTCCCAGCTGTATGCGAATTATATGAGCGGATCAGTCGGATGCCGCGTCCGAGTCAAGACTCATTTCTCATACGTCGGACGACGTTCATAAAGGAGGGCGCATGCGAACCTTTTCCGGGGACACACTCGTGCAAGTCAGACGTGTGCTCCGCTGAAGGATTGACTTACATGACTTAACACTCCGCGGAGCCTGTCGATAGGACTGTACCTAGACTGCAGACTGAGAGCAGCAAGACCGCTTTGGCGGCCTGAGTAAACCACAGTGTGCGCAAAAGGCGATTCAAAGATATGGCGGCCCATATCTCGCTCAGGTAGCGTATCCTTTCTTTCCATCAATCAGATCGTCTTTTTCTGCCATGCTCTGCAACTCCACAAAACCGACCGTATCCAGAAGTCGGATGCGGTTGTCGTCTGTCGAGAACTTGTGAACCAACATCAACTCAACTCGGACAAACTGTCGCATCACCAGCAGTTGCATCTTACAAGACACGCGACTTTTGAGCCTCCGCAACCGCGTCAGGGCTTGCCAAACTTGATCAGTTATCCTCGTCAACGATCAATCTCGGAGATCACAAAAGAGTCAACGTGTCCCAGCCGACGTAGCACTAGTTTTCATCGTATCCCTTTCCTTACGCAAAGAGCGGCATCTCATCTTCATCCATGTCCGGTTACATGAGATTCGCCACAGTCGCATTTGTAGGCCTAGCCTAACTTTAGAAGTTCAACATAAGGCGGTCCGGCGCGATCTGCGGCCCTCAAGCGAGACCTTCCATAGCCTCCTTCTGCGTGCCACTACATTGCGGGGTGCATTGAGAGCACGAAAAAATTGTCTTCTAACAGTTTTGTATGATCACTTGGTACAACGGCAGTCAGAGTAGAGTGCATCGCTGTCAAAGACATGGCCGACGGAAGCCGTTGAGCGGTATATTTTACCGAACTGTCTTCGACTGACACGCTCAACGGTTGCGAAAACGCCCAATCAACCCCAGATCTATGGCCCGCACACCCCACCCATACACCGTCTCCAACAAGCATTGGAAAAGATTGCTGCCCATCGTTTTGCAAAAGAATTTTCTAGACCAACAAATTGGGCAGGCCAGGCAGATTCTGCTATCTATCTGCCCATCTCTTATCACACTGCTTGCAGCATCTATCAACCCCAACAAAACCCCTGTGGTACACCACACTCACACACGGCAATCAAGTACAAACCCTATGACCCACTACGCCCGTGACTTTCGGCAAGATCGCTACCCACACCAGTATTGGAAAGCCAGCAACGGATCAACCCAGGGCCCAGATACCCTCCCAGACAACCCCAAGGATGAACAATGATAGCTTCCGCGACGGACCGTCCACAGCGCGCATGAATATGCCCATGGCTGCTGCAGCAGCTGGCAGCCTGGGAAACACTTTAAAGAAGGGGTCCTGATACGTATCGGCCTATCCAAAACGAAAGGATCAACAACCTTACCTTGAATGCCTTACACAGCGACCTGGAACCCGCTGAACCAAATGCATCGTGGTGTGGCTCTCAATATAGGCGGATGGCGAATCCGCATGCCAGTTGCAGGCGTCAGGCTCACTAATACTCGATCCTGAATTGTTGTGCAGCACCGGGTGGGCTGACTACTGTATCCCTAAATAATCCATGATATAATCCATGGATGATTGGTAAAGGCGGCCGAACAGACAAAGTCTAGACGATGTAGGTGAGATAGTATTTGCGCAGAAACTGCGGATTCCCAAGCATGCCGCGGCGGCATGGATGGAGAAAGGTCGCCAACGGTTAGTGTGAGAGTGGCGGGAGTAGAGAGCTTGAAGAAGTAGTCGAAGATGTCAAATTTTCATGCTCGAGAACGATGAGTCCTGGGGTAGTCAGCGTAGTGGTGTGGGACCCTGCATAGAATAGCAAGCAGACTGCCAGCGACACCTTACCTGTGCATATGCACACTGCGCAAGCCTTACAAAGCCCGAGTACTTGAATAAAGAAAGGGGACATGACAGTAAAACGGTGCTGTTTACTGCTACTTCGACTTGGGTATACTGGTACCGAACGCACGCACGCACGCACGATTAGGTATGTACTTGCGCAAAGAGGCGGCCAGCGCCCGCATCACGAAGGATCCGTTGACAACTTGGCTGCAGTGTGGAGTGCATCAAAGACGGGAAAGAGGGGTTTGGACTTTGGAGCCCCACTACATCAACCAGGCATGTCTTCCTGATGCTCTCGCAGGGAGGGTTGGAGATTAGTGCGGAGGAGAAGCTATGGAGATAGCTACAATAACAGCGTCCGGCTTGGGGCGGGGGGCATTGCCAGCTTCTGTACACTTGTAGACTCGGTTTGAGTCGCTTGTGTGCCTTGAGTGGTTCAAGTGTGTGGAGCTGCCTCCGCGCTCGTACAACTTTAGTCGCCAGGAACTTGTAAGTTCGGCCCGTCAGCGGATAGAGCGGCGGTCCACGTAAGAAGGTTCATCTCGCGAGGGTAATTCAGGCGATCCAGAACCCCACTGTCGGGATCAGCGGTTGGTGAGGGTGCTCCCGACTCATTCAAGATGGCGAGGCGAGAGTTTGTCGTCGAGTGACTCTCGGTGCAATGAACATGGGGGTGTGCGTTACACGTTCACACGCTGCACGCCGGTCTGACAGGTTGTGATATCGAAATGGTCCCTCCGTCGTCATGGTCGGTTACGTATCGCGTGTTTTACTTAATACCTGACCCCGTTGGTGTCGAGGAAACGCCCATCACTGCCGTGGTGCACTAGGTATACTGTCAAAGATCTGACCCTGGTGGCTTTGCTGGCGTCGTGGACTCGTGGTGCCGGGTGGGTTGTTGTCAGTTGAAAGACCCTGTGGTATCGAGAATGGCAAAGGATGTGCGACATGTGAAAGGATCTTCAGCATATTTGCTACTCTGAGCATAGAGGTGGACCCTTGAGTTGCGACCTGAAAGGCTTGAATGGGACCGACCAGACCATTCTTTTCCAGGGCGGGGAGATGAAGCTCGACAATATGCTCGATAGGACGCTTCCCCGCAATCACATGAAGCTTGAAACTGGAGACCCAGAGGACGAGACGGACGATTCAGGTAGTGTGAAAGTGAATGCGGAGATCCGGGTAATCGATCTGCAAAATCATCAAGTGGAGAAAATGGAGGCGACTTGGGGCTATTTGACTCCTTGAAGTCCTTGAAGATGCTTGGGGCTATACACTGAGTTACATCGAGATAGAGCCGAGATACAAAGGCGGTACTTCCCTAAGACGACTACCTCGAGTCCAAAGATCAACCCAAGCTAGAGTGCAGCAATTGAGTTTTTTGGTCTTTGTTCAAGAGGCGGATAGTAGACTTCAGGCTAAAGGTTGAAATGTGATTCAGAAAATTGATAAGGTTGAGGAAACTGGAGTTCCCAGGCCCCAGGGGCCAGGGCTAATAAGGCAATAATAATGCGATGCGATGTCGGCGACGTCGGGACTCAGGAGCTACGTTTTCTCCGCATTTGAAATACCGCACTACCATTGGTCAGCGGGGACTTGGTCGAACTTCCACCTCTGGAACCTCAAAAAAGTTTACGGATAACGACGCGTTGAACGATCCGGAACAACCAAGCAGTCGACGACGCGCGACCAGTGGCATATAGTAGTACGTCGACACCCGTAATCTGGGCAGCAATCTTCTGCTGTAGCTGGCATACAATGTACATACTTACGAAGAGTGGGTAGTCACAGCATGGCGCCTTCAAGAGCATCCGTACCGTATTCCATCTTGCGCCGCTTCACCTCCTGCCCGCCTCCAATATCGACCCGTGTCGCTCGTCATGGCATGGTCTCTTCTTCATTCAGATGCACAGCGTTCATATCCTCCGTAATCCGTCAGCCCGTTCTCTACCGGCTGCATTCGACCGCAACAGGCTCTCCCGCACCGCCGGACTACCTTTCCGAAGGCGAACTTGACATTTTCAACAAAATAAAACACTCCCTAGAACCAACTGCCCTGGAAGTAAGACATCACTACATCCCAGTCTCATTCCTTATGGTCCCGCCGCCGTTAAACCTGGTTGCTGCCGGCAACAGAGCACTGTGAGAGGCAAAGTTTGTCCGAGAATGTATGAGTTGACACAGAAGCCGCAGGTCCAGGACGTCAGCGGTGGTTGTGGCTCCATGTATGCCCTCGACATCACCTCATCCAAGTTCGCCGGCCTTTCCGTCATAAAACAGCACCGGCTGGTAAACAACATTTTAGGGGAAGATATCAAGAAATGGCATGGGGTACAGCTCAAGACAAAGGCGCCATAGGTGGAGAGGGTGTCTAGAGCACTTCCAGACGTCTCTCCATTTGCCGAGTGCTCAATACACCGCTCTGGCCATCATCGGGCAACCCTGTTCGTGCCAAGTGTGATCATCGGGCTTGCGGTGCGATGAGCATGCGGCATAAGGCCCAGACGCATCAGAAAGAAGACAAGCCTGGAAGCGGAACAAGGCCACGAGCGGATGGAGAATATATGAGAAGGAGCAAGCGGTCTGTGTACATTACTCGCCTTCAATCCCGCACCAGAGACATCCCAAGCTGCTCCGGCATTATGAATTCACTACAGCAACCCACCTGCACTCAGGCCAACTCAGTCTCCAAACAAGACCATGTCGAAAGTCCAGTAGATCCAGCCTAATGCAGCACACCTCCCCTTGCTGTCTCATTTCCAATTGAATGACTTCATTGCGCAGGACACGCTCTGAGATTAGCGATTCAAAAAGATCACTTCGGATCCGCTCGTCTTCTCCACAATCTGCATCTTGTTCCTACCCACAGTCTCACTACGCCGGATGACGCCTGTCCATCCAGAACAAGCTTTCATCGGGACGTTGTTCAATCTCCAGGAAGGGGACGGACCGATACCGGAATCTTGCCCGTGAACCACTGCCGATCAAGATTTAGAGCAAAGCTGCGGACGAAGACGGAAAGTCCTCCCAAGGTGATCCGTAGTTTGCTCCATGCATGTGAGTTCGAAGATTGGGCGAATGCGAAACTGTGGGTTAGGGGAACTCGTGTGTGTGCGGAGGCTTGAGCCGCAACAAACCGGATCGGGAAGGTACATGCGTGCTCCAAAAGTTGCAGAAAGCGATTGGGTTTCATGGGATGATGAACTTGAGGAATTGAGGAAGGCTTGTAGATGTGATTCATACTATACAGGAGCGGTCTTGTCCGGGGTGCTGGCTATGTGAGAAGATTGAAGACAAATGGATATCATGCTGGTACGAAATACTCCTAACAACACCACCTAATGCTGAATACGACATATCTGAAGTCGTGAGGTCGTGGAGTCAGTCCGTTCACCAGCGTAACTGTTTAAATGACTTGCGGAAATCGTCGGCTGGAAGAAGACGTCAGCTACGTAAAAACCTTGGGACCAAATGTGTTTACCGTATTCCAAGGTAGCACCGCAATTCGATTCGCCCCTTTTGCTTTCAGCCTCTGGTAGCCTAGAGGAAACGATATTAACAACAGAACAACGCAAGTGACAATAAGAACATACCATGACTTGATCTGGTCTTGCCTATTGTGACTCGACGGGTGGGTGGACAGAAATTGCGGTGGTTCCCCTTTGTTGGCCCGCTCCATGTTTGCCCACAGTCTAACCGCAGCTTGGGGTTCATAGCAACTTTGGGCCATCATTACTTGTATGCTATTAGTTGTCTGTTTCATGAAAAGGTCTCCCTGATGGCTTACAAAGACCAATGTAATCGGCTTCAGACTGCCCCACGGTAAGCAAATGTTTATTCACGCGGATAATTGTCATACCTCTTGGTTCCTACTTTTGGGGAGATTGACGAGTGCCTGGACAAGGTAGTTGCTGAAGTAGAACGAGTTTCCGACTACATCGTTCAACACAAACGCAAGCAACAAGGTCAATCCGAGGACGGGCAACATGAGACTCATTCTCTCAGCGCTGTGGTGAGCAACATTATGAGCAATCTCGTGACCGAGAACTGCTGCGAGCCCGTCCTCGCCGCCGCAGACAGGTAAGATGCCACTGAAAACGAATACTTTGCCGCTTCAAAGGGAGTCAACAGTGATCTTGAAGACATTTCGAAGACATGAAACATGACATGAAAACATACCCAGGGATAACAAAGGCGTTTGTTTGAGGATCATCAATGACGTGAACCTCCCAGTTCTCTTCTGTCAATCCAGAAGCAGGAATCAACCTTTGCAGCACTCTTTTGACCAGCCGGGTCCTTGAGTCAGACTCTGACAGCACCTTTCTGCGGTATTCTTGCATCACCTGCTGGTATGTGCTGCACAACTCGTCTATATCAGCCTCAATTTCCACCAACCCAAGATGGCTGTCTCTTTAGTCTTCACTGACCTTTTGGCGATACTCTCCTCCCATTCAGCCGGCACGCAGTTGAATCTCCACCTCCCAGATACTGGAACTGTCTCGGTATTATAGACCACAAAGCTTCCCAGCCCTCCTCCTATTATCAAAGCATCGTACTTGAAGCGAGGATTTGCCTGCCACCGGCGGAAAGCTTCGAAGAGACGGTTCGCTTGGCCGAAGCGCTGGTATTGCGGTCTACTACCATATCGTTGGACGAATCGAGGTTGTGGTCGGGTCGGAGGAGATACTGGAGGGTGTAGTCGAACATGGCTCCGAAGGAGCTGTGATAGTGGGGGACGTGTGGGAAGTGTGAGACGCGAGAACGGACGCATCGTGCTTGACAGAACGCCAAGGTAAGTTGTGTCTTGAACGTGTGCTTGATAGCGACAGGGCAACTACCTGCCTGTCCCACGGTACTCTAGGAATGTGGGTAGGCTCCAAGGAGTGATGTCGCATGTGGAATAATCTTTGAGCTTGACTCGTGGCTGTCGGAGCCTGACTCGCTGGCACCACTGGAGACACCCTGCATGACTCAAGATCTTGATTCCCAAAACGGCAATATGTTGACCTCCGCCTGTTAGGCTGTTGATGTTATTACCTGGCTCCTCTCCTATCTCAACAGCAGGGTATGCTGGGGTACCAGTGCCAAGTACGAGATGTATTGATGTGCCTAGGTATGCTTAGGTGGAGCCTTGGTCTTTTGTATCTCCCCGCTCTCAGCCTAACCGAACTTTCTTCCATATCCTCAAACACTCCTGCAGATCAGAAACCACGCTTCCTATCGGTGTCGCTGCAGCTTCTTTGATTGCACCTAGCACACACGCCGCATAGGCAAACTGCAACTTTCCTTCCATAAGCTCTTCAAACTGCAACTTCCCCATCCCTCCTCCGTCACTCCAACCCATCCACTTGTCCAAAAAACCAGCGATAGTGAACGCCATCTCCTGGCTCTGTACCATTTCATAAAGAATTCGCTCTACTATCGTGAGAACTCCAGCATCCCGAGGAGCATATCCGTGTTCGACCAGCCACTTCCGCGCCGCTTCAACCACAACATCCACACTCATCTTCTGGCTTGCCAGTGCGTCTGCCAGTTCCTGTGCCCACTTTTCTTCTTCACGTACTCGTCTTTGCATAGACTCTTTCACCATTTCTCTTCTTTCCTCCTCCATCCTCCTCTGGTAGGCTTGCTGCCGTTCTGCGGGTGGCATGCGTAGCTCAGCATTGATCTTGGCAGAGTAGTCGAGAAATTTCATGTGTTTCTCAATCTGTTCTCTTTGATCGTCATAAGGACTCCTCCAAGACGGCACCACTTTGTCCTCGTCTGACAGGAAACCAACGAGCACGAGCACGCCACAAGGTATGGATGAACGTTTGGAAAAGTGGTAAACTTCCGGGGGTATAGCAAAGGACCACAGAGATCCAGAGGGTGCAGCAAGGGCGGTGCAGCCACTGGAAAACCAGAGAGTGGACGCCGTCATTTGCCCAGGGTGTGAGTGGAGGTGAAGGGGATGGATTTTCTGCTTCGGATCGCTCTCATCGTAGCAGTCTTCTACGCCTTGGGGGCTGACACGAAGCCGGATCGCCGAGTTTTGTTGGACTACAGTGGAGGAGCAGTCTGCATCCTTTCTTTTCTGTTCTTCTGCTTCGTCTTTGCTTTCGTTCTCAGATTGGGTTCGCTCTTTGAGACTCCCCGCCGGTGTTGTAAGCCTGATCCAATAAGGAGGCAAGGCTTCCCGTCCCCTGACTCCCCAAGAATTTTCCCATGCCATTGCAAGACTCAATATCCCATCTGAGTCGTCACTTGTGCTGATCCAAAGACACGCATCGCTTGTTCGAGGTCCAAAGAGCAGTTTTGTTCCAGCAGGCGTCCACAAGCCGCTACTTCTCAGATCGTGCCATCCAGAAGGGTTGGGAACCGCACCTCGATCGAGAAGAAAGGCAATGAGAGACTCGAAAACGGTTTCAGCCTGTGGTTGTGAAAGCTCGTCATGATACTGCAGGCGGTACGACTTGACGCCTATGGTCATCTCTTTCCAGTTCAACAGAGTCCAAGTCCCGCCTCGAAGGTGTGATCTCCCGTTTCTGTTTCGTGATCCAAGCAATGTCCCATCCTTCTCTTCATCATACCTCCCATGTCGAAGCTCAAAGTAGAGCGGGTCAGAACGGTCGAGGGGAGCAATCGACTTGCGTGGAATTTCGATCTCAATAATGCCAGAGAGGAGGGAAGAACGCGTTATGGCGGTGCAGTCATTATGGCGGAGCGTATGTCGGATAGTGCGCAGCGTGAGCAGAGATTTCAGACATGTGTAGAGCGTAGGAAGAACTCCCAAGACGGCGAGAGGAATGCCGATATAAGTGATGATGTCTGTCGCTGACGCCATGGATGGGACATGAACGGCTCGGCTGTACTAGTATTACACGGGTTCGTGAAGGGCGCAGAGAAGAGGATTGTCCGTCATCAAGATAGCCGGGGAGAAGAAAAGCCATTTCGAACCTTCAACCACGGCGACGCCTTTTCGTTGCCGCGTCAAGTTGAGGCGCGTCGGGGCTTGTGGGGTTGGAAAAGGGGCTGAGAGCACGTGGAGATAAGGCACGTGTGCTTTCGTTATCAACCTTCGTCCGCTCCGCAGTCGACCTCATCTCCTCTCCTCACTCGAGGTCCCGTTGCTGCCCCCTGTCGTCAGGCTGGTTCCGTTCCTGTAATCAACATGCGCAGAAATTGGTTGCTTGGTTGCCTTTTCCTTGTTGATCTTGTTTCCTGTCGATGCAATGATCCCTCTCCTGCGTTTCCACTTCCCAGTTATAAGGGGTCATCGGCTTTTTTCGAAGTTTTCGCCTCAATAGAGGACGCTCTACATGATGAAGTATCTCAAGACAGATACTACAATTCGTCCTTCTCCATCGAAGTAACGTCTTCCCAGGAAACGCTGTGGTCGTTTTTTCATACTGCCTTGAATCGTAATGAATCAAGACCTGGAGCCAAAGTCGTTCAAGGGGACAGCGTCTTCCGCATCGCATCGGTCTCCAAAACATTTACGATCCTCGCCATCCTTCAGCAACACGCAGCAGGAAATTTAAGCTTGGACAGCTCAATCCTGGATTATGTTCCTGAACTCAATGAGGACCAAAAAGGGACGCTCCCATGGAAAGATATCACCATACGCAGTCTCGGGAGCCAGTTGAGTGGGCTGCCGCGAGATTGTATGTAAGCAGCCCCGACTGTGTTGAAGGCTACTTGCTAACTATCCTGTCAAGTTGCTCAGGCTGACTTCCAGAATGGCCCTGGTGATCCGACTAGATTTGGTCTTCCTCCTTTGGACACAGGTAACGAGTCAGTCCAATACGAGTTCCCGTTCAAAAGAAAAGGTACGCCAGTGAATTGCCGACGCCTGGCTCTCTTTACTCAACTTGATCCAGATCTGTTGGAGAATGTCAAATCCCGAAGTCCCTTGTTTGCTCCGAACCAAAAATCATCGTATTCGAATATCGCCTTCGAGCTACTCGGTCTGGTGTTGGAAAACGTGACCGGGCTCTCATTTGATGAATATTTGGACTGCTCCATCTTCCGACCTCTAGAGCTGAACAGTACTTCTCTATTGAAGCCCGACGACGATGTGGCCGTTATACCCCTTGGACCGCAGTATTGGGACGTGGATGCTGGCATCCAGAACCCGACCGGGGGTATCTATTCGTCTTCTTCTGATCTTTCTAGATATCTACGGCACATACTCACCCACTACAATGGACTGACCCCTACCACAAATTGGATTAACCCTGCTTCATTTGCCGAGGGGGTGAACTCCTTCATCGGCATGCCTTGGGAGATGTTCAGAACCACACGAATTCTGTCTACTACTAGCAGGCCAACCACATTCGTGACAAAGAGCGGTGGTGTCCCCGGCTATTTCTCGATCATCATTCTTGCGCCGGAATACGACCTGGGAATTAGCATCTTGGTCGCTGGCAGTCCCTTACTGTTAGGTCGAGCTCTGGAGATTGTGGCGACCCCACTGGTTCGCGCAGCCGAAAGTCTAGCGTTTGATGGCTTGAGGGAAAGATACGCCGGAACATACAGTAAGTGGAACCATTTTCAGTATGGGTCTCCTGCGTAATCTGCATTCAGATATCATCATACTTGTTGCAAGCTAAATGTGACTCAGCTCCGTTCTCCTCGAAGCTCAACTCTACATTGACGCTGGCCGTTTCCCCTGGGGTCGGTCTCTATGTTAGTCAATTCATATCCAATGGAACAGACGTACTCTCCGCGCTCTTCAACATAATTGAGCCTGGTGGTGGTCAAGTTCGGCTCCTTCCCACGCTTCTATTTGCAGATGAGACTGCGCAGGATGGAGAACAGTGGCGGGCCCTCAAAATTACACAGCCATCAGACGAAGAGCGTTCAAATGTTTGGGATGACTTTTGCATTCCGAACTGGGATATCGCTTCTTATGCAGGGCGGCCATTGAATGAGATTATCTTCTGGGGCGGTGATGAGGACAAGGCTATTGAAGTCGAGCTTCCAGCCTTTAGAATAAAGCTGGCTAAGATCAAAAGTGGAGGTAATCACGATACATTTACTATACAGACTTGAAGTATCAAAGAATAATATTTTTCTAAAAGATATTATAATATCTGTCTTAACGTATATATTAGCATGTACCTTAGCGGAAGTATATAGGGAGCAAGATCCATCGCTAGATAGTTTTCAAAATCTAATTATCTCTAGTTAGATGATCGAGAGAAAATCGCGCTATTAAAAAATCACGTTATTAAATATATATAAAATCAATTTATAGTGCTACCTGGGTCCTAACGGGTCCATGAACACTGTAAATACACTCAGATGCCGTGGGTAAAACCTAGTTAGGGGATTAGACCCCTTTTCTAGTAAAATCCCACCTTTTCTTTCAACCGCCCTCGGTTCCGTTCTTTGCGGCTCTACGGCCTCTTCTGCTCGGGACTGTGCTGCCATTATACGACAGCGTCTTCCTAGCACACCTCCTCAAGGAATTGGAACGGCTTCCACCCCTCCATCTCCTCCTCCTCAATCTCTAGTGCTACCCTGAATTGGGCCAGTACGTTTGTCCGCAGCAGCCACCGGACTGCTTTCCCTGCGTTCTTCTTGTTGTTCACTATCCTACGGATGTCAGTGGTTCCCGTCTCAGCTAAGAGATAGGCCCTCTGTTCCCTTAGGTCAGGGCAGTACTGTATAATGTGATCTAAAGTTTGTCTATTAGCTCCACATGTGCACCCAGGTAGGACCCCTGGGACTCCAATTCTTGCTAGCCATTCATTTATGTCACGGAACTGACACGCCTGGGCTTACCATATCATTGGCAAGCTGATCACCTGACACGCAGCTGGATTTCTGATATCGGGCTGAATCCTGATATCCGGGCCGAGCTGCGCCGAGACCCCCGCACTCCGCGAGAACACCAGATCCGCTTCCGCTTCTGCTTTCTTTCCTCTTCACGCAACGTCTTGTTAATTGAGTTGACTCTTTCATCACGCAATCGAATAGAATAGCTCCGCTGAATACACCTGCTTGTATCTCACACACAGCTTCTAGTGATTCCGTGACACTACGTTGCGTCCTTTTCTACACCCAGAGGTACGAGTGAATGAGTGCACTGTGGTTCCCGAATCGTACGACAAGACCTCACGCCGATACGCCTGTGAGGCTCCGACCGCTAGTATCGTACTACTACCAACGCCTGCAACGACACTGCACTGATGCCTAGATGGAGCGCTGCTCTCTAGATGACAACGCCTGCAACGACACTGCAACCAACCGAACCGAAGACAAGACTCGTGCCGATACGCCTACGAACCGAAGACAAGACTCGCGCTGATACGCCTGCGAAACCAAAGACAAGACTCGCGCCCATGCGCCTGCGAACCCTGCCTAGATGGAGCGCTGCTCTCTAGATGACGACGCCTGCAACGAGACTGCAACCGACCGAACCCGAAGACAAGACTCGCGCCGATACGCCTGCGAACCTGAAGACAAGACTCGTGCCGATGCGCCTGCGAATCCTGCCTAGATGGAGCGCTGCTCTCTAGATGACGATGCCTGCAACGAAACTGCACCGACGCTTGCACCGTACTGCACTTTAGTTATCTGACCGACCTGCTCCGACCGACCTACCCCGGACCGTCCTGTCCTGTCCTGTCCTGTCCTTTTCCGCCCTATTTTGTCTCGACCTGCCCTGAAACTGCTTAATTCTACTCCTAGAACTACCCGATTTACCCTAGAAAAAGAAAAAGCCAGACTCCCCTTTTTCCAACACCAATCCACTACGCACATCTTTAACCTCTACTCTCCAAAAGAACTGTTTCATACATCATTTTGAAGCCCTCGTCGAGAGCAACACTTTGCCCAACTTTCAAGCGTCCGCATTATCTGGGTGGTGCTGCAGAGACGCGTGAAAAGGTGCACTTAAAGACGCGACGTGCAAAGGTTCTTGAGCACGGCCCACAGCCTCAGTCTTGGCTCAACCCATGACAGTCATGGAACCCCTTTCCCCGGACCCTATCCCACCAAGTTCCCCTCCTGACTCAGACATGGACCTCCTTTCCCAGGGCCCTGTCCCGCCAATCTTCTCCCCAGTCCAGGACATGGATTCAGAATTGAATTCCCCGACCCCAACCCAAAAGAGACCTTTTGATACAACTACAACAGCGCACTCCAGGAGAAGACACGCAGACCCCCATCAAAAACCCCAGACCTCAAGAGAAGCAATCATTGCGGCACGTGACCTCATTGTCCTAGCAAGCCAGCTCACTCAGGACAGGGCCGAACAGACTTCAACGCTCGACCTCCTCCAGATTTTCCGCGAGTATACGGAGAAGGGCCAAGTCCGCTATGCCAGCTCCATCATCGCTTCCCAAGTGGCCTCCCTCGAAAATATTTCCAGAAGGATTGACAGCAAGACGAAGATCCAAAAACCCAGCCAGCCAGCCAAACCAGTCACCTTTCCCCCCTTAGCGGCCGATCCAGCCACAACAAACGAAGGTTTCTTACGCCCAGGTGGCGTCCCCTAAGAGCGGAGAAGCAGGAAAAGAAGAATGGACCACGGTGCAAAAGAAGCCCAAATCCCCAAGCCCGAGTCAAGGAATTCAATCGCTCAGATCGAGACAACTGGTTCTTATCAGGACCGTCCAGTCACCGATCAATCCTCTGAAAATCCGAAATGCCATCAACGACGCTTTTGGCCAAAAGGGGTAGAGCACAAAGTCATAGCCTCTGTTTCTCTGAGCAAGACAAACCAGAACGTCATTCTCACCACCATGCAGTCTTTCACAGGACAGTACCTCCTTGACCAAAAGGCGGTCTGGGAAAAAGAAGTTTCGTTCCACACAGCGCAATTAAATCAATCATGGTTTAAAGTGGTCATCCATGGTGTACCAGTTGATGTGGATCTCAGCAATGTCCCCTTTGAAATTCCACTCTACAATGACGGAATCCAGGTGATCGGCGATTCCTACTGGCTCACTTCAGCAGAAAAGCGCCAAGTGCAAAAGGCTGGATCCATTGTCGTTGCCTTTGCTACTGAGAAAGAAGCCAGCTTCTGCATCAGAAACAGAGTGTATATTGCTGGGATCAGTGCCAGGGTAGAGAAGATCAATTCCACTCCCGCGAATGCACAATGCCGTAAGTGCCAGGGCTTTGGCATCTAGAGAACAGATGCAAGAACCCGCCAAAATGCCAGCTTTGCGGAGAGAGCTACCCCACCGTCCAGCATCTGTGCAACACCTGCCAGACAAGGGAGGAAAAATGCATCCTTACTCCCTCTCCCTAAGTGTGCGAACTGCAGGGAGGCACACATAGCAGATGCGAAGGACTGCGAAGTCAGACTCGCTATCCAACATAGGCAATCTTCTGAGCTTTCCCAATGAGGGACAACAAACTCCGAATTCTCCAGATCAACCTCAACCGAAGTATGCAAGCCACAGAAAGCGTGCTACAGCTGGCTGTCACGGGAGTGACACTTGGTGTGATACCAGTGGTGGTATCACGTGCTCTGCTTAGCGCCTCTTGGCGCTGTTGCCATTCTTTTGCTTCTTCAGCCCCGTCTCCTTTCTCTTCCTCATCCAACCTCTTGAGTCTCCACGTTGTTGAATAGATAGCACACACCAGTAGTTTAGCAATCAAAGCTTTCTGTCGCTGCGTCTAGTAACTCTGTGACACTGGCAATTGAACTGATGGTGGATATCATTGCGGTACAAGAACCATGGATCCTAGGGTCTTCCCAGAATCCTCGGGGTTTCACGGGGTCGAACAGGAGATCTATCAGCCATCGTTCCTTCACTCAAATCCTCCCAGAAGGGGACATCAGGCCTAGAGTGATGCTCTACGCGGCGAGAGATCTCCAGGCGCAAATCAGCACCTTATCTTCTTTCCCCACAGATCCCGACTGTCTCCTTCTGTCTATCCGGACAAGAGATTTCGAGTTCCAGCTTCTGAGTGTCTACGAAGAAGCTAGCCTTCGAGACGGGCTTGCCAGAACCATTCCAAGGGTAGTTCTGCCCTTCCAGGTCCAGTCAAAAACCATTGTCTCGGGAGACTTCAATACCACCACCCCTTGTGGGATCCGTTCTGTCCGACGTCATCAAATGCTTCCGATCTGGCAGACTGGTTCGAGGACAACAACTTGGAGCTTCTGAACACCCCCCGGGAAGTCACCTTTTGCCGGACAAACCAAAGAGAGTCAGTTCTTGATCTAACTCTGGTGTCTCAGGACCTAGCGGATAAGGTGGACGACTGGAATGTGCTAAAAAGCATTGGTTCAGACTGTCAGGGACCAGCAAGGGAACGTGGTGTTGTAATCGCATGGTGTGATTGAGAATCTAAGGCTAAGGAGCAGAGAGAAGCTCTGCGGAGGGTGTATATATACAAGTGCCAAGCACAGGTGCTCCAGGTGTCACGTGACCGCATCACGTGGCCCGAACCGTGACACAGACCATCACGGCATCTTGTTTACTGTCCAGACAGGGGAAGAAGAACGTTCACCTTTCCCTGTCAACCTTCAGAGTTTCAATACACAGAAAGCAGACTGGGAAAAGTTCAGGACCAAGTTGAAGGAAAACATGGAAAATTCTCCCATTTTTGAAAGAATAGAAACTGAGAGCGCCAGTGGAGGAACTGAAGAAAACAGATTCCTAGATGAGATGGCTCACGAGTTCACCTCCAACATCCTTCAAGCTGCCCAGGACTCCATCCCCCAAGCCAAGCGAGGAGCAATTGCGAAGCCATGGTGGACACCGGAGCCAAAAGAGCTCAGGAAAGGCATGATGAAGCAGTAGAGAGCAGGCAGATCTGCCAGATCGACGCAAGATCCACGAGGATACGCAGATGCAAGAAACAAGTACTTCCAAGCAATCAAGCGAGCAAAGAGTGACCACTGTAACGCCTTCCTTCAGAGCTCGCATGGTTATATGGTTATTATGGTTATGGTTTTGGATCCTCATATCCATGGATATCCATGGTTATACTAAGCTTAATTAGGATAAAGCTAAACTTAATATACGGGTTCTGCGCCGAGCGTGCACTGGCGCAGCACTTGCACTCGACCTCGGCCATACTGCGGCAAGAATAAAATCAACACAGCAACACAACCACAATACAGATTCATATACAAATTACTAGGCAGATGGATTTATAGTATGCGATCATTTTGGTACAATTTTCCTATTCATGAAAACGCTGCGGGAGGCGCATGTTCCTCCGAGGCCGATCGACAGGCTCACCTATGCTTTCCACACCACTACCACCATCACTATCCTTATAGTCATCAATAGCCTCTGCAACTAGGCCAGATTTACGCGCGCTCCGCGCAAGCCTAGGCCTGCGCGAGCGGCGCTCTTATTCTCATTTAAGAGCTGTCTAGAAGCTGCGTTTGCAGCCTTACGCTCCTGAACATCACGTGACCTTTTAGTCTTCTCCTCCGCACGTATTTTCTGCTGTTCCTTACGCTCAATCTGTGCCTGTTTTTTTGCCTCTGCTTTCTCCTGCGCTGCTAGATCCTTAGCACGTTTTAGAGCTGCCTTAGTAGCCTCTGCGATCCTTGTATCCTCATCCCTGATGGAGATCATATCCATTGCTTCTACAAGCTTCTTTGGTGTGAAAAATGCAGATTTTGACTCAGGATCACGTAGT
>ML977208.1:4420-76467 GCA_010015705.1 Aulographum hederae CBS 113979
AGCTAATGCCAAGCCCTGTGAGGCGCAAATGGCTGTATTCGGATAATATTCGGGTATTTTATCCGCGGATGACAAATATCTTATCCGCCAATATTCGTGTATCTATTGGCAAGCCTGTTGGCGATGCGCAATTTAGAAGAAGAAACGCTTGCCCGGTCCATCGAATGCGACGAGTAGGATCAATCAGATTTGTCAGAAGTGGTGGCCGTTTCGTGCCTAGAACGGGGCTGTGGCTGTGGTTGTGGCTGTGGCTGTGCTACCGTTACGGTATGGGGAGCCGTGCAATTGTACGGCAGCAAGCTAGAAATGCACACTGAAACCTCCCTCCCCTTCTCCTGTCAAACCTCTCAAAACCCCCATTTCCAGGCGTTTCGGCTGCCTAGGATCTATTCCCCCACCGTCGCTCGTTCCAGGTCGCTGACCTAAGTTCGGCCTCAGGCCTGCACGCTCGCTCTGAGTAAATCAATTCTCCGGCGGTGCAGCTTTCCGGGCTCCCTCCGCAAATGCACTACTCTATCCGGACCTCTCGTATCCAAGTCCGGATCGATTATAATCTCGCTCGTTGCGTTTCCTGTTGGCCCTGCCTTTAGTTTGCGCGTCTCTTCAACCGTTGCTGTACGGAGTAAAGGATGATGTTTAGTAGTGTTTACTCCGTTGCCGTAAAGTAGCTGCGAGATTTCATCATGTCTATAGATCTCAGGATGCACAAGCTCGAACAATCTTTTAGACGATAGACGAGGGAGAAGAAGCGTGCAGTATAAGCCCAGATTCTGTAGTGAACGGTCTGACTCCTCAGTTCCTACCAACCATCGCCTGATTAGAGCTCTCTGCGATAGACGGGAAAGATTGTAAAACGTGCCTTGAAAGTTCCACAATCTTGCAAAAGACAATCCCCTTTCTCAAGCCTTTCAAGTCCACATTGTCCAACTTCAATTCGTTTTGCTATGAGCTGGCATGTCCAGCATTGCACTCATATTCGGGCATTTCTGGTGTTGGTAATAGCAAATAAGTATTTCACTTGCATTTGGTATGTCTAATGGTTTGCAATTGTTCGGCGAGTTAGACGTCACAATCGTGCTTGGACGCTCAGAATCAGGCGAAACAGCACGTCCATCAACCTCAAACACAAGATCAGACACCCTAAAAGCATGATACCTTAAGCAAGCTAACAAGGTATATCTTGGTATCTGCTCTCAGGGAATGGAGAAGTACATCTCTAACAGCCTTACTGGACTTAGGACGCCCAAAATCAGACTTTAGGGCATGTCCGAAGGCCACGAAGCCACGATTAGACGCCCTAAAAACACCCTTCCATAGACGATCGGGAGAGACACCACCACTTGAGCGCTCAGAACTAGAGAGAAGGGCCCGTTGGACAAACCTGAAGCCACGATTGGACTCCCCGAAAGCATACTTCCGTTGACGATCAAAAATTCATACAACTGAAAAAGGGATCCCCACCAGTGGAGCATACGAATCGACCTTCATGTTCATGCTTGAGTGCCAAAGCCCAGACGCGGCATGCAGGTCAATGTACTTTTTCGGATATGGCTGTGTTGTCATGCAAACTTGTCGCACGAACCTTCTGATTCCATGAATGGGAAGGCTCTGACATTCAACAAAAGATGCTAATCCGAGATACCTCCAGGAGCAGTTCAGCAGAGTTTCCTTCTTTTCATCTGAGTCGGAACTGGTATTGTTACGTCCTACCAGCCAACCAAAATTTCAGGGCTGATTGTAGTTCAAACTGATGAATTCTTTGACGAACTCCATGGGGGTTCATCGGCATCGGTTTAACCTACCGTCCTCGGCGAGCCTGAGATTTCCATAACTTACCTCCCACCAAGAGATGTAGGCTCTACAGTGAGTACAAGAACTAGCCGGACATCCGCCGGCTCTGAGAAAGAGCTCTTTCACTAAAGAGAAATCTCTCCCAGGGATGTTCGTTGGCCATGAATCAGCCATCCCTCTTCACCATCTGACCAGCCGTCCCAACATTCGTTTCCATCCCACCGTCGGTCGAGGTCTGCCGCCCATTCGCTATGTCCTCGATGCCCAAAGACAGTCTTGAGCGTTGGTTTCCTTATATCCCCGGAGGGAACAGTCCTGCTCGCTATCTCTTCCATTAGTCGTTCTTTCATCACCTGGAAATGCCACCCGTTCTCCATCCCGCTATTGCTCGGGCGGTAAGATTATCCAGATTAAACAGATCAGCAGCCGGGGTCTATTTCGAGGCCTGAACTCCAGCCAAACAGAAGAGAACCGACGGTATAGAATAGCACAAACATGCCTCTTTACATGCCCATACCGTACCCTCCCTGCCTCGGGAATCTCCACAAAGTCGATGGATGAATAAGCTGTCGGCTGCTCACGCCCAACCTCCTTGCCTCTTCCCGTCTGTTCTCATACCCATCCAGACTCTTCTCAACCTACCTAGGTAACTTCTCCAGCTTCCACTCCGGCGGCCAACAGATCAGCATTATCTTCTCCTGTTAGTCACATAGGATTGAAAACCTTACCTCTTCGCTTGCTTGACCTGCAGGCCACCACAGAAGAAGGGCTAGCGATACTTCAACCAAGACTCCCAGACCTGAAGTCAAATTTCATCACACTTTGGTGACGACAGCAAACAACAGCAACAGCACCCCAATCCCATCCCCACCCTAGATCACAGCCCGTTCCCGGTCCATTGTTGGAGTCTATTCCCAGCACTTGGAAAAACTTTCAAACCCCTGCTGTGCCTGCAGAAGCCTATCTACGCCCAGGTTTTCCGCAATGTGACAAGAAGCTCAATGGCGAGATCCCAAGAAACAGCCCGCTCCCCATGGACGCGCCGCCATTTCTCATTCGACTGCTACTCTTCTTCTTTTAGAACTTTCCCAATGGCAGCCCGCTCCATGACTCTCTATACTACACTCGGGATGCCCAACCCTGCGCACATCACCATCAACACCCTGTACCGTTTCATCTAAAAGTCGGCTACTCTCTACAACCAAGCCCAGTCTCCTACCTTGTACCGGGTGAAAACGCGGGTGGCATGCCGGACGTCCTCTCCGCACTTGTCTTCCCCCAGAAACGTTCTCCCGACCGTGATGAGTTTGCGAGGTATCTTGCAGCTTGGGGGGGAAGGGTTGGAGCGACTTTCGGGACGAGGTCCCCGTTGGCCTAAACGAGATGGCAAAGTTCGTATCTAAAGAGCCTTGTCTTGACGACTACTTTCTGGATCCTCTGCCACTTGAAACTTGTGTCGCAACTTTTTGTCCAAACATCATTGCTTCTTTTGCTTCTTTTCTGGTTCTTGGAATCCTCTCACCAATTGTTTGCTTCATACCGTCTCGTATTTTGTCCCTCTACGAATCCTTCGTTCCTCCTCCAGCCCCAATCTCATCTCCGAAGTAACATGGTCTCCTGAGCGCTAGCCGTGCAACCATGGAAGGCGATCGAGGCTACCAACTCAACGCCGTTCTGATCGCATTGCTGTCGCTGGCTTACTTCACCACTGCGCTCAGATGTTGGACGAGGATTAGGATCGTAAAAGCGTTTGCGCTCGACGACTGGCTGACTCTCATAACTCTGGTACGTCTATTCAGGTGCCATTGAGTGATCCATGTCTAACATAACCAGGCCCTCTTCACCGGCTTCTGCGTCTCCTTTTTCTGGGGAATCTCACGTGGCTATGGACGACATTTGTACTATCTGACCCTCGATCAAAAGGCCGACTCTGCGAAAGTAAGCTCTCACACCCCACAGCATTCCCACCAGACCAACCGACCCTTCTCTCTAGTCCTACTACCTGGCCGAATGCTTCAACACGCTCTGCGCCCTCTTCATCCGCCTCGCCGTAGGCGCATATCTGCTCAGAGTCGCAGTGAAACGCTTCCACCGCTGGATCATCTACTTCGTCCTCGCCATTAACACCTGCGTCTGCCTGGCCTTCTTCCTCATCGCCGTCTTCCAATGTAACCCCATCAGGCATTACTGGCGGCGCTTCTATCCTGGATCCCACGGGAAATGCCTCATCCCGCACATGGATGGTAGTCCGTACATGGCGCTGTCAATTCTCGCGACCGGGACGGATATTGTGCTGGGGATTGTGCCTGTGCTGGTTGTGAAGGATTTGAACATGTCGAGGAAGGAGAAGTTTCAGGTTGCTGCTATTTTGAGTCTGGGAGTGCTGTAAGCCTGCCGCTCCTTATCCTCGAAGTTCAATCGCTGACGGAAGATAGCATTTGCATTGCTGCCATCATCCGAATCCCTTACTCGACAGTCTACGTGCACGACGCAGACTTCCTCTGTAAGTGACTCCTTCTCTCCCCCATAACTCTTCCTTGTTATCAAACGAGCACCTCTCTCCACGCTCGAGCCCCTACTATTCCCTCAACTCCTCCCCCTACCTCTCTACCTTTCATCCTCCCCACCAACACCTCCCCTAACACCCCACAGGGAAAGAAGTAGACATAGCAATCTGGTCCGGCGTCGAGCCCGGCCTCGGCATAACCGCCGTATCCTGCGCAACCCTACGCCCCCTAATACGCACCCTGCGCACCCACCTCACCTCCTCCCACAAAAAATCCACCTCCAACCTCTTCGCCTCCTTCCACAAACGCTCCAGCCCCTCGCGGCCCTCGGGCGGCCCCGCAACCCCCAAGTACAACTCGCAGTCCGACGCCAAATACGGCATCGACTTTGACATGAGCTTCGACGATACCGAGTTGCGCGGCTTGCAGGCGGGCACGGGTACGATTTCGACGGTCGAGGCTGCGGCGAGGAGACCGGGGAGGTTGCAGAAGAAGATTAGGAAGTACTACAGCGCGAGCGCGGGGAGGAGCGGGGTGGATTCGCCGCCCGAGTTGGCGCTTGTCGAGGTTCCCGAGGAAGAGGGGTATGGGTATGATGGGTATGGGGAGAGGAGGGGTGACCACAGGGATAGGGATGGGGGGAGTGAGTGGCCCGGGGAGATTACGCGGACGACCGAGTTGAGCATGGATAGTGAGGTGAATATTGCGAGACCGCCGCGGATGTCGGTGAAGTATAGCTTTGAGAGCGAGAAGGAGGAGGTGCCTGAGGAGAGGTGGAGGGAGCGGAGGAGGAATAGCTCGATTGTATAAGAAAAGGGAATCACTGTTGGTATAGGAAAAGGGGAGATTGGTGCTCATGGACAGTGTCTATTTAGATCTCCATAGATGTGTATATGTAAAAATGTAAATGCTATTTTATCTTTTTCCGCGTGTCTCCTCCCACGCGGACGCCTCGAAGGATGGGTGGGTATCTTTAAAGCAGATCAAACGCCGTAAGGAAATGTTCCCGCGCGTCTCCTCCCGCGCGGAGATGGCTTCGAAGGAAGGGGGTATCGCGATGATGAACGTGGGAAAGAGATGACAGAAAACGGGGCACGGGAACGAGGAAACAGGATACAAGGAAAAGGGGAGCCAAAGTCCTTCCCGACTGAGCTCGCACATCCACAATCTGATGAATCCGCAGCGTCACTCGTGCTTTCAAGGCCACCTCTTACTTCTCCCCCTTCGCAGCCTCCTCTTCGTAGTCACTGCTCGACCCCGTCAGATACGAGCCAAACACCCTGGACTCCAAATCGCCCGTCTCGCCAATCTCCTTCTTCTCCTGCCCCCTGAAATAAATCCTCTTGCCCCACTTCCACGCCTCGACGCCCGCGAAGAACAGCGCCGTCTCGATGAACACAATGCCCCACTCCCAGCTAATGCCCTCATGCTTAAAGACATCGTGATTGATAACAGGGATATACAGCGTCGGGAAGATAGTGACGAAGCCGCCGATGATACTCCAGAAGAGGAACTTGTTGTTGTAAATGTCGCCCATCCAGCCAAACCACACATTCTCGCTGTGGTCGGACAGTCGGAAGAAGGAGCGGCGGAGGTCCTTCATCTCCCAGGCCAGGAACAACGCAAACCACGTTAGACACGCAAAGCACGTCCCGCGCGCACGGAACACAAGCTCGCAGACTGGCTCGCCAAACTCGTTGGCAAAGTTGTTGTTGCAGTCGCTACCGAGGTCGCCATTACCAAAGGCGTAGACGACGAGGGCAAACGAAGCGAGACACAGCGCCGCGACCCAGAGGCCGTAGACAAGCATGTCGAGCATGACCTCCGGCGTGAAGACGCCCGTTTTCAAGCTCTGCGGCGGCCGCGTCATGATATTTGGCTGCGCGCGCTCGAAGCCAAGACCCATGTCCGGCAGGCCCGAGGTGGCCATGATGACCCAGAGGATCTCGACAGGCGCAAGGGGAAAGACGGAGAGGCCGCGGATGTCTTTGAAGGCGAGGCCGATGAGGAGGGTGCATGCCTGGGCGATGTTTTCGGCGAGGACGTGGAGCACGTACTTTTGGATGTTGTCGAAGAGACGGCGGCCTTCTTCGATGGCGTTGATGATGGAGGCGAAGTTGTCGTCGGTGAGGACAATGTCCGAGGCGTCTTTTGCTACGTCGCTGCCAGCTTGTCCCATGGCGATGCCGACGTCGGCGCGCTTGAGGGAGGGAGAATCGTTGACGCCGTCGCCAGTCTGTGAGAGTCTTGTTAGAAAACGGCTTGAAACTTCGATAATGATGAATATGCTTACCATGCCTGCAAACTTCTTCCTGCGGTGAAGAGCTTCAATCATACGGACTTTGGTGTTGGGTGCACAACGAGCCACAACGAGTGGCAAGACGGGAAGCTTGTCAATTTCATCATCGGAGAGCTTGTCGAACTGGGAAGCGGTCATAACCATGGCGTCGGCAACAGACTTGCTGACGGCATCCATGCGGGATGGGAGGATACCAATTTCGAGGGCGATACTGCGAGCAGTGCCGGGGTGGTCACCTGATCAATGTTAATTATGGGCTTAGACTGAATGAATACAGGACTTCACCTACCTGTAAGCATGTGGACTGCGATACCAGCCTGGTGGCACTCCTTGACGGAAGCAGCGCTCTCCTCTCGGGGAGGGTCATAGATACCAACGAGTCCACGGAAAGTAAGGTCATTCTCCACGGTAGAGCGGTCGATATTGCTGGGGTCCTTGATGGGGTCGTCGTAGGTCCTGCTCGCAAGAGCAAGAACACGGAGACCAAGAGCAGCCAAAGATTCCATATTCTCGAGGATGTGGTTGCGCATGTCTTCGGTCATCTCAACCATCTCGCCGCTGTCGTTGACCATCTGTTTGCAGGAAGTGATGATGCGTTCCACGGCTCCCTTGGTGAAAACCCAGTTCTGGTTGGAGGATGAGTCGGAGAAGATGACAGACATTTTCTTGACATCAGAATCGAAGGGGAATTCCGCAACCTCCTTCCAGGTCTCGGCCGTCAACTTGGCTTTGTTACGATCGAAGCGAGAGGCGAAAACTTGGAGAGCGATTTCAGTAGGGTCACCGCGAGCCATCCATTGATTGTCTTCTTCTTTGCTCTGGTACACGGTGGCAAGGTTGGCCAGAGATGCTACCTTGAGGAATGCTTCAAGCGGTTCGTTGCCATCAATTTCCTCGGCGAATGAGAACGTCTTTTCCGTCTCGCTCGAGAAATCAATCTCACGAGGCTGCTTGTTTTCGATGGTGAGATCACCTGCAGTTGGATTGAAGGGCTGGCTGGATGCTGTGATACCGTAGGTGCCCTTGCCAGGGATCCAGACTCGCTTGGCAACCATCTTTCCCTGGGTGAGAGTGCCGGTCTTGTCGGAACAGATATCCGTAACTGCTCCTAGGGCCTCGAGAGACTTGAGGTTCCTAACAATGACATTCCGCTCAACCATTCGCTTGGTTCCGGCAGCCATGGTGATGGTCAGGATGACAACTAGGGACGCGGGAATCATGCTCAAGCCTGTTGCGACAGCATAGATGATGACCTCCTGCTGGGTGTTGAACTCGTTGGCTCCGAGCACGATGATAGCACAGACAATGGCGATTCCGAAAAGGAGGATAGCTAGCTTGGAGAGTTTCTGCTGGAGCGGAGTTCCAACGTTGATACCGAGGAAGCGTAGAAATGCGTCCCATCCGGAAAGGGTCCAGGCTTCGACATGTCGATGTGGGCCGGCTTTGCCATCCTCTTTGCGCTTCACGGGGCGCATCTTGGAGCCCTTGGCCCGAAGAGCTGAAGCGATAGTACCAATCTAGGAAACAGTTAGATATTTGACAGAGAAACTATGTTGCTGTACTAACCTCAGTGAACATGCCCGTGGCAAATGCGATTCCTCGAGCCCTGCCCTTGGTCACAGTCGAAGAGCTGTAGGCAACGTTGAGTCGGTCGCCAGGGCCAGTATCATCCGGGAACGAGGCTTCAGCATCCTTGCGGACAGGAAGAGACTCGCCAGTGAGCAATGCCTCGTCCGTCTCGAAATTGACGGCCTCGATGAGTCTATCTTGGTTAGTTTGAGGTCTCCCCAATACTTGAAAGTAGTTACCTGATATCGGCTGGGATGGTATCTCCGGTCTTTAGTTCGATCATATCTCCCGGAACGACTTCAGCAGTGGGTACAACGACAGACTGGCCATCCCGGACGACGTTTGCAGTGGGGGAACTGAGGGATCTCAACGAGTCCATGGTCTTCTCGGCACTGAATTCCTGGAAGAAACCGACGACAATGTTCAAGATGACGACAGCAGCAATCACGCCGCCTTCGATCCAGGACTGGATGCCAAAACTGACGGCCATGGCGAGGATGAGGACCTGGAAAATGGTCAATTTCGTGGTCTCTCTCTACCAAAATTGCAGGGTATACTCACAAGAGTCATGGCGTTTGCAATCTGGGCAATCAGGATCTTGACTGGCTGAACTCCACCCTGCTCCCCCAATTCGTTCCTGCCAAAGTCCTGGAGGCGTTTGGTAGCTTCGCTGGCATGGAGACCGTCCTGGGAATTGGCACCGATTTCGTTGATAGTGTCATTGTAGCTGAGTGCGTGGGGTGGACGGCTCAATGGCTTGTTGGACTGTCCCGAGACATGGCTCGTGAGGAGGTCCTCCTCCTTCTTGCCCATTGTGTGGGTGTGACGGAGAGAGGTGGTAGCAAGGGAGCGGGCTTGTGAGGAATGGACAAAGAAGAGAAGTGAAGACAAAGAGTGGTGTGGGGAAATCAACGTGGGCCAAGCTGCCTCTTAAGCATTTCCGTGGCCATGATCAAACGGCGAGTAGCAGCTGCCAGCTGCAGAGTTTGACCGGCGTCAAGGCCGTGGAGAGGCACGGCTGGAGCGTACCTAAGGTAGGGGTTCTTGGGGAGAATGCAAGACGGTCTTGGTAGTTTGTTGACTGGGCTTGGCAGCCAGACTTGTGGAGGAACAAGTCGGATCGGTGCCGTCACCAGTTGCTCCAACGTACCTACCATATTCTACGTATTCCACCCAGTCCAAGATTCAATCCAGTCAAAATATCCAAGATATTACACGTCTGAGATCAGAGCATCATTCACCCGATTAACAAGTATGCGCAGGTACGGTAGGTAGGTAGGTATAGGTGGATCCCCCATCCCATCACCCCACAGAGCCAAGGCTTGCCGTGTTCTGTAGTAGTATGTACCTACTCATCTTCCTCGCATTCGAGACAGGACCTACAGAAAGGTACAACCTAGCCAATCAGCAGACAAGGCTCAACAGTGGCGATTATGTTTGCTCAAGACGTTGACTAGACAGACGGCATGACGGCCATGGCCATTTGCCTCCTCTCCAGTCTCCACAAGGCCTAGAGAGGAAGTCAATCTTTCGGGTACGGCGACTTTTCGGCAGCACAAGTAGTTGGCTTGGTACTCGGTAGGTGCAACAGAAAAGTTTAGGTAGAAAGTCCATGTCTTGGCAAGCCGCTAAGAGGCCAAGGGATATCGGTGTGTTCAAAGAGGGAGAAACCGGGGAAGAATAGATTTGGTTGAAACTTGACGCAGGCGGCAGATGGAGCTTCCTCCTCCATGAAACCTGGGGCTCATCAGGCACTCCAAGCGCTCCCAAGAAGCATCTCCCAGCCTTCTTTTCGGCAGGCGTGAACTGGTGAGGGAAAGACGTTGAGAGCATCTGAATCTCCAGCGGGGCGGGGGTGGAGTCTAGCGTCTTGGCTCCGCTCTCAAGCTCTTGGCCCCGAAATGTCGCCTCCGCGCTCGGCCCGTAGCCTTTCCCCTTCCCTTCACCTTCACCATCCCATCATCATCCCGTCCGCACCCAAGGTTCATCTCCAGTCCAGTCCTTTTGCCACACCAACTTTTCTCCACACTCGAGTCTGAGGCCCCCTCTTCCGTCATGTACGTACCTGCATGCCCACGTGTTGGACCGTTGGATGTAACAATGCTTTTCTCTTCCTCTTCTCCCCATCTTTCCCATCGAATACTCCGTAGAGAGACCAATCGAAGAGAGTCTGGACTCTTCCCACAGAGCAGATATGACCAAATCACAATCTGCAGTTCGACCAGGTTTGATTAGGTATCACCACTTGGCCATGTCCCGTCACTGCATCTTCATTAGTCACGCAACAAGGTAAAGACGACAAGCTAAATGTGGTGGCTGCTTCCTTGGACCATCTCTTGCATCCTCGTCTTCATCCGTATCTATGGCCTCTGTCGGCACTGATATCCTCTCCCCATGTTCACATCAATATAGGGCTATCAGACCATCCATGTAGCTGCATGGTAGCTACATACCGTATAGACCAGTAGCTTGACTGCTCCCACGTCTAAATGCTCGGCGATTCCTTACCCTGGTCTCTCAATCGAACATGCCCAGCCTGACTCTCTTCTTCAACAACTTCAGTCCACGTGCGATACCGCTTCTGCATACCTCATATCAATTGAAACGTGATCAGCACGTCGTTCTGCTATCTACTTGCTCCGACTTCGCACAACATCATATCTCATCGAAATGAGCGCCAATTCGAAAGGGCTCCAGTCGACGTTTTCATGAACAAATCATCGCTGGAGCTATCTGTTGAGGCTTGCTTTAATCCATAGCTACCACAGCAAAAGCCAGAACCGCTCTTCAAAAGCCAAAAGGCCCAGGTGCCCCCGAACAAGTCTCGAAGGAAATCGCTGGACCTGTATTATCACCACGAGCATCTATGGCACAATTCAGACTCGAGCCTTCACTCTGGTTTACGGCAGAGACCCTCTGGCACGTTTGCAATGTGATCCTGTAAGTACCTAGGTCAATGGATTTACCAAAGTCTCATTTACATCCTCCATCTTCATCTGTATGTCAGGAATCGCAGAACTCCTTGTCGTTGTACCTATTTCCCTCTTTCATCTTCCATCTTCCACATCAGCTGTTCCTTTCTGATTTCGTCCTCCAACAGCGCGTATGGTCCATTTTTAAACAAATTCCTTCATTCATCGCGTGGAGACTGTATATCATTCGAAAGCAGACCACGTGACTATTCGGACCATTTGTCTTGGCAGAGCTCAGACCGAAAATGGTGCGACGACGTCAGAACTCAAACCACGGCTGTCGCGACAAACAGAGCAGCCTCATCAATATACCATTTCAATGTTGAATTCCGTCGTCAGTTCTATTGTTTGATCAAAGTGCAATTGGCGCTGTCATGTCGAATTTGCAACAGGTTCTTGCACCCCTCCCTTGCACCCCTGGCGCCATCACGCTGCCAGATCCATTCGGGACAGCTATAATCTCAGTCGATGCATCTCCAGTCTTCAATCTTTCCAAGCACATAAACAAGGGGCTCTATGTGAACCATGGCGCTATACATGTGGAAAGCATCGACTTTTGCAACTTCACTGTCGCCTACACACACCCCGGCCATCACGACCTCGTCAACGTCCAAATGTGGCTGCCCATGAACTCGTGGAACGGTCGCATGCAAGCCATCGGCGGAGCCGGGTGGTCCGCTGGAATATCACCGTTCGCTGATATCTCGTTGGCTGGCGCCGTCGCAGAAGGATATGCCGCTTTGACAACAGACGGCGGACATGCAAGCGAAAACAGTGTCGCTGATTGGGCCCTGCTGGAATCGGGAAAAGTCGATTTCCACACCCTCGAGGATTTCGCATCGGTTTCTCTCAACGATTCGGCGTACATTGGCAAGAGCGTCGTCAAGGCGTTCTACGGACGACCGCCGGAATATTCCTACTGGAGTGGCTGTTCCCAAGGAGGTCGCCAGGGCATGATGTTGGCGCAAAAGTATCCCAACGCCTACGATGGGATCGTAGCGTCTGCACCTGCCATCTACTGGGGCCAGTTCGTGGTCGCGGGTCTCTGGCTGCAAGTCACCATGAACGCTCTAGGATCGTTTCCTCGGCCGTGCGAATTTCGCGCTCTCACATCTGCCGCGATATCCGCTTGCGATGGGAACGATGGGGTTGTCGACGGTGTCATCTCTGAACCCGGTCTTTGTCAGTTCGATCCTTTGACCCTGGTTGGGACGGCTGTCAACTGTGAAGGCGACGAAAGAGTGGAAATCTCAAAGGCTGCAGCCACCGTCGCGAAAATTGCGTGGGACGGACTACGCTCGTGGGACGGATCGCTGCTGTGGTACGGACTCAACCACGAAGCTGACCTGACTGGATTCGGCGGTCTGGCGGATACAACATGCGACACAGCCGGATCGTGCAAAGGCCTCCCAAACTCTCTTTTCGCGGACTGGGTCAAGGTATTCATCAAGCGGAATCCACGCTTCGATCCGGTCAACATTACAAAGGAGGAATTCGAGCGGATTTTCCACGATTCGGTGCAGGAGTACGACTCCACCATCGGGACTGCTGTTCCTGATCTCAGCGCGTTTCATGATCGGGGAGGGAAATTGGTGGGGTATCATGGACTCGGAAGTACTCCCTGGACTCTCCTATCGTCTGAACGCGCTGGCTAATCTTGACATGTAGGCTGACCAAATCATAACACCATACGGAACGCGACGGTACTACAACGCCATGATAGCCAGAGACCCCAAGGTCCACGACTACTACCGCGTCTTTGAAGCGCCGGGCGTAGCTCACTGCTTCCATGGTCGTGGCTTCTACCCTGATGGGATTTTCGACAAGATGGTGGATTGGGTCGAGAAGGGAGAGGCTCCGGATCGGTTGAATGCGACGAGCTTTGAGGATAATGAGAGTCGCTTTGAAAGGAGAATTTTGTGCCCGTATCCACAGAAGGTGTTGTATGATGGGGAAGGCGATCCTACGTTGCCGGACAGTTTCTATTGCGGTTCTTGAGTACGAATTCGAGTGGCCGGGTCCGGAATGCCGACGCTATCGATGATTAGGACGGCGATTGATTGGGCGACGACTGATTCTGGGGCGAAGAGGTTTGGAGAAGTGGATACGAGGACCATTGTGGGGGCGAGGCAGAGTTGTGGAGGGCTCGAGGCGTATTCGGGGAAGTATCTCGATGAGAGAGGTCGGGGTGACTGTGTTATCGAAATCTGGACTGCTGGATCTGGAGAAGGCGCCAATGTTGCGGGAGTTGAAGAATTCGGTGGCGTATTTTCTTGGCGACCCTGATGATATCGCGAGTGCGAATGTAAGTCAAGTGTCAATTTTCCGAGGTCTCCCTTTACCTTTTACAAGCAGTGGGGAAGGGTCGTTAGCTGACTTGTTTGTTGATAGTAGGGCGAGAAAGACCACGGCATGCTATGCCCCCCCAACCCCAGCCTTTGTGGCCATCGACGACAGCGGATAGCTGGGAGCCTACTACCAGACGTACGGCGGCTGTCAGGGCAAAGCCGCCATGGCGTTAAAGTGGCGGCTCAAGAACGACGCTCAGAAGAAGAAGACGTAGTGTAAATCGGCGCCGGACTCGAAGTTTGTGAAGACGAGGTATTACATCTCGACGAGGAGTGGGACATGTTGAAGAGGTGGGAGCTGGCATTTGAGTGACACAGGTGTAGGTAGTCAGATCGCTCTCAAGATGGTTCTTGTTCTCTTTTTTTTTTCATGCTGTCTATGTTTTGTGAGACGACATTTACGGTCATGATGGCGCAAAGCCTGTCTCATTTCCCCTTCTCACGGAATCTTTCCTCTATTTTCGATCCTGATCAGGACTCTGCCTCCTCTGCCATCTTCGCGAATTTCGCACGTGCGACTTGGAGTTGGCCTGTCAGTCTCCATGGGTAATCGAACTGGTCCATGAAGATCTCGCACAGCTTGAAGAGGTTCAATGTCAGCATACTTCCATTCTCCCTCCTCACTGTGGCCAGAGCATTTACTCACCTGGATATACTCGGCCTTGGCAAATTGCTCATCGTCAAGCACCTTCTCAACCTCCTCCACAGTCTTACAAGCAAACGACCGACTCTGAATCCCCGTCGCTTTCCTTGCTCCCAGCATCTCCAGCAGACTCTGATGATCCCACAGCATACTAACCTCATTATACGTCTGCTCCGGCCCATTAATCGCTCTCTCAATCGAATACCCATTATTATTCACCACGAAGATTATCGGCTTGAACCCAAAGCGGATATACGAGCCAATCTCCTGGACAGTCATCTGGAGGGATCCTTCGCCAACGATGAGGATGACGCGGCCCGGATGGTTGAGTTCCTTTGCGGCGACGCAGGCCCCAAGACAGGCGCCGACGGTGTAGCCTATGGAGGACCAGAAGGTTTGCGTCACGTGTTGGATGTTTGCGGGGAATGTGGCGTCTGGCATGCCGAATTGAGCGGTTCCGGCTTCGGTGAGGAGGATGTCGTTGGGGCGGAGGAAGCGGCCGAGACGCTGCCAGATGTAGTCTTGGGTGATGGGGCCGGCGGTTAGACTGCTGAGGACGGGTGTCTGCGCGAATCGTAAGTCGCTGGTTGTACTTCAAATACTACAGTTTAGACTTACTTCGATTGTGCTCCAGTTCTGCGGGCGTGGCAGGTTGTACTCTTTCGGAGACTTTTCTAACTCCACAACGAGCTTCTTGAGTACTGGAAGGAAATGAACACCTTCGAACTTTTCGCCATCAATTTGGATATGGTCGTGAGCTAGCATGACCACCTGCTTTTCGGTGAGCCGCCTTGTGAAGCCGCCCGTGTTGGAGTCGGAGAGCAAGGGTCCGATATTCAACACGACGTCTGATTTTTCCAGCGTGTCGCTGACTCCCGGAAACGACACTGCCCGAAGTCAGTTGAGACTTTTCGTTATGCAGATAATGGAAGGATCCATACCTTCTCCGTTGTAGAGTCCATTGTTGTACGGGCTCGTCTCGTCAAACACGCCTTTTGACAATGGGGTAGAGTACGACGGAAGATGAGTAATTTCAATCAGCTTCTTGGTCAAATCTCGTCCACCATGGCGTACTGCAAGCACATCTGCCAAGATAGCTGGGTTCGACGCTCCCTTGATCTTCTCCAGAATCTTTTGAACAAGCGTGTCTTCCAATTTAGCATCTTTGTTCTCAACTTGGGTGTTCAAGGGGGTCTCCAGCCTCTTGGCATCTAGCTTTACGGCCGGGACGTCCATCGGGACATAGATGTAGACAGGCAGCCGCGTCTTGACGGCAGCTTCAATGACTCGATCGATCTCTTCAGCCATTGTCGAATCATCCATAAGCACGGTATGAGCGGAACGAACTGGTTCGCTCATTCCCACGTAGATTTGGTGGTCCATTCCGGGCTCGAGAGTGTGATGTATACACATCTTCGCCTTTTGCACTGGATGCATTCCATCAACGAAGGAGTCAGGTTAGAAGGGTTTCCAAAGGCAGAACTTACCTAGTCGAGAAGTCATGCCAACAATGTGTATGAAGCCCGCGTGCTCAGCATAGGCCCCAGCAACTCCATTCATGGCACTGAGTTCGCCAACAGCATAAGTGGTGACCAAAACGCCTGGTATGCCGCGAATGCGTGCGTAGCCGTCTGCAGCATAGGCAGCGTTGAGTTCGTTGCAGGCTCCGAGCCATTTCAACTCCGGCACTTTGAACAGTTCGTCAAGGAGAAACACTGGATTCGATCAGAGATGCACACGGACAAGGAGAATGGAGGGAGAACGGACAATTGAAATCCCCGGGGACACCAAGCACGTGTTGAACGCCCAATTGACTGATCCGCTTGAAGAGATACTGGCCCATGGAAATTTTGGAGCCGTCTGAAGCCATGTTGAAAGGGTCTATCCGATTGTATTTTGAAAGGTGACGAGATGAGATGCAGATAGAGTTGAAATGGAAGGAATTGAAGAAAGGGAGGGAAATATGTTCAAGGAAACAACCCAAGAGCTTATGTGAGGGGGATCACTGCTGGTGCTGATGGAGAGGACAAGGAGCCGCGTGGGCAGTTTCCGCAATAGTAATAGGCGTACGGAGTAGTGAGAGTCTTCTGACCCCAGACCTTTCTCCACACTGGACAAGACCTCCACATTCGTCGGTAGATGTGGCTATCATGAAGCCGTTGATAGCCGTCGAGACATGTGGCTGAGGTTGGTGCCCCTCGAGCACAGCCACATGCCAAGACCGACTTGAGCCGGGGCCGGCTGGCATGCGACAATTCGAAAGAAATGCCACGAACAAACTCCAAACCCGTCGCGATGGAATTGAAGGAGTACTCCGTACTTCTACGCTTGCCCTCACGTCTTTTGCTGAGACAGAATCAGTTCAAGAAACTTGCTACTCCGTATCCAGAACAGCCTCCCAGACATGGGGTTCATCGACGTGGCTGGGATACTTGCCCCCCTAATTTTGCACCCTCTATATACCATCATAGGCGTCGCTCAACACGGCGCATTGTTATCCACGCAGGCAATAAGTTACTCTCCTTTAAGCTTCCGAGTTTCCTCATCTCAGTTCTGTTGTAATCATCCCTGTTTGCCTGCCGTTTGCTCTCAGAGCTATCCTTCAGTCCACAAAACCATGGACTTCCTCCTCCTATCCCTCCTCACCCTGACGAGCGCAGCAACCACAAGCGCATCAGAACAGCAACTACCAGGTCAATTCTACCAGTTCCGCCCAGTCGAAGTAAAACAAGCATCGTAAGCCCCTCTCCTCCCAATACTACCACGATCCCACCAATTCTAACCCTCACCAGCACCTCAGACGACGCCCAATTCTCCTCTGCCGCCGCCCAACTAATATCCCTCTACATCCCCGCCCCCGTCGAATCCGCCATCTACTCCGCCGCAACCTTCGCCTCTGTTACCGGCGCCCCCGCGCAGGTCATCGAATCCGCCCTCACCGCCACATCCAACCCGCTCTGGTTCTCTGCAATCCCCAGCCAGTACTCGGCCAACATTGCGAGTCTGGACTCTGCGATCAGCGAGCTGCGGGTTGCGGCTGCGAGTGGGATACCCGGCGCGGATAGGGTGAGCACGAGTACGGATGGGGCGGGGAGTGTGGTTGTGGTGACGAGCACAGGGAGTGCGCATGGGAGTGGTGCGAGTTCTACGGATTCGGAGTCTTTGAACACTGCGTTGACGACTGCTGCGCCTTCCTCGTCTTCTGGAGCTACCGTGCCGAATTCTTCGCTCTCGAGCTTCATGTCGGTGGTCTCCAGTCTGGCTGCAGGTGGTGAGGCGACGAGCTCGACTTCAGCGGGGGCTGCGGCACCGACGAAGGGGCCGAGTGTGGGCGCTGTTGCTGTGCTGGGAATAGGGGCCCTGGGCGTCGTGGGGATGCTGTAAGCGATGGATTTCAGAGTTTTTGGTACATGAACAAGCGATGGCGTTTGGGAAGGGCTCGATTGTAGATTGTACGATCGATTTAGGGGGTGCTAGATACCACGAACGTTCGGATCGTTATTCCATGTGTATATAGAGCCCATAATCAACGTCAAATGACTGCTTCATGAGAGCGCTTCGACATGGATCCATAATGGTTGGATTCAGTAATGTCTGCTTCATTTGAAAACGTCCAATCCACTTCTTCCAGTCCAAGGACCTCACAACGCCAAACTCGCTAATGGATATCCGCCCAGGTCACACGATCACGAAAACGCCAGCTCGACCACCCCATAGCAATGCTATCGAAACCACAGCAACAAAAGAAAACAGAAAGCGACGAAACTCGCCAGGATAATCCCATCCCTCCTCTTCTTCGCCCCAATCCTGCTCATCAAGCTATTGATCCCCGGAATCTGACTCGCCGCACCGACAATCCTCCTATTCACACTCGCCAGCGTCTCCCTCTGCACGCCAAAGCTCTCATTGACAGCGTACGCCTGACTGAGCACCGAATCGGCGACGCCATGGCTCCGCTCAATCCGTGTCCGCTCGTCCAGCATGTAGTCTGCCTCCGCCTGCGCGGGGTTTGAAGGGTTGCTGTTGTGGTAGGCCGAGATGTCGTCGCGGACCGAGGAGAGGAGGTTCGCGCGCGAGCGGGCTGTCGTGATGAGATTGCCCAGGCGGGTGAGCTCGCGGCGGTGCTCGAGGAGGATTTCGCGGTGGCGGGACAGGTTGTTGGATTTCAGGGCGGAGGTGTTGAGGGCGGATTCCGAGTCGAGGAGGCGGGAGAGCTGGGAGATGAGGGTTTCGCGCTGTTGGAGGCTGTGTGAGTCTGGAGAGTGGAGGACTGGGGAGACGAGCGTACTCTTTCGAGGATGTCTTGGAGCTGGGCTTCGGTTCTTTGCTCTTCTTCGGTGGGTTTGGGAGGAATGTTGCTCATGGAAGCATACTGGGAGTACGTATGGAAGAGCGTCTCAGTCTGAATGAAAGTTATGAGAGCTCCAATGAAGCGGCGAAAGAGGCCATACTTGAGTTTCTAGCGAGCGAGCTTGCTGGCGGAGCTGTGCCCACCCTCCACCGGTCGAAGACATGGTTGTCTGTTTTGTTTGCTGAGAAGCTCACATTGGAGGTTTCTGGCAGCCTTCACATTGGCTTCGCAAGCTCAGGCGCGGCCCTTGGATGTTGCCTCCACGTGACATTATCGGCAAAACCGCGGCATTGCTAAGCGAATTTTCACTTGGCGGCCTACCACACCAGAATTGCAACTTCAACCACCACAACATTTCGACGCCCGCCGACATCTCTCACAACCCCGTCAACTAACCACACAGATACTCTTCAAGATGGTGAGTCGAGTCGCCCGCTGCACTCGAAATCAGCCAGAATTGACACTGCACAGTCTACCGGAATTGTCAAGGCGGGTGCGCTCTGGGGCAAGAGCAAAGACGACCTCAAGAAGCAGCTCGACGACCTGAAGACTGAGCTCGTGGGCCTCCGCACCCAAAAGATCGCAGGCGGCGCCTCCTCCAAGCTCTCAAAGATGTAATTGCGCCCTCCTTCATCCCTCTCAGCCTAGGAAAGATGCTCTCAACATCGGCACACGACATGACGAAGCCGCAACGATGCTAACAATCCGCGACCTCTCCAGCCACGACGTGCGCAAATCAATCGCCCGCGTCCTCACCGTCATCAATGCCAACCAACGAGCCCAACTTCGCCTCTTCTACAAGAACAAGAAGTACATCCCTCTTGACCTCAGGCCCAAGCAGACGCGCGCCATCCGCCGGCGGTTAACCAAGCACGAGGCTTCGCTCGTCACCGAGAAGCAGAAGAAGAGGCAGAGCAACTTCCCTCAGAGGAATTTCGCTGTGAAGGTACGTTTTGGAACGCTGGGAAATTTTTCCTTCTGGTCGCTGCGGCTCGGGCATCATACATTGTCCTACCGTAGAGGCTTGTGGATAAGAGAACCTCAAGCTGACACATATTTCCGCACAGGCCGAGGCGTAAAAGGAGTAATACCCTCTTTTTCCGTTCTCTTTCCTTCACGCGGGGTTCATCGGGTCGCCATCTGTTCCATCTTTTTTTCTTCTGGTCTCGAGCATTGCATTGCGGGGGTGTCGAACCAAGCACAAGACTAGGGTTTGGCATATAGCCTACACAACAACATTGAGTCTGTCCACGGACATGACTGAGAATCCAATAAAAGCTTTATGATACAGATGCAGATGTTCACTTCTCACCGCCCTCTTCAGTATGTGCCCTCGCCCTGACTCGAGTTTCGTACCACCCGAAGGGACGTTCAAGAGAAAGGTGCGAATGGGATCGGATTGTAATGCTCAACAAAGACCTTGATTTTCGAGGACTCGAGAGCCATCATACGGAAAGGTATCATATCTAGTGAGAGCGAAAAACCACTCGAGATCGCCGCATGCTCGAAACGCCAAGATAATGCATGTCGTCGCTGAATATAGCAATCGCTTCGCGCCTTTCTCCTCTTCAACGCCGAGAGAGCCACCCATCCCATAATGCTATACCACTGCCCATGAGCGATTTAGTCTCCTCTACTCCTCACCTCTACAGCTACCTCACCTTACCCACATCACTTCTTCTCTTCCACTTCATCTTCCTCCTTCTCCGTTCTCCTCCTCTCCTCCACAGCCGCCTCTCTCCTCCGATCCTCGTCGCCCTTCACAATCCAGGTGCAACCGCCATCGGCGATGGTGGGGTGCGCGTCTGCAGTGACATGGTCGTCGGGGCCCACCTTGTGGTGATTGAGGTCCCAGCCAGCGCGACGGCAGAGCTCAGCGACGACCGTGTCGCAGTAGCCCAGAAGGTTGATATCAAAGTCGATGTGGGAGATTGGCTGGCAGGTGGGTTAGGAGGTAAAGAGAAACTCGAAAGAAGACTCACATCCTTGGAGATATAAATCTGCGGCACCTCCGGCGAAACATGAAACGGAATCTCCGACACGGGCGCAACCTGCATACTCGTCCCAATCACAATCACCAAATCCGCCTTCATCCGATCATTCGTGCTAAAAATCTCAAAGAACTTGTCCGGCAGCCCTTCCCCGAAGAAGGTGATATCAGGCTTCATGACGCCCGGCTGCGGAATGTCGTCGTCAATGTCGTCGTCCGAGTCGGCCGAGCGTCGCTTCTTGTGGCCGCCAGAAGGTCCGTTGTTGGATACGCGTTTGCGCTTGCGGCCGGGCTGCGAGGCTTCTTGCTTCAGGCGCGCTTCGCAGACGGTGCAGGTGCAGATTTTGCCGGCGCGGACGGAGGGGAAGATTTCTTCGCCGGGGATCTTGTGGCCGCAGATTCGGCAGCTGAGGAGAATGAGATCATGTGATGCTGAGTTGGAAAAGGGGACGTTGCTTACGTGGCGGTGGCCCAGGAACCGTGACATTGCATTACTTTGTCTTTTTGAATGCCGGCTTTGCTTTCTATGTTGTCGATGTTTTGCGTGTAATTTCGGAGGAGGATGGATTTGTCTTGTAGGAGGCGGATGAATTGGTGGGTTGGGGACCAGTCGTCCTTGTCTGGTAATATCCTCTTTGCGAGCTTGTAAAATGTTCTAACAGCCGAAGCATTAGAGAAACTACTACGGGTTAATACTACAGGGAACTCACCCGGGATCCTCGTCAAAGTTGGAGAGGGTAAAGACTTCTTCGGGGTCGGTGAATCCATGAGCACGGAGTTCAGAGTAAAAACCACCACTTGTAGATCGAAAGTCGGGGATACCAAGACTCGTAGATATCTGAAGGAGAAATCAGAAAAGAGGTTCTTGTAGTGTTATGTGGAACTATAGGGGGACAGCACTTACCCCTGCACCCGTGATTACAACGATATTTTTAGACTTTTGCAGAAGTTGAACAGCATCATCCAGAGTCTTGTACTGAGCAAGACGGATACGTTTGCACAACTCCCGCTGGATGGCCAGGCCTAGCAGTCGATAGTAGGCTTCGTCAGGGGAACCTTCCAAAAAAGACGGCAGCATGACTTCAAAGGCAGTGCACAGCTTCTTGGCGGTGACCGACCCCGTGGAGATGGTCTGGCGGACAAACTCCTCGACTCCGAGATCGCGGACCATCTGGCGATATCGTTTGGCTTCATCTGGCGTGCAGTAATCCGGGCCTGATTACTCGTTAGCCGCTGTTGCAACGGTGGCACGTGAACGACGGGGGGGCAAGAACAAACGCATGCCTTCGATATACTGGAAAGAGCCTTCGACGTTGCCCTGGAGGATTTGGTCGTATAGAGAATCGTCCGAGCCACTCGAAGGTGAAGCCGTTTCGAAGCCATTGGCGTCGGCCGTGTCGGTTTCGTTTTTGACGGTTCCCGTCTCTTTCTTGGGCTGGCCCTGGCCGTTGCTCATCTTGGTCTCTGAGGCGGCGGGCAGCTCGTGAGGATCCGATGCCAGCACTGAAGTGGTAAATTCCGTGGCCATGGTGTAGGCCGACCGACACGTGCGGCGTAAGAATTGAGAATTGAAGAGTAAAAGGGGAACGTTGGAAAAAGGAAAGTAGAAGTTGAACAAGAGTTCGTGATCGGCGAGAAGAATAATAGACGCGCGATAGTAAGAGGCGACCAGCAGGACAGCCGAGGTTTCACCGCGCTTAATTGTGGTGGCGTGAAGATTCTCCTTGGGTGACTTTAGTTTTGCCACTGCAAGACTCTAAAGATTCGTGTTTCACTTGATTCAAATTGCATCTAACGTAGGGCATTTCACTATATAGCTTAAGGGAAGTACTTACCTTTATCTAGTTCTGACGGCTTTCCTCATGATTAGTTCGGTCCACGTGAAAGCGTAGAAAAGATAGTCCGAGTTCTTCTTCCATTATGTTCCCGACTTCCAGTGGTTCCGTTTCCGACACCAGGAATCTTTCACTGCCAGGTATAGCGCGAATCAAGACTACTTTATCGCCTTCTAGGATATGCTCCCCTGCAGAAGCGAGCCGGCCATGACCTAATCAACTCTGCGTAACCCACTGCTTCTAATTTAAGGCCCGCTCATCACCCTGGCGCTGGCAAGGCAGACACACAGATGTTGTTCCCGTCATGTCATTGACTGCACGCTTCCAGCCTTCCCTGGACGCGTGTCTACCATGTCTACCACCTCCAAGCGAGTCAACTCTCCGACTTTCCCTGCTCTACACTGCCCATCCCGGAGCAGCAATGGCCCCCTCGACGAATCATGGCGCTTCGGATCCGCAGTCTCTGTGTTGCCGCGAAAAGGTTGAACCCCAGATGCGGTAGGCCAGGGTCCAAGAGCTGAACACCAGGAGCGCCAATATATATTGCGTAGAGCTGAGCCTCTTTTCCCCCATTCCCCAACCAACGTTTATCTTGTTGCCTCTCGCTCGTTCTCTTCTTCTTCTTTTCCTCTCTTCTACATAATTCTTCTGTCTCAAACGTCTTCTTTCCGTCCAATCCTTCTCCTCGCCTCATCCAATACATGTTCTCCGCCATAATGCAGCTCCAAACCCTCACCCTTCTCAGCCTTCCGGCAGTGGCCGTGGCACAACTTGCTCCCTACCCCGTCGAGAAGAGACAAGACGCGATACCAGACCAGTAAGTCGCCTCCCTAAACCTACACCCAAAGAAACACCTTCTCATCAACCCACCCAAAAGATCCTCCATCCGCTCAGTCCTCCTCACCGCAATCCCTTCCTCCCTCCTCGACGTCGCCGCCACAAACCCCGTCGAATTCTCCTCCATCATCGCCTCCGAATTCGCAGAAGCCACTCCTCCAGCCTGGTTCACCTCCCTCCCCACCGACATCCAAACCCTCCTCCTCGCCACGCCCACCGCCGCGAGCTCGGGCATGCCAGGGAGCAGCGTCAACTCGACTCTGCCGATGCCAACGGGGTCGACCAACTCGACCACTGGGGGGAATGGCACCGTGTCCAACTCTACTATTACCAGTTCGACGAGGACGATGCCCACGCTGCCGAGTGACGCGAGCACGAGCGCCGAGCAGACGAGCACGACGTCGACAGGTGGAGCTGCACTGCCGAGTGCGGTTATTGGTGCTGGGATCGCTGGCGCGATCGGGTTTGTTGGTATGCTCGCTTTGTAGAAAACATTGAGAAGACAGGGACGAAAGTTTGGGCTCGAAAAGTATGAAAAGATTGTCTACGAATATATGGTGTGAGTAATGGATTGGAGTTGTGGTCAACGGCTATTTGAGGACCTCGACATGTCGGACGACGACGTTTCCCCCGATTTTTCTTAATAAAGCGACGCCAATCGCGTGGTGGTAATTCACGGCACGCATCAGATGTAGCTTGAAACGATAGACGAGAGAATGTGCCGAAAAGCATGATATCTTTTCCATGAGAGAGAATTCCTTCAAAGGGAATTGCGAGTGAGTTGAAACTGTTACTCCAGTTGTGACAATCAGTGACTCATCTTCATACTCAACCCCATTATTGAAAAAAGAAACCGGACGGCAGTATCTCTCTCAAACCCGAAAATCCATATCAACCTTTGGAGTCGGCCAGCAGCCGGGAATTCTCCCAAGGCCCGTCCGGCCGCTCGAATTATTTAATCACGTCGGCTGGGTAGTCTAATTTCAAATATCCATGCACGCATCCAGTGATATCCAGTCGCAAAGATCTCTTATTACACTATATCCCAACTATACACAAAGGCAGTTCAGTTCCGCCCGGCTTTCTATCAAATGGAAGTGTAGAGCAGCAGAGATGCAGAACCGTCCAACCCACGTCTCATCGCTACAACACACAGCACACACGGCTCAGAATCAGGAAAGGATCCCGACCACATGCTCACAGCCCACTCGACTCAGATCACAGCCCCCTATTTCTCAAAACTATACCTCAGCCACTCCCCAACCGCTCTCAACGCCTCCCATCTGACCGTCTCATCCGCACTCGTCATCAACTCCATAACCTTCAACTTCAACCCCATCTTCTCCAACTCGCCCCTCTTCTCCGGCACCTGCTTGACCAAGCACGCAACATCATTACACCCAATCGCCAGCACCTGTCTATCATTCTCCCACTCCTTGCCCAGAATCTCGACCAGCTTCCTCGGCAACTCACCTTTATTCTCCTCGACGATACGGCGCGCATTCTCGGTCCAGAAATCCGCGTTGCGGTGAGGCGGCGACCAGCGGAGGTGACCCGCGCGGACCTCAGCCGCGTACTCGTCAAACGTCGTCTGCGTGTTTGTGTATTCGTCGAGCATTTCCTGCAGGGCCTTGAGGTCCTCGAGCAGGTCTGGGTCGGTGAGGTGGCGTGTCTTGAGGCTTTTGAGCTGCGAGGGCAGTTTGGCGAGAACGGCGGCGGGGAGCAGCGTGTCGGTGCTGGCTGAAATGAGGTTGTACAGCGTGGAGAGCAGGACGCGCGTGGTTTTCTCTTTGGGGGAGAGGCGCAGGAGTTGCACGTAGAGGATGATGATGTCGTGCTCGCTGGGTAGATGTGAGTAGAGTGGTATGGAGAATGTGCAAGGGAGAACTTACTCGTGTAGTCCTGGGCCGACGGTCTTGCCCTCAAAGCTGAGCTGCCATATCACGAGAAGGACATGATACAGTAGCTGCAGACCAATCCCGCCGCTGATGGTGTCTGTAGTACGGACGCTTGCTCCTCCGCTCCAGATCGTAGAGTCGGTATCTTTTCCAGCACCTGCTGCAGCCCTCAAGATATCAATCAAAGGGGTCAAAGTCTCGAGCCGTTGAGTCCAGAATATCTGTCGTGACTTTGCTGTACGCAGCACTGCCGAGTACTCTTGCATGGCAATGTCTTGCAGTCCGGCATCTGAGCTCTTGGCGAGCGACGAAAGGTACTTGTAGAGCTCCGTGAGCGCTTCATCGGTCTGCGGGGTCTTTTTGGAGGTTGATACGAGTGACTGACCCAGCAGACTGGAGAGGACCGCCGATGTGAGCAACGGGATGGGCTCCTCTGGATTGGAGGACTGCTTGAGAAGCGGTAAAAGCGGCTTGTATGGGCTGGGGTGCTTGTTGAGAGCTGTTGCGAAGGAAGGAATGTCTGCCTCGACGTCAATACTGTCTTTTGTCACTGTGCCAGTGGGCATACCCTCTATCAAATCTCCCGTCAGGACCAACATGTACTGTATGATATCCGGTCGCTTCGCAGCAGACACGAATATGCTCTGCGAATCCCCTCCACCCAGCAGCAAGCTGGTATAGTTGTCCGTCTCGGCATCAATGGTTTGCTTCCGCTGCTCTTTCCGGACCTTGTCAATGGCTTTGATTTTCTTGAGGTCGGATTCGGTGATGGTTTTGGCTCTCACAGCTCCCTCCCATGACAACGGCCGGGTTCGAATGTTGTTTTGGAGGGAGAGGATGTATGCTGGCGGGTCCAGCGACATGATGATTCAATTCGCCGAGGCTGCAGGGTGAGGAAGGCTGGACAGGTCGTCTTGCAGAGTATGAGAGAGGCCGCGTGAGAGAAGCTGTACGTCTTTGGTAGTTCGCTGGGGACCGAATAAAGAGTGTTGTTCGGCGAAGTCCCGTTGCTGAAGAGCTTCGAAGCTCGCAGCTTGGAGGGGAGCGTGCTGCGATAACGAGCTACCTGCAGGCAGACGCGCGCCTAAGAGCAAAACGTGCGTCAAGCGCCAATCTTGGCATCAGTCCAGAAAGTTAACGAGAAAGTTCCAACACCACCTGAGAACAATGCCCCCAGCTATTTGATAATTCCAGTCTCACTGAAACCTGCGCTCTACCGTCTGGAAGACACCCTAAGACATTTCCAGGATGACGAGCTTGAAGAGGTCGTTTGCGAACGATGCTTCAGCACCGAACCTTTCAAGCAAGGTCTTTGTGAGAGCGACGAAGAGCGGCAAAGTTCAAAAGATTGTCAGAGAGTTGTATCTCCGGCAAGATATTCCTTGCTCCTCAAAACTTTGCTCCAAATGCCTGGAAAGGGCTCCCCTTAACTATCACAACAAAGGTAGACGAGCCCGAATTATGACCAGTCGTAGCAAACTAACCTCCTTCCAGTTCCTCAATTCGTTCTCTCCGATCAACCGGCAGGGACCAAGCTCTTTCCACATGGCCACTATCTTGTCCCGGACACAAATGCCTTCCTCACTGGCATGGACGTGTTTGAAGTCGAGACTGGATTCCGAGATGTCATCGTCCTGCAGACGGTCCTTGAAGAAGTCAAGAATCGATCACTTCCACTCTACCACCGCCTTATCAGCTTGACCAAGAATGAAGGAAAGCGCTTCTTTGTTTTCTTCAACGAGTTCCGCCTTGAGACCTATGTGGTGAGGGGAAACGGAGAAACGATCAACGACCGTAATGATCGAGCAGTCCGGCAAGCAGTGAAATGGTACGAGGATCACTTGCAAGTAGCGTCGGCTGTCATTTCAAAGTCGAGAAATTGCCCTGCCATAGTCATGATCAGTGACGACCAAGACAATCTACGAAAGGCGAAGGGAGAAGGTCTGAAAGGGATAAAGTGTAAGTCTCATCGAATCCTTCTCGTCTACGCAGGTAGTAACGTTTCCACAGTATCCGATTATGTCTCCAGTCTTGATAATGCTGATGAGCTCCTTGATATGGTCAGCGCCGGTCAAGAGCAGCAAGCAGTCAGATCTTCCAAGACCGAGATGTTCTATCCAGAGTATTATTCACTCTCCAAGATGATCACGGGCGTCAAGGCTGGTACCATGCATCAAGGCACATTCAGCGTATCTCCCTACAACTATCTTGAAGGCTCCATCCGTGTACCCGCGTTCGACAAGTCTCTCTTGGTGCTTGGTAGGGAGAACAGCAATCGCGCCGTTTCAGGAGATGTTGTGGTTGTCGAAGTGCTCTCCAAAGACCAGTGGAAGGCTCCGTCCTCCAAGATCATCGAAGAAGACACTTTGAACAAGAATGACAATGCAGACGTCGAGGAGGGCGGCGAATCTGTGGTTACCGAGAGAGAACGCAGGGCTCTGCAAGAGGAAGTCAAAAAAGCGCATGGCAAGGGACCAGAAGGTCGCCCTCAACCGACTGCTCGCGTGGTAGGCATCATCAAGCGCAACTGGCGCCAGTATGTCGGGCACGTGGACAAAGACTCTGTACGATCTTCAGCCAAGCAGAGTCGTGCACAGCAGATGGTTTTCCTGATACCCATGGACAAGCGAATCCCGAAAATCAGAATCCGAACGAGACAGGCTGGAGAGATGATTGGAAAGCGAATTCTTGTCACCATTGATTCCTGGGATCGCGAGTCACGTTATCCAGTCGGACATTTCGTGCGATCACTTGGCGAACTGGAGTCGAAAGGTGCTGAAACTGAGGCTCTTCTCCTGGAGTACGACGTTCAGTACCGGCCATTCCCAAAGACGGTCCTCGATTGCCTGCCAGAAGAAGGACATGACTGGATAGTCCCTCCTCTTGATGATCCAGGCTGGAGGGGGCGTCGTGATTTGAGAGACCTCCTGGTGTGCAGTATTGATCCTCCAGGCTGCGTTGACATTGACGATGCGCTGCACGCACGTCTTCTCCCCAATGGCAATTTCGAAGTGGGAGTACATATTGCCGACGTTTCTCATTTCGTAAAGCCGAACAACGCCATGGACAAGGAGGCGAGCATGCGTGGGACGACGGTCTACCTCGTGGACAAGCGCATTGATATGCTTCCAATGCTTCTTGGGACTGATCTGTGTTCTCTCAAACCCTACGTGGAGCGCTACGCATTCTCGGTCATCTGGGAGGTCACGCCAAATGCCGACATTGTCTCTGCGGAGTTCACAAAATCGGTCATCCGCTCTCGTGAAGCTTTCAGCTACGAGGCTGCGCAGATCCGCATCGACGACGCCTCTCAGCAGGATGATCTAACGAATGGCATGCGAACCCTCCTTATGCTCTCCAAGAAGCTGCGCCAAAAGCGTATGGACGCCGGTGCCCTGAACCTGGCGAGCCCAGAAGTCAAAGTGCAGACCGAATCAGAAACGTCCGACCCGGTCGACGTCCAAACAAAACAACACCTCGACACAAACTCGCTCGTCGAAGAGTTTATGCTCCTCGCCAACATCTCCGTCGCGGGCAAAAACTATCAAGCCTTCCCACAAACCGCGCTCCTACGCCGCCACGGCGCTCCCCCCAAGACAAACTTTGAAGAACTCGCCAACCAGCTGCGCGTCAAACGCGGTATGGAGCTCAAAGTCGACTCGAGCAAAGCCCTCGCTGACTCCCTCGATACCTGCGTCGACCCCGCCGAGCCCTTTTTCAACACCCTCATCCGCATCCTCGCCACCCGCTGCATGATGTCCGCCGAGTACTTTTGCTCCGGCACACAGTCCTACCCCGAGTTCCGCCACTACGGACTGGCGAGCGAGATTTACACGCACTTTACGTCGCCCATCCGGCGGTATGCTGACCTCGAAGCGCATCGGCAGTTGGCCGCCGCTATCGGGTATGAGCAGCTAGACGCCAGTCTGCAGAGTAAGAGCAAGCTCGAAGCCGTATGCAAGAACATCAACGTCCGTCACCGCAACGCGCAGTTTGCCGGACGCGCGAGTATCGAGTACTACGTCGGACAAGCGCTCAAAGGCCGCATCGTCGATGAAGACGCCTTTGTCATGCGGGTGTTTGAAAACGGATTTGTGGTGTTTGTGCCGCGATTCGGGATTGAGGGGTTGATTCGGCTAAGGGAGATGGAGACGCCGGAGCCCAAGTGTGAGTTTGATGGCGAGAGATATGTGCTCAAGGTGTTGGGGAAGAAGGAGAGGGGCTTTGAGTTGTTTCAGAAGGTCAGGGTGAGAATCTCGGATGTGGCGGAGGAGTCGACGGGGAAGAGGAAGGTTAGGATGGAAGTGCTTTGAGGAGAGTCGAAAGGAAGATGTAGATTTCTAGCCACGTGATATGCTCGAAGGTAGGCAACCAGAGCTTGCTTTCTGACACTGCGAACCCAACTAACAGCGTATGCATGTTCACAGTGCGTCTTCAAATGGTATGAATCCTTGGATAAGTCAAATCGCCATTACTACAAAAGAAACCGATCCCATGACAGCGTCATCCATCATCTCGACATTTCAATTTCAGCAAAACGTAGCCAACCCCCATGCAAACCTATCGTCGATCCTCGAGGAAGTTCAACATGTCCTCGTAGGTGCGATACTCCAGCGGCATCTCCTTGCCCGCCTCGCTTTCCAGATCGCTCGTCCTCAGACTCTCATAGCCAGACGGACTGCTCACCCACGGATTCCCCTCAACGTCTTCCTCGGCCACCGCATCAAAGCCCAGGCCGGCATCCGAGAGCGTCGAATACTCTGCGTCAGAGGCTTCAGACGGTGACCGCACACGCCAATCAATTTTGTCTGCTGCCACGCGCCGCTGCTCTGGAGGCTTCGCGAAGAAGGAACATTCGGAGACGGTCTTGCTCGGCGCGAAGGGGAACAAGAGTGCAATCTCCGTACCAACGAAAGCGTCGAAATCGGCGTCTTGCCCTACGACGCCGCGTTGCACGTTCAGCTCCGCACAAAGTCCCTCGACGGTGTCGGCGTCGCAACCGGGGAAGTGGATGCGGATGCACAAGTTCTCGGCGCGGTAAGTGATGGGGAGATCGCCGAGCGCGGACAGCCGTTTGAGGTCGGTGAGGATGGCCGCAAGGTCTTTGAGGGCGCGGGAGAAGTCTGTCGATAAGACGTCGAGGAGGCCGTCGGTGTTGAGGTTGAGGGCCTTGCTGGGGAAAGAAGCGGTCGAGTATCCCGTGACAGAGGCAAGAGGGGTCAAAGCAGTGATGGTTGGGTTGACCTTGAAGTCGACAAAGGAGCCGGGAGTTGATCGGGGAATGGCGTTCTTCATCTTCTCGTTGGCGGATTGTTGCAGCGCAGAGACGGACTTGTACCGTTTCTCGCCTGAGGCAGGGTCGACGCCATCGAATTGGGCCTTCTGGCCTGAGATGAAGAAGGCCCGCAGAGCCTGGGATACGTTCTGCACGACCTGGGCCGGGGCGGCAGGCGTGTGGGAGAAGTATCTCGCTCCGCCCATGCGTCCGGCTCCGGCGCAGTATCCTCCTGCTGTTCTGCCGAGCGTGCCGCCTGTCAGGTTCGGGCGGAGAGTCGAGGCGAAGGGGGCTCGACCCGAGAAAGCGTTGATGGCGGACGCAACTCGCGACTTGGGGAAGTCGGCACGAAGCACCTTGGGACCTCGAGGGGCAGATGTGCCGTAGTTGCGGACGGTGGGGCCAGCATTGACGCTGCGGTAGGTGGAGAACCAGCGGCTTTTGCTCTGCTTGAGGAAGGCGGCGGGGTGGATGGGCTGGCGAGGGTTGTATGCGTAGACGGGTTGGATTTGGGTTTGGGTCTGGGTGGTGGATCGGGCGACACGAGATTGTACTGCCTCCTGTGCCTTGGCATAGTAGACTCGGAGGGTCTTCAGACTCCTCCCCACCATAGCGTGGAGGGTGCCTGGAGCGGGCGCCATGTTGTGGTTTGATTCCTGAGATGGATGAGGGAGAGTGTGAGAGTGATGATGCAGCGGGTGATGTCTTTGTGGAGGTGGCGACTGATAAGATAAGATGAGATCTTAAATCCGCCGCCGACTCCGAAATGCCTCATCGCTGACCATTACTTCTTCACTTGAAGGGTGAACGCCAACAGTTCAATTCCATTCGGTTTTCACTCATTGACAGCCATGAGAGGCTGATTCACCTCAATGGGCCTTTTCGTACACGATGTCGATTTCCGCACCCAAGACGCAGACGCTCCACGTCTGTCGATGCAGTGGTATCATTTTCAAGGCCCGTCAAGTTGAGTCGACAGCCCAAGTACCTAGAGATCAACGCCAAATCGAAAGACAGGAGACGACCTCCCTGAAATGCTCTCCCCTTCATAGCCTCGCTCACCTGAGGTCACCCACCGCACACTTACCGCTCTTTCCAATACTTGCTCTGGACAAACGGCATCTTGGTTACAGTCGCCGACCGGATCTTACCCCTGATATTCACCCCCAGTTCAGTCCCCGACTTGTGGAGTCCCTCGTTGACGTACCCCATAGCAATGTTCTTCCCCAGAGTGATGCTCGGGCAACCGGATGTAATCTTGCCTACCTCTTCTCCCTCCTTGTTGACGACCTTGACGCCCTCCCGCGCAGGTGCAACATCAACCACGAATCCCACTCGCCTCCTCGTAACTCCGGTGCCACCCTTTGCCTTTGTCTTCATTTGCGGAAGGATTATCTCAGCGCCGTGGAAGCCTCCATTCTCGCGGCGGTCCTTGCCAATGATCCAACTTAGTGCTGCCTCCACAGGAGTGGTTGTGTCGTCCAGATCGTGACCGTACAGACACATGCCGGCCTCGAGTCTAAGACTATCACGAGCACCCAGTCCTGCCCAGCGAAGCTTTTCTGGTGTGGCCGACGACAGTAGCTCTTTGCACAAGGAAATGGTGGCCTCCGGAGAAGGGACAGAGAGCTCGAAACCGTCTTCTCCCGTGTAACCACCTCGCGAGACCAGGACGCCGGGGACGCCAGCAACAGTCATGTAGACGCTTTGGCCAAAGTAGAGTTTCTCTAAGGATGCTGCGTCTTCTTGCGGGAGGGCATTGCTGAGGATTGATGCGGATAGAGGTCCTTGGAGGGCGACAAGGCCATACGAATCCAGGCGTTCCCAGTTGACCGGCGGATTGGACGCCTCCCACTCTTTCAGCTGCTCGGTGAAGTAGGCGACGTCTTTCTCCCTACAACCAGCATTCGTGACAACGTAGAACTTCTCAGGCCCAAGTCGGGATATAATGGTGTCGTCTACTATCCCTCCCGTTCCAGGGTGTAGCAGGCAGCTCAATGTACTGCTGTGTTTTTCCAGTCCTTCGATGCTGGCGGGTGTTATCCTAGCTAAGAAGCCAGCTGCGCCCGGCCCGGAGAATATGTGTTGTGCCATGTGGGAGACGTCAAAAAGGGAGGCCTTTTCGCGAGTCCAGTTGTGGGACTGGGTGATGGAGAGGTCTGAATATTGCACGGGCATGCTGAAGCCGCCAAAGGGCACCATTTTGCCGCCATGTTCAACGTGGAGGTCGTATAGAGGCGTGCGAGCGTAGCCTGTCGAGGACGAAGCGAATCTTTGCTGATGTTGGGGGATTTGGCGCGGTGGATGTGATATGGGGTTGTGCCGAGGATGAGGTTGGGAGGTCGAGTAGAGGGATTGGAGAGGGCAGACGGCACGAGGGACAGTTCGAGGGGAGGCGATTAGTCGGGCGGTCGCAGATATAGGTCGTTTGGAAGCCATCGTGTGCAATTGGTGTTGGTGCTGGTACTGGACGATAATTGTTGCTCGAGTGTTGCAATTCTGCGTCTGCCCCACCACCAAACTTGACGAGGTCCAAGCTTCTTGATAGCGGAACTTGGACTCAGGCTCAAGCACATCCCCGAGCTCCCTCTCCATCACCACCAGCAGCGACGGTCCTTTCAGCTGCTCCCTCGCCAACCCTCTGCACCCCGCGCCATGTCCAAGTCCTCCAAGTACCTGCTGGTCTCGCTGCCGACGTCGATATCGCCCTCCAACGACCACGAAGAAGCTCTACATGCCCTGCGCTCCTCCGTCGACAGCAGCGCCGGCACCACCTACCCCTTCAACATACCCTCGTTCAAGATTGGGACCGTCGACGCCCTGATACAGCAAGCCGACGACTTGACCAAGCTCAGCAATGCCTGTGAGGGCATCGTGAACAAGGTTGGCGACTCGCTGCGAGGGCTGCTGGAGGGAGACGAAGAGAAAATAGCCCAGCAAAAGACAATAAATGACAGTACGAAAGAATGCATACTCTTGGAAGCTTGATGCCAGAGCTAACGCCCTTCAAGAGCCCGTAGACCAGTACCTCCGCTCGTTTTCATGGAACAAGGTCAAATATCGGGCAGACAAGTCCATCGGGGAGCTCGTCACTTTGCTGCAGAAGGTAGGATGGTACTTGAAGGGCCCGGAGTTGCAGTGCTGACCTGTATGACAGGAAGTCGCAGGCATCGACAACGATGTAAAGGGCAAATTCACCCAGCACAACCAAACCAAGACCAGTCTCGCAGCCGCGCAAAGAAAACAGACGTACGCCTAGACTCAGCCCACACACTCGAGCTCCATCTGACTTGTTTTCAGCGGCAACCTCGCCACCAAATCGCTTACCGCTATTGTACCCCCGTCCTCTCTCCTCCAAGACTCCGAGTACCTCACAACGCACCTCATCGCCGTCCCGACGAACCTGACAAAAGACTTTTTGAAAGCCTACGAAACCCTTGCGCCAATGACAGTCCCACGCTCCGCCACGCAGCTCGCCTCGGACGATGAGTTTGTCCTCTACGGCGTGACCGGGTTCAAGAAGCACGCCGCCGAGTTCATCCACAAGGCCCGCGAGCACCGCTGGACGCCGCGTGAATACAAGCCCGTGGAAGGCGGCGCCGAGGCAGAGGCGAAAGAGGTCGAGGGGCTGGAGCGAGAGGAGAGGAAGCTGTGGGGCGAGGCATTGCGGCTGGGGCGGACGGGCTACAGCGAGAGTGCTATGATATGGGTGCATGTGCTGGCGCTGAGGGTGTTTGTGGAGACGGTGCTGAGGTATGGGCTGCCATTGGAGTTTGTCTGCGGGCTGGTGCAGGTAAGCTTGGTCTTTACTCGATGTGACTGTCCTGCTAACAGTGAACCCCCAGACGACGGAAAAGCTCGCCAAGAAGGCAAAGTCCTCTCTTGACTCGAAGTACTCGTACCTCGCCGGCAATGCTCTCACGCGCGACAAGAAGGGTCGTGTCAAGGCTGACGATGCTGGAATGGCCGAAATGCAGGCGGGTGGTGGGCATGGCGGTGACGGCGAGTACACAGCGTATGTGTATTACGAGTTTGAGGTGTTGTAGGTAGGCAGAGGAGGGCGGGCATGTAGACGAGCAAGCGAGAAGGAGAGTAATGTATCTACTGTATTTTGTTCGTGGGCGATAGAAACGGAAGAAATAATATGCATGTGCAACTTGGAGGTGGATCAGCATGAGGCAATCCCCTGAGACGGCTTGTATCTATGCAAATGTCCCTATGGGATTCTAGATACTCGAGAATCGTAGGTTTGGGGCGTCCAAGCGGCCTTTTTGCAACAGACGGCGGATATTGCCCCCAATTGGTACCCGTTCTGAGTCAGAGGATTCCATGTTGGATGGCGGCATTCGAGGGTAATTCGGATGTCCGAGCATTGGGAAGTGGACAGGATACTCTTCGGCCAAACGCCAATTGGTCCTGAGATTCTCCAGCAGCTTGTTACGTAGAGCTGCGGAGGTCAAGTACCTACCCAAAAGACCAAAGATTCGTTCTTCGAGGGCTGGGCCCCGTTGCCATCAACCCCAAGTGCACCCAAAGCACGAGAACGTTGTAATGATCCTCAGCTGGCTCGACAAGTGGGTATTCGATGAATTGTACAGCGGTAGAGGCCAAGCCTAGGCCAGTGGAAGGTCTGTAGCTAATAATCTTGCCTTGACTCTTTAAACTTCTGATGGGTGGATTGATTCCTATAGGTTCAAGTAGCAAGTATCGACCAAACCGAACGAATCCGAATGCTCGATCAGTTTATCACAACTTGGGCTCTTTTAGAGAAAACAACTCCGCCAGCCGGCCAAAGGCCCTTGGAGCACAGGATACTGGATTGATCCTAAGGTAGCCGAGCAGTCAAGTCTTTGGACAGTGGTTCAAGAGAAGGAGAGGTACCTACTCGGAAACATGCAAAAGCTGGACTTCTGAAAGGGCGGGACGTCCATGCCATCTGGGTAGAGTTCCTCAATTCCCAGGTTGTGGGTTTAATCCCCAATTGGCCAACAGCAGTCAGCTTTATGGGGAACGGCGGAGGAGATACTCTCTGGATGTAGCCTTGGTGAGGCTAGGATTCGAACCTGTGCCTCACAATCGCACGCTCTTGACCGTGCCCTCTAGCTAAGAGCTCTTGAATCTCATGCCGCAAAAGACCTCCGGAAAGACAGATGAGCCAGTAAAGTTCGACGCGAAGGATTCGTGCCGGACGAATACTTTTGTTGGGGTACACATTGCGGCGGCCAGCAGTGATAGTTAGAGGGGGTTCTTGGAGTTCTCTTTGCGTTTACTCGCACTTGATCAGTGTAAGAGTCGGAAAGGACTATCACCCGAGGCTAAGGGCCGAGCATCGAGCATTGAAGGTCGAGAGTCGAGGGTCGAGGGTTGAAAATCTGGCTCTTCGAAAAGGCAGGCTAATGTTCGAAAGGAACAGCAGTCACATATCATGGTAAGGAAGAAATGTAATACAAATATTGTAATAGCTATGCTGTACAGCAAAAACGCCAGAGCAAAATGCGAAAGCAACAAACGAAGCAAGAAATTCCGCGGCAAAGCGCTGAATCGATCATCTGCGGTGGAACAGCAGAGCAACATCAAGACAGAAAAGTCCGCACAGAGTGCCGGAGCAAGACAAGACAAGAAATTCAGCGACAGAGCCGCTGGAGCAGAGCTTGAAATTCCGCGACAGAGCGCTGGAGCTAAACATAGAGATTCCGCGGCAGGGCGCTGGAGCAATATAAGAAATTCTGCGGTAGTACGCTGGGACGACAAAAGAAAGTTCCGCGACAATACGCTGGAGTAACATAAGAGATCCCGCGACAAGGCGCTGGATCAGCTGCGATTACCAGAGCCGAGGAGCGCGCGTGAGAGAGGAAACAGAGTGCCATCACGTCAGCGCGGGAGCAGGCTGGGGAGTAGTTGAGCTTGGCCCGGCTGAGCGTGGCGTTCTGACCCAGTATCCAGTATCTGTCACTGCGCTCTGACCGCGAGAGTTGGGAGCGAGTGGCATGAAGATGATCTGCGCTGGATTACTCCCCTCTTTCTGCACTCTCACGCACACCCACATGTTGTTCTTGCATGAACCGCAGGCCTCTGTCTGGTTCTCAAGCAGCACCCCGCCTTTGTTTCGGTTACTCTTGAAATTTCCCCGTGCACAGTACATGTCCCCAGTCTGCAACCAGCCTTGCAGCTTCCTCTGAGATTGGCCTTCGAGGACTGTGTTGAGCTTGTCAACCAGGAACTGAGTGAGCTCCGGGTGCGCTTGTTGGAGGCTGCTCAGGGCCAGCAACTGCGGCTGGTCCAAAGAGCCGCCGATCAGAAGCATCAACTCCGCGTCTGCAAGGCCGTTACATCCGTGGAGACTGCGGATGAAGTCGCTGACCGGCGTTCTCTGGGTGGGCACGTTCTGCGAGGCAGGGGGTCTCGAGAGCTGATCTTGAGGATGGAAAGGTTGAGCAGCATTCCAATTGCCCGTTTGTTGGCCAGTAGAACCGAAGGGATCCCAATTGGCCTGATCGTGACTTGGCAGGTTCTGCATATGCTGCTCAAAGCCAGATTCGCCATGGGTCCGGAAGCTGCCGTATGCTGTTTGCCCATGCGTCCAGTGGCTCGGATCTTGAGGGCTCTGATGTGAACTATAGCCACGGCTTTGGCCTTGATTATAGCCGTAGCCATAGCTCAAATGCTGGCCATGATGTTGCAGGCCATGCTGCTCTTGGGCTCCCAGGAATGAAGGAGCACCATATGGCGGGCGTGGTGACCCTGTTCTGCAAAGGCCCCCATTAGGTGTTGGAGGGTCCAAGAGCCTTCTCGTTGAAGGCGGAGGCGAGCTGGCATTGTGCCGTTTGGACGTCGTCGAGTCCGTCCCGGATGTTCGAAGGACCTCAGACCGCCCAGGTCACGTCCGAAGGTCTCTCTGGCGACGGAGGAGGACTCCTAGACGCGTCAGCACTATGGTTCAACCCACATGTGGCAACCCGACTTACTTGAGTTGGCTGTTGAGCACTCCGTGGCTCTTCTCTGCGCATCGGCTCCTCTTCAATGCCCGCTGGGCTCTCTGGGGTTTGACCCGAGGTGTTGATCGAGCTGCGTCTCTCAGCAGAATTGTGTTGCCTGGACGCGCCATGAATGGCTGCGCCATAGTCCTGCAGGTCTTGCGAGAGTGCAGACTGTAGGCGCCCAAACATGGCCTGGGAGGTTTCCTCGGATCTTGCCTTCGGGAAAGCATTCTCTACGGCCGAGGTGCTCGCGTCGTGGAAATTGGCCAGCTCCTCTCGATGGCTTTCCGAGAGTGCTGCGGCACGGGCGAGCAGTGCCTTGGTGACATGTCCTCGGGTCTTGGTGGCCTGGGAGAGTGCCTTTGCTAATTGAAAACTATTTTGTCTTGGATTTTCGTGTGGGTCTGCCATTTTGAGGTGGGTAGGTAGGTGGGTGAGTGGGCGGATGGGGATGATTGAAAGCTGGAAATTCGAGCTGTGCGCACCTGGCAGCCAAATGAAGCAGCTACGCGATGCAACCCACACCACCACAAGAATGACTGAGAGGAAGAGAATTACTAGCATTTACCTACCTAGTATGTAGGCGCGAGGTAGGTACCTAGGTTGGTCCACTACCTGCGCTTTGATACACCTAGGTACCCGCTTCAAGTTCGATGGTCCTATTCGTTCATCTGCCACCTCTGGCCTTTCTGGCATCCTCTTATCTGCCCTGCGCGCATGTCAGGGCAATGTATGAGACGTTGTCTGCACCCACCTCTTGACGAGCTTTCTGCTGGTTCTTGGGATTCGTTCGTCCAAAAGGACGTGTCTTGGCTTTCCAATTTTGCATTCCTTTCGAAATGAACAGGAAATGGGGATCATGCAGTGTGGATTCCCAAACATAGTATCTCCCGTAATCCAAGGGCAAGATAGTTCCACTGGATATCCGCACAAGTGGGATCTCGAGGATCTAATGGAGGGAAATCTGTTCCAGCCCTCGGAAGAACCGCGATTCGGAGAATCCAACGGCTTGAAATTTAGGTGTTCAGTACGCTCCATCATTCCTAAAGGGTCCTAGAATGTGGATGAAAGCCTGGGTGCCCCTAGTACCAATCGAAAGCAAGGATAATGAAACGTGGATTTTATATTCAATACCGTGGCCATATGAAATTGCTCCCTTTTCGTACTGATTTTCCTTCCGGGAGACGGGACTTAGAATGAAGCGGGTATGAGGCTCACGTGACAGGTGCTCCTTTAGGGTTGAACAGGGGAGGGTTGTGAAGGCGAATCACGTGGCGCTCTGTCCACAGGCCTAATCCAGCCTTCGCCGTGAGCCTTCAACAACCACCACAGCGCCATCACGATCCCAAGATGGCCAACAGACAAAACAAAATCGACCAATACATCAGAGGCGACCCTGCCCGCACCAGCTGGGCGGTGCAGGGCGGCGCCCTCTTCCGGATAAAAGACCACAGCAAGATCTACCGATCCCTCGCGGCCGACGACGACGAAGCGATGGAAGAACTTGCTGAGAGAGCACGGAGTTTGCAGATCGAGCGGGAACGAGAGGTTCAGGAGACCAGGAGAACCAACACTCGGGCTTCCTTCCTCACAACTCTCACCCCCGACAGCGCGCAAGAGGTGCGCGATGCGTGCGACGTCGTCGCAGAGACTGCGTCGATTCTTGACAAGCGCTACGGCGAAATCGACCAGAAGCGCATCGAGGCCGAGGAGCAGGTCAAAAATCTCTAACGCCAGCTCGACGAGGAGAAGAGGAAGCCGCAGGCCAAGGCCGCCTCTCCAAAGCCAGCATCCCACGGCATAAGCGACATAGACCGTGGGGAGATGGAAAAGAAAGACGAACAGGCTCGGCAGAAGCTGAGCAATGATTTCAAGATTCGCATCGGCCGACTGCGGGAGGAGAGCAAATCGGCAGTGGAAGAAGCCGAGAACGTTGGCAAAGAGAAGATTGCAAGCTTAGAGAAGAGAGTGACTGCGCTCCAGGATCAACTGGCGAAGCTGCCCACCGGCGCATATGTCCCAAAGTCCCAGCTGACACAAATGACAGACTTGAACACCGCATTTGCACAGCTCGGCGCGACCCTTGGGGAGAAGAACACGCAGATTCGCAAACTTCAAGTCGACTTGCAAGGGGCAAAAGCAGACAATGAGACCAAGCAAATCGAGCTTGCAATGATCTGGAGGATGACATAGCAGAAATGAACGAGCACATATCACGACTGGATCGTCAGATATCATCCTTCCAGAGTGGCCCCAGAGCCGCTGATGAACGAACTCCAACCGTTTTGCCTGCAGACAAGGGACTGGAGATGAGTGGGACTCTCCAAGAAGAGATTGAAAAGCTCCAGAAAGCACTCACCAAGGCCCTCGACGAGTCTGAGAACTACAGGGTCACGGTGAAGGCTGAGCTGGCAAGGAAGGACACGACTGCGCAGGAAAGAAATGCCAATCTCACCGAAGAAATCGAGCTGCTCAAGCACAACATCTTTCAGGCGCACTTGGGCTGGGACCAGACCAACAAAGCGCTCGAACTTCTTTTGAAACAAGCCGAACAAGAACATGGCCAGGCGCAACAATGAACCCAAACCCTGTCCCGTCCTTCGTCTCTTCTCCCCTCCTCCACCCTACCTCGTTATCGTCGCCTCCTACCTTCTCTTCCTCCCAATCGTGGTTCTCCTGCGGTCCCTCTTTGGCGCTATTTGAGTATTCGCAGCTTTGTTGAAAGATCCAGCGTTTAGCGCGGAAGCACTGCTTGAAGATTCGCAGTTTTTTTGACCGATCCAGCGTTTAGCGCGGAAGCACTGCTTGAAGATTCGCAGTTTTTTTGACCGATCCAGCGTTTACCGCGTAAGCACTGCTTGAGGATTCGCAGCATTTTGACCGATCCAGCGTTTTGCGCGGAAGCACTGCTTGAAGATTCGCAGTTTTTTTGACCGATCCAGCGTTCGTCGCGGAAGCGCTGCTCGAGTATACTACTCGCAGCCTGTTGTTTCATCCAGCGTGGATAGCTTGCTTAACACTTCGTGTTTTCTTAGAATCCAGCGTTTATCGCGGAAGCGCTGCTCGAGTTATCGCACCTTGGTTTGTCCGATCCAGCGTCCATCGCGGAGGCACTGCTTGAGTATTTGTCCTCGCAGCTCTGTTGTGTGATTTAGCGTCCGTTGCGAACGTCTATTAGTCTTATCTCGTGCATGGAGCCTGCTGAGAGCCGAGAGCCTCGCGGAATTTCAATCGGCAATGAAACAGGGCACGCTCCTGCTGAGAATCTCGCGGACTTCTTGCTCTCTTGTATTGCGATGGTATAGTGTTTAGTAACTTGTAATTCATTTCTTCCTTACTTGTATCTTCCGTCTCCAACCGCCGCTGTCCTTCCTCGATGTTTCGGTCCTACGCATCGGGCATATCTGAATATTCCTTGTGATACATCAGTTGAAAAGTCTTGCTCAGGGGCGTTCAGGACATTTACGAGATGTGTTCGGGTCTTGAGTGTGGTTGAGGGGAAAATGTTGATGGTATAGTTGACGGAAACAGAGTGTTCGTAGGTACCGCAGCACGGGCAGGTGGACGACTGGACGACGGAAAGGGATGGGAGCACGGAGTCGGCAAAGCTTCGGCAAAGGCCAACACCCCAAAACTTGGTACGTCGAGTTTGAACAACAGTGTTGTATGGACATGTCGTTTGCACCTAATAACCATGAAGCAGACATCCCAGGAATCATGTGTACTCGACGTTGCACCAACAAATTGCTATGTTCAAGAAATCTTGAAGATGATATTCCTAGGATATCTCGTGCCTCACCTATCCCGAGCATCAACCTGGCCGAATAGGACAACATGCAGTAGCCCACGGAGCACAATGTCAATATTAAGACAAGACAACGACGTATTGCTGGAGAGAAGAACATTCGGTCATTTCGGGTAAAGGGTGAATTGTAGTGACTGGATGCACTGGACAAACACCCGACACCGTCGAGACAATACACTCCTCGCCCTCTTCTCACTCATAACACCAACAGACGCTTGGCCTCCAAGTACTTGACAATCTCCCTCACAGAGTCCTCAACACTCGTCTTGTCACTCCTGATGTGTATTTCTGGTTTCTCCGGGGCCTCGTAGGGTGCACTGATGCCGGTGAACTCCTTGATCTCGCCCGCCCGCGCCTTTTTATACAGGCCTTTCGGATCACGCTGCTCTGCGACTTCTACCGGAATGTCCACAAACACCTCGATAAAGGGAATGCTCTCGTCTTCTTCGCCAGAGGCTTTGGTGGGGGTGGCAGCCTCGTGGAGTTTGCGGGCGGTGTCGCGGTCTGCTCGGTATGGGGAGATGAAGGATGTGAGAGCGATGGTTGACGAGTCGGCGAAAAGTTTGGCGACCTGGAGGGGAAGTATGTTAGAAAAAGTCTGTCAAAATTGACGACGTTTCGGAGTGAGTCCCCCCATCGGCGAGGAAAACTACCTCTGCAATGCGCCTGATGTTCTCATTGCGGTCCTTCTCACTGAAGCCAAGGTCCTTGTTCAGTCCAAATCGTACGTTGTCTCCATCTAACCGGTACGAGGCGAGTCCGAGGTGTAGCAGGTGTTGCTCCAGAGCAGTTGCGATTGTGGATTTGCCAGATGCGCTGAGGCCGGTGAACCAGATGGTCATACCCCGCTGTTTGCGCAAAGAATTACGCTCCGAGCGTGACAGGGAAGGGTGCCAGGTGATGTTTCTGGAGTGAGTTGTCAGGACTGAAAAGGAAGGGCAGAATAATGGCAGATGACAAGCAATTGCACACGGAGAGCATCTGAGAGTGTACTGACGTTGCCATTGTGAAAGAATTCGTGGGGAAAGACAGTTGATGACCCTACGAAGCGAAGAGGAGAAGAGAGGCCAGGACTGCCGAAATTAATCAAAAGGTGGCAGTGAGGGGGTGGAATGAAGTTGAGTCTGGTGTTGACTTTTACCTTTCATCGATTGCTGCCAACAGGCTGTTATGTTAATCTGGGGAAGCACGTCATCCGGTCACGTGCTCACCTCCCACGTTTCGCTTCTTACATGTAAGGCAAATTTCTTGCGCGTTGCTGGCATTTCTACAGCATAAGTTAAACGCGAACGCTTTCTTCTTTAATCTGCATACATACCTTGCCCAGCTACAATGAATTTTCGACTCTCTGCTTCTCCAACCGCCTGCCCTACGACTCAAATTCGAACAGGTCAAGCGTTGGGGGCGGCGCTCTGTTCCTGCAGAAAGATGCATTGCGGCTCCTGAATCTCCACCACCATTCGTGACGCTCCCCTATTTTTACTCGCTTTTTATTGAACATCATCCAAATGCAACTCCCACACTCCATAAATCCGTTCCATTGTCTTCAGAGCAAACCGCGGAGCAAGCGCCGGTCGCGGTTGACAGAATGACAACACACTCCCGCTTCTGTGTCCTTGATGCTTCAAACGATACACAACATGGCGACGCGGGTATGACCATGGTTCTGTATAGCAATCATCATCAAACACTCCCCATCTGGCTCTCTTGCAGCGCTCCAGACGAAACTTTCCGATGGGCTGTTGGAGCGTCGTGCTCTGCGAGTCTGCAGCTGTTCTCGGCAAGGGTTGTTCAACTGTAAGCGCCAGGATTCACAAGGGATCCGCCACCAGAGGGCCGGCCCACCGTCCCCCACATCCCCAGTGGATGGAAACGAGCCTTGGGCCAGGGGCAGCGTGCAGCTTTCACACTCTTTTCACAGTGGTCTATCCACTGCCTCCAGCTATCTCGTTTCACGGTCCGGTTTCCTTTCTTTATCCTCCTTTCCCATTCGCTAACCCGCAGAGCCCGCAACTGTTGGACGAGGGGCTAGTGCTCGAGCCAGGCTTTAAGGCTGGTCGCTGGCTCTTTGACCTTGGAGTATCACTTGAACGTCCCTCTGCCCCAGGCCGCTCTGTTCTGTAGACGAGTTCCAATCTCACTCCTTGTCCATTTCCTCTGTCGTGCTCCCCACCATGTATTCATGACCCCAAAGCCGCTCCGGCTTTGAAATAACATCTCCATTGTCCACTCTCTTCCTGTCCGGCATGGCGGCTTATCAAGAAAAGGCATCGCTGTCGCGAGAACTCCTACAAAAACACCGCATCTTCTACATTGAGAGCCCAATCTTCAGGGAAGAGACCCACCAATTGGACCCGTCCGACCCTGTGTCACGTCTTTCGCTACCGCGAGATGCTTTCCCAGGTGCCACACGATGCGCATACCCCATTGACAATCACGGCAATGTCAAGCTCCCTGAGCACGTCGAATCCCTCCGTGAAGCTCTCTTGGATTTCGACGATATCGTTCCCTCCTCCGCGAGCGTCTCCTTTCTCGAACAACACGAAGTCGATCAGGTCCCAGAGTATCTGCGCGACTCACTCTTTTACAATGACCTCGATTCGCGCCTTTCCACGAACGAGAAAGGCGTCATCCAGGATACGATGCGCAAGACACTTTCTCGATATCGTGCTGCCGCCAAAGAAGCTCAGCTTTATGAGGCTTGCGGCGCAACAGACGATGTTTGGAGCAACTTCATGGACTACCACATCTTCGGCGAATGGAAGAGGAAGAGGGAGGACTGCAGCGTATCCGCCAATTCAATGAGAAGCTGGAATTACGACCGTGCCATGGGCCCGAAATATGCTATGCTGTCCAACAAGCGCTGGGACGCGGCCGTCGACGCTCGTTCGTCTGCGGAGCTGGATGACCTGCCAATCCCCGACCCAAACCTTTTCTTTGGATACCCTGTCACGAATCAAGATTCGACTAAATTGAGAGGCATTCAACGGAGTGCTACAGCTCAGGCATTTTCGGTCGCGTCGCTCGCATCCATACTACGCTCCGGAGTGGTTGCCACACCGACCACCTTTACAGAGCTCATGGCCCATAACCGGAACATCGACAACCCTCGTCCTTTCTTCCCTGAGCCATTTCTGGACGTTGACACTGCCGACTTGGTTGCGTTCCCTTTTGCCATAGTCGAGTACAAGTCCAACTCCTCCGCGTCCTCGGATAGCCACTCGACGTACCATCAAGCCGCCAACGCCGCTTCCGCGACGCTCAAGATGTTCGAAAAGCTGTGTCTCCATCCAGGCGAATTTCAGGATATCAGAAAAGTCCCACCTGTTGTCGCCATCACCACAATTGGACCAGAAGTGCGAGTCTGGCTTGCCCATTCCTTCATCGACAGTGAAGGAAAAGTCGGCCATGTACGTTTCTACGATGCATTCCACGAACGACTCAGCTAACCCTCCGTTTAGAACATGACAAGCATCTTCAGCACGAACTTCACGACACTGTCAGGGATCCTCTTGCTGCAGTCACTCGTTGAAAATCTCATTTTCTACGCCACGCGTATCCTGCGTCCCTCCATCTCGTCACACATTGATCGCTGGCGAGATTTGAGCGACAGCCAGATGCATTCTTTCTCCGTCACGCCAATCTCCCGATCTGTCAACAATAGCGTTGTCACCCAATTTGAAGAGGGCTTCGGGGGTGTAGGCTTCGGCGGCGTCTCTAGTCTGACTCCGTTCGAAGAAGGCCTTCAATATCCCGTCCCCTTTTCAGTGGCACTGCCTATCCAAGGCTCAAACAAGGATGGTTCTCCCAGTCTCGCTTCGGACGAAGGTTACAGCAGCGCATCAGTCTCAAGTCCGCCCTCGTCCAAGGTCTTCGTCCGTCCGCAACCTCCCCCTTCGATCTCGACTTCCATGTCCAGCTCGAGTCTCACAGCTATCCAAAAGAGTGTTCCAACATCTGAAAGTGGATCGATCTCTGCAGGTGCCACAGAAAACACTGCGACCTCCGCTACGAAATCAATTGCTTCCTCCACTTTCAGTCCTGCCGATACGGTTGAGACTGCCCAAACATTCAGTCCAACCAGTACCGACGCATCTGTTATCCGCAGCGAGTTCTCGCCCATGTCGCCGGGGAATTACTACCTGCAAGGTCACAGCGGCCCACCCCACTATCACCAACTCCAGCAACAAAGGGTCACGCCGATGTCCTTCAGTCGCTCTTCCAGCACCATCGATGTTGCCATCTCTCCGTCCATCCAATCGACAGAGTTCTCCAGCACCCAGCTGAGTGGGATGCCCCTCTCGCCCTCCTACGCCGAAAGCTCATCCGCCGCACATACTACCGATGCTGAGAGCGACACGGACACAGCAACAGACATTCTCACTTCTTCAGCTTACTCTCCATCTCCCAAACCGCCCGCGGATGATTTATCGAACGTGAACGCGATCACAAATGGCAACGGAAACACTGCGAACAGTACCAATCCAAACCTACCTCTCTTTGCGACTTCAAATCTAATCACACACTTCTCCACGCTCCGCACCCGAACATTCACCCCGCCCACACATCTTCCACCATTGCAGACGTTGACTACGCCCCCACCGAGGAGAGGTAACCCGACCGTATTCACACGGAACAAGTCCCCACCTCCACCCCTTCCTCTGCAGCGTTATGCATCGTCTTCCTCGTACGATGCACAGGACGATTGTGGCGAGGGCAAGCCCGGCAGAGAAGCCCCGCCACCGCCTCCTGCGCCTAGAGAAGTCATTGAAGGAAGCGACGTGGAAATAAGATTCGTCGCTGAAGGAGAGGGGTCTCCAGGCTTCGACCAGGACGGTGGTGGGGTCAGGTTTTCTCAGACGGAGGGTCTAGGAAGTTGGCGAGACCAGAGCGATGATGACGAGTGCCTCGACACGCCTGTTCCGGCTACAGCGAGGAGATTCGGAGGGTTCGAGGAGGTGATGGGCTACGATGCAGAAGGGGAGATGGAGAGGGGAAGGCAGTTGAGGAGAGGCCGCAATTTCTAATATCTTGGACGGTTTGGGGAACCGCTTGGAGGTTGGAGGGTGGGATTGGCGAGAAGATGTACATACCCCTTTATGCTACCTTGTTTATACCTATGTTGAATTGATTATTCAGTCTTGGCTACTTACCTAGGTAGGTACCTCAGGCTACGAGAGACGAGGAAAAGGAAAGAGCGACGGACTGTCACGGAAGCTCCAATGGACGATAGCGGAAGCTACACCAGACGAGAGAGGAAGGTACCCTGGACGAGAGCAGAAGCTGCGACGGATCACCAACTAGAAAGCAGGTAACTGCCCAGGTGTACGGCAGATGATGCGGCTAAGCTGCAGGTGGACCATTATGGGAACCCTGACGGACGGCCACGAAACTTCCGTCAGCCACTCGCAGCCTCTTAATCGTATCTTCAATTCATCGGGAATCTCGGGATAAGTCCAGCGGCTTGTAATTGGGCTTTGCATACATCGAGTGGTAGTTACCAGAGAAGTTGCTCCCCTATCTATAGGTTGGTAGGTATGTCCACGGGTACTGAGCTAGGTCCCTGTTCCTTATACTTAGTACTTGTAATACAAGTTGTATTTGAGCTTTGTTATGATCTCCACCTCAAAGGCTTCTCCTTGCTTAAGGTTAGCGTGAACTCCTCGTATACACAAAGTTTCTCCAGTCATTGGCACTCGTGATTCGCTACAGGTCGAGTTCGCTACGAGATCCGAGAAAGAGGTATGACATAGATTATGTAGGGCACAGAACCGGTCCCCCAAACCCGTGATGCAGGTGTTCTACCTAGTGTGATCAAGTCCTTGTAAAAGCGGGCGCTGTAGGGATTTGAAGACATCCCTCTGAACTTCCCAAACACGGCCCGGTTACCGCATATCGGGTCAGGATACTTAGGAAAAAGCACTTCGAGTGGAACCCCGCAGATGGCAGGAGGAGTGGGGGGAGAACGGGCATTGAGCCACCCTGTCTAGCCCAGCGCATAGCAGTCGTGAAGATGTCAAGATTGCTATAACTAATGGGTATCATTTTAAACAAAAGAGTAATATCACGTGATGTGTCCAGAGCCCCCTTTACCGCTCTTTCTGAGCCAGTCCTGCTCCCATCAATTGTCCTGATCAGAAATCCGCAAGCGATCTTCGCGGCGCCCAACCGTGGCCCCGCTCCTCCACAATCCTCTCTTGCGGGCCCTCCTCCAGTCCCTTCGCCGGCTTCTCCACCAACACCATGCCCTGGCTCTTTCGCCTCACGCGCTCCTTCCGCGCCGTGTTCCATCTCAGTACCGCAATCAGAGGCCACATGAACGACGCGACAATGCCCATGCTCGTGGCCCCCCACGTCAGCCCCATGAACTCGTCATACATGAGGAACTCGACGCGCAGGAGCTCGTGGAAGGAATTCATCATGCTCCGCAGCGCAACGACGCACGAAGTCACGATGGCGCTCACCATGAGGATCATGACGGTCGACACGATGGACGCGAGGATATTGACGGTGACGAGGTCTTCGTTTACTATCCCCATGGCGGAGAGCACGATCGCCCCGAAGCCAAAGAGGATGGCGAGGAGGTAGAGCCCGAAGATGCCGCCGGTCATGAGCTCGATGGTCGGGATCAAGTTGAAGACGGCCTTGGGCACGGGAATCGGTGGGAGGATGACTGTCTGGCCGCCCTCTCTCATAGCGCGGGTGAGGGGCTCTGCGAGGTTGAAATGACGAACCGACGCGACGTTGGCACAACCCTGTTGCACTTTTTTGATTTTACCGGGCTCGGTCACATTGTCGTATTTTCCAAAGCAGTAGTTGAGCAGGTTAAAGTCGTAATAGTCGTAGACTCCGAGCCCATTCATCATACTTTCGATTAAGATGTTGATGTCGTTGTTCAGTGCACTGCGGAACCGCAGCATGGCCTCTTGCGTCATATTCTGGATTGGGGCGGCAAATGGGCTTGTGGAGTTGGGCCCAAAGACTCCTGCAAGGCCGGCCGTTGTGCCGTTGGAGACACCATCGAGGATGCCCTGGAAGATGGGGATGATACCTTCTTGGACCATGGGGCTGTCGAGGATAGGGTTTTGGCGGGACTCGAGGGGGTTGGACGTGGATAGACAGACGGCCAAATCGGAGGAGAGGGCAGATTCGCTGTCATCTGGGAAGAGTGAGAAAAGGCACTTTGAGCATTGCATACGAGGAGTACAACATACAGGTTGGGAGTCGAACTGCTAGCCGCGGCGGGTTTGGTTGTCCCGGGCCATATCCCGGGGGTGGAATCTTGGTCATCTCTCCATACTGCGCGGTGACATTCTCTAGAAACAGTCGCATCTGAACCTGCATGTTGTAGCCCACCATTGTGGTGATGTTGCGTAAGAACAACTGAAAAGACTGCCCAGTCCCGTTCAGGATCCCCATAGTGGCATTCTGGAAAAACCCCGGGAGTGCCTTTACGATGGGGCCGTTGGGAAGCAGCGCTTGGAATCCTTGGAGGAATTGGGTTGCATTTCCACCCAGCTGCTGTGAGGGCGACGGCTCGACACCCTTTGAGATTCCTTCTTTGCTGACGAAGACATCCTGGGGGGCAGTGTCGTTGGGTTCGATTGCACTCATAAAGGCAATGAGCGGATTGGTGTCGTTCAAGAAGAACAACGTAGAGTCTGCCAGGATATCTTGCATCACCCGTGGTGAATTGATCTGTAAGATGTGAGCGGACACTCTGGCGAGGCGCAGCTATTGCGAAGAGTGACTGTACCGTCCCGACATGAATCTGACTGATCGATGTAGTTCCAGTCCCGATGAACAGAGTGACAAAGCAAAGAATCCAACCTATAAAGAGCAAAACCGTGGGGATAATAGCAAGGAGACGCATTGTGACAGAAGAAGGAAGATTAGGATGAGAAGGCACGGTACTCGGGGATTCTGCTATGTCTTGGATGTTCTGTCGAGCTTCTATCTGGCAGAAAATAGTCCAGGTTGGGCGCAACGAGGGATTTGACTGTAGGTCGGACCCCCGAGAGCGCTATTACAGAATCAGGACTTTTTGGGTGCATCAGGACCACAACTCAACCCATGACATGCGGCTCCTTGAGAATTCTGTGTAGGAGAAAGCATGCATGGAGGAATCAAGCTTTTTCGGTGATGGACCGAGCGGATTTCCCAGCGAGCTCAAAGCATGCGGGACCTCCCGTCGAAGCCAAGACGTTTCGCGGTCCCCTATCGGGCAACTGGGGAGGCTATAGCTTGCTGTGGATGACCAGTGTCGAGTCAGTAATGTAGTTGTGACAGCGCAAGCAACCAGCACAGCGCCGTGTTAGTGGATCAACGTACGTCATGTAGAGGCGGCGCTCTGGGGACAGGGTGCGTAATTTGCTTGAAACGGAATGGACCGATCGAGCAGCCTCAAGTTGGTCCAGGATAGGCCAGCTCTGTGAAAAACAAAACATTAGACATCGAGTCCGCTGTTCCATCGGCGGCTCGACACTGTCATATATGCGGAACGGCGTGATATGAAGAGAGACAGAACAAAAGCTGGACGGCGGAATGGAAGTCGCTTAGTATAGCTGCATGGGGATGGCAGCTTGAATGTTGCCGTTGTGTGCCTCTTAAATGAAACACAAAAGGAAGTGAATTCTCGACATGACATTGAGGATTGGCAGGTTGAAAAGATTGGTGGGGTATCCTTGCTTGATATCCCATCGACATGTAGACAGCTTCCAAAGGGATTCACAAAGGCCAAGGATCCGCAAAGCTAAGCGGCGAGCGTCAAGCGGCGTCTTCTAAATAGTTTATTAACATCCAAAGCATTTGGAGTATCAGAGGCCAGCGCAAATGACAAGAAATAGTCATCATATTTGCTTGGTCTGCATCGGTCACGCCAAGATGTTCATATTTGCCAGACTGGTCATCACATCGTCTTACCCGGTGCATCAGAGCTGCACTTACATGCAACACGGGATGACCCAGAGCCATTCTCAACGTGGACAAGAAGGGACGGCTTCTTCGAGCGATGCCAGAGGGCTCAAGATCAGAAGATGGGGAGATTTGTCAACCAGAGCGCAGATTTGCTGCTGCTCAGCAGCTTCTCCTGTGAGTTTCATTTTACAAAATGGACGCCAGTCCTTCGATGGCGGCTCGTTGAAGTACGCCCCCGTTTATTCCCGCAATGCAGGATCGATTTGGTCTATAGCTGACCAGTGGGAAGCCTCTGGGAGATTCCGTACAGATATCGTTGAGTTGAGATTCCCGTGGGTCATTAAACTGTCTACGAGCTGGATATCATCATCGACTTTCCAAGGACAACCCCGGACGTAGTCCCGCCCCTCCTGCCAAGTCCATGCGTTGCACGCTACGGGCCACCGTCTGGAGCCCGAGGATGGCTGGCCTGAGATGGCAGTTTGATAGCTGCCTTGGAACGTCCCGTAGTCCGGTTGCTGCGCGCATTTGGCCTTTCCGCGCTCTCCTTCTCGGCCAGCTCCCTTTCTTTCTCCACAATCTCCCACATCTTCTCGGCCAGCTCTCTGCTCTTTGTGGCTCGGGCTACGAATTCGTTGTGCAATATGGCATCCAGCTCTACGTAACCTTCAGCCCAGGTCAGGCTGTTCGAGTGCTTTGAACGGCGGCCTAGTTCCTGCTCGACCAAAGAGTCCCATGCATCCTCGTGTTCCGCGAGGGGAATGTAGTAGTCTCGCAGCGCGTCTCTATGCTCAACCGACCTTATGCGCTGCGCGATCTTGTTGCGAAGAACGCGGGAAACGCTCTCGGGTTGGGGTTTCTTGAAGCGCAGGAAAGGGAAGCCGTGGGCCGACGTGAGATAGGGGATACGGCGGCGGCCAGGGACAGTCTGACGCGGGCGCGTAGCGAGCAGACTCTTCTCTGGTGGGGGACAGACCGGCGGGATGTGGACTTGGGAGGAAGCTTTGCGGTTTGTTTTCATTGGGGGAGCCTTCAAGGGGGCAGGAGATCGTATGACGAGGTCCAGAACATGCTCGGTCTTGCGTCTGTCTCCGGCAACTGCAGCATCGAGTATGTCGAGAGCCTACAGCATGTCAGCGATCTGCTAGAGGATGTTGAAGGCGATGGCGACAACCTCGTAGCCTGCAAGAAAGGCAAGTTTGTTAAGATGGGGATTCGCAAGGCGCTTGTTCTTTGCGAATCGATTGCGAACGATGTTCTGTAGTGAGTTGCGATGCTCGCCGTCTAAGGGGACAGCGCGGCATTGCCGGAGGAGGGCACGGTAAAGCGCGATGGCTGGGACGTGTGAGCTTCGTGGACGTGAAACCTTGCGCTGTGATGCGACGCGGATGGAGAAAAGAACGGACCTGCAATGCGATGAAGACCGAGGTTTTTCGGGGAGTGGATGCCCCGCAGCCTGGGTTCATAGCTTCCGTAACGACCCATAGACTGTGAACGGGATTGGAGCCATCGAGGAATCACACTCGGTGGGGAGATGGGGTGGATGTGGATGAGACTGCACGTCGAGTCCGGAAGTTGAGAAGAGGTGAGTTGAGGTCGCGTGCTAGCTCAGATTTGGCACAAATTACGCGGTCACGTGAGTAATTCCTCGCTCTACCTATATGGAACGAAGCCAGGTTGATTTGGGCCCACGACAACCGAGAAAAACAAAAGTCGGCTTCTATATAAAGCGAGACGCATTGGAGCCCCGGGCGCACCATACCATATTGGCCAACTGGCTGACGAGCCAAGGCGCCATAACCCCTCGAATGAGCGCTTCATCAATCATTCATATGTTCATACTGAGATTTCCTCAACCCTTTCTGTGTGCCACTTTGCTCCTAGATATACTGTTCAGTTCCGGAAATGATCATCATCGAGCATCCAGGCTTCTCATGTGTAGGTGGATCCCTCAGGGGGTTGAGGAAGTTTCTTGTGTTGCGGCAGTGCCATGTACCTTTCAAGACGTGTCAGTTCTCCATGAATAATTTCGTTGTACCGATTGGGACCATACCTTCGTATCTCAATCAAAATAGTCTCCATGGTGAAGTCGCGCTTCCATTGGCTAAGGCAAGGGAGTTTTGTGTTGTCGACCTGCATTCTTTTTAGCCTTCCGCCTCCCGCACAGCTGTTCAGTCCCCGCAAACCTTTCCGTCCCTCTGGTCCACACCCGGAAGATTGATCTTGGACACGAACGTCACGATGGGAGGCACATCTGGGTATGATTCGCCGCAGTGGATCTTGAGGCTGTATATTCGGTTCTCGTGAACACTCTATGGCTGGCGTGAGCTCCTAGAGTTGAATTGGGCACGCTTGTCCGTCACCACTCACATGTGGAGGACCGAGAATTGTGCCGTTCCAGTTGGTCATGAGGAGGTCGTCGCCGTCTTCGAGCCCGTACGAACAGGCCTCTGAGCTTTTGGTAAGACAGACGCATAAACGTTGGGAGAACCACAAGACTGACCAGCTCCCAGTCCTTTCTCACCCTTCTCCAGCTCTTCGAGCAGCCTGAAGTTTCTAGGGATCTTGGCTGACATTGTGGGGCAGGAGAGCGGATCGTGAGACGTGGGGCAGACGGTGGTGGCCGGCGGGAAAAGTCCGGGTGACTTGTTCAGTTATGTACAGTCAAGTGAGGGTTTTCTAGGGGTTGAGGTTGTGTTTGTCCCGAGGGATTGTGTGAAGGCTGAGAAGTTGCAGCAGGCGGGGCGGATGTTGGACTCTCTACCTGGAGGTGACTGAGAGGTGGAGATGGAGGCCGGGGTTGATAGCAAGTCACCCGAGGTTTTGCCGGGTCGCGCGCGTCGTCCTGGCGTCAGCCCTGAAGCGCGAGCGTGTCTGCAGGTGTCCTCTTCTACCATGACAGCCACCACGCCGCATTGTTTGCCTGCAGCAATTGAACATATAAATCATGTGAAGTTTTCACACCACCGCTGATCATGACGGCGCATATCTTGAGCTCCGAATTGAGTAATCTCGTCCAAGAGTCCAAGCGGAAGAACACTGAATTGCGAAATGTATGTTTACTCTGTCCCTGCTCTCATGTTCTCCTCGCTGAACGTCTTCCGCTTCGTAGGCTGCGGATAAGTCCCTCCAAGACCTGAAAGCTCTTCCTACAACTTCAGAAAATCAGCTCGCTGCTGGTATGTTTCAAATCAAGTCAAATCTCACGTGCTTCTTCTCATGCTTTCATCAGATCTTAGTCGGAGACCGCACTTCATTACCCCTTTCTTGATCGCCTGCGGAACGAAGAATCCCAAATTCGCGGCAATTGCCACTGTCTGTCTGCAGAGGCTTGTCGTGTCCAAAGGCCTGCCGAGGGAAAGACTGAAAGATGTCGTCGAAGCTTTCGGCGAATGTAGCTCCTTAGGTTCAACCACCCAGTAAACCTTGTTTCTACCTGCTCTGACGGATGTAGGAACGGATATCCAGCTTAAAATTCTCCAAGCCCTGCCTTCCCTCTTCCAAAACTACTCCAACGAACTCCGCTCAGACCTGCTGTTTGCCGTCCTCCAAGTATGCTCGTCACTGCAAGCATCCAAAGCTGTTGCAGTCAGCAGTACTGCAGCTGCCACGTTGCAGCAGCTCGTTATCTCTGTCTTTGACAAACTAGAGATTGAAGATGGTACTGCAAGCACCATTTGATGCTTATTTTCCTCACTAACTGGCGGACAGGAAAGGCTCTGGAGGTGCCGACCATCGGACAAGTCCCGACCGAAGAAGGACCTGTCGCGGTTCGGCCGGTAGCTCAGGATGCTTTCAAGGTACAGATTTGCACTACCAGCCGAGACGAACCGTTCTCATGTCTGACAACCACACCCAGATTTTCCATGACCTTTGTCTTTTGATTGACGGGGCAAAGCTGCAATACATCCACTTCTCAGCCATACCCCTCACGTCAGGACTGGAGCTCGTGGAATCTATACTGTCAAACCATGCAGACATTTTCTTGACCCATCCCGAACAAGCAAGCATCCTCCATGCTACCCTCCTGCCATTCATCATTCGGTCTCTCTCCGAACGACTGAGCTTCCCCACTACTCTACGTGTCATGCGCATCTCGTCTTTCATCTTGCGGAATCACTTGAGCATCTTGCCAGCAGAATGCGAAATTATCCTTGGCCTGTTGAATCACATGCTAGACCCCGAAGCAGCACCTCCGTGGAAGCGGGCCATTTGCATGGAAGTGTTCCGCAGTCTCTACGCCGAGTCCGATCTCGTACTGGAGATTCATGCGACATACGACATGGCAGAAGGGAAAAAGCCAGTGCTACGTGAGAATTTGGCAGCTTTTGTTCGTCTTGCCACGGAAAAGCCCACAGTGATCGGGCTCAGTCATCAGTCTACCACTCCTGTAGGCCAATCTTCCTCCCGCGATGCTCCAACAGAGCAGGCTGCGGTCGAAGCCACAGCGGTGGCGGACCTGATCGGTGGCGGCGGCATGGATGTCAATACCAGTAATGTGATGGGCATCAGCAGCCAATGGAGCTCACCGAGAACCGCGTGTCTCGACCAACTCGACAAAGCCGACGCCCCCCAGACTCCTGAAACCTATGTGTACAGCCTTGTACTATCATGTTTGAACAGTCTTTCGGAGACTCTGGCCAAATTCATCCTCCCACTGACAGTCCACACTGAAGGCAAGAGCAAAAGGCATCGCTCCAGATCAGATACCGGAGGCGACTCTAAGATGGATGAAGATCGGCAAGGAGAACCCAACGCACAATCTGCTGGACTTATGAGCCCAAGAGCGGACGTTACCAGATCACAGTCTTTTCGGAAACGAACTGTCCCCATCAACCCCGTGACATTGGCTCGCCATCCTGCATACAGCGGCATCAAAGCTGTTGTTGCATTGATTGATGAGTGCTGGCCCGCAATCCTCGCGTGCTGTTCAACATTCCTGTATGCCGCACTTGATGCAGAATACTATCGAGCGCTTGTTCGGTCATTTCAAAGGTTCACGCAAGTCTCCGGCTTGCTCCGGATGTCCACTGCGAGAGATGCCTTCCTGACCACACTCAGTAAGGCCGCGGTGCCTCCAAACGTATTAGCAGCCAGTCTTTCCCCCGCCGCAGGCACACCCGTTGAAAGTCCCAGTATGTTCTCAAATGCCAGAGGTCTTCTGAGTGTGGAGTCGATCACGAAAACACCCAATCTTTCCGAGAAAAGCCGAACCTCTGCAGATCTGCATATGCCCACCCTGACGACAAGGAATCTCCTTTGCTTACGCGCATTACTGAACTTGGCCATCGCCCTTGGCCCTACCATGGATGCTGCCTGGGCGATAGTCCTTGAAACACTGCAGCAAGCAGACATCATTACAATGGCTTGGACTTCCAGGGATAAACGGAACATCGACAGCTCCTATGTCCAATCCTTGAATTCCGAGATCTCGGCCGTGATGCTGGCTGCGGAAAGACTCTTTGAGAGCACCGTCGACTACACCAACGAATCTTTTATTCAGATGCTGATGGCTTTGTGCAATCTCCTCCGTGAGAAAGAGTCTTCTTCCCAGCCAATTGCGCCGCAATCACCAGGGTTTATGAAGCACCAACGAAGGGTAGGCAGTTTCTCTGGGCTCCACGTGAATATCGAAGCCCAGACCCAAGATTACCAGTGTGCCTTGAAGCGAATTGATATACTCGCCACTCTCAACTTGAGTCGATTCGCAGGCTTCGAGGAGGATGAAAGTGGCTGGAGTCTTTTAATGGGAGAACTCATAGCCCTGTCCACCAAGGTCTCCATTGCAGCCGATGCACGGAATCTAGCAGCTGCAACTCTCAGTCATGTCGTTCATGACCTCACGTCGTCGGCTTCTTCGGAGCCACCGGAAGCCCAGAACGATATTCATTGTCGCGCCATCGCAGCGTTGCTGACTGAAGTTCAGGCTTTGTACGACACTGGAAACTTCAAAGACACGCAACATCTCGTTGACGACATTGATCTAAAAGTGCACTACAATGCGCTGGCTGCTTTGAAAGCAATCGTAGAGCACTGCGGCGAGAGACTGACAAGCAGCTGGGCCATTGTCTTCGATCTGGTTCTGAGTGCCTTTCGCCCTCATGAACTTCGTTTGGCGTCGGCGAATCTGGCGGATGCCATACCACGTATACACTTGTTTTCAAAAGGCCTTGGTCGCATATCATTTGATTGCGTACAGTTGATGTGTTCCGATTTTTTGCCAACGATACCCACTGCTTCTCTTCTAGTTCTCATAGACACTTTGTTCCGTTTTAGCCTGCAGGAGGATGATTTGAATATAGCTTTAACGGTAGGTCTCACGTGCTTCACAGATGTTATTGCCATACTGAACACGAACAGACGACGACATTCTTCTGGAAGGTTTCCGATTTCTTGCAGAGCAGTCTTTCCAGCTCATCATTCGCGGACTTGATCGAAGACAGATCAGAGACAACACAACTACTTGAACATGTCCAAACGGCCGCCAGAGCTAGCTCCATTCCAGCTCTGTGGCTGTACCTCCTTCTTCGTATGATCAGCGTCACAGCCGACCCGCGGCCTGAAGTCAGAAACGCCGCTATTCATACTTTGCTGAGAATTTTCGACCACTACGGGGAGCACTTGTCTCCAAGCGACTGGGAGCTGTGTATCGAGGCGATTCTGCTCCGGATGCTTTCCACAGTCGTCCATCACCATCAAAGACTAGCGTCCGAGGATGTGCCCACCGAGGAACTTGCAGCATGGGATGAAACAAGCACAATCATGTTGGACGGACTCAGTGGTCTAATATCGACGTATCTTGACGAGATTTCCCGATGCGCTGAGTTTTCAAAGCTGTGGGAGACGTTCATGATTTTGTTGGAAGATCTCCTTGCTTGCAAGATACACGCACTGCATGTCGCGGTCTTCACGGCAATCACAAAGATGCTTTCCAAGATCACCAAGCCTGCAGTTATCGGCCAAGCAGCGATCGATAAGTTGACCGACATGTGGACGGACAACTTTCCGCGCACGAGTCCCCGGAGCCATTCCGAAAGCAACCAGCCAGTTTTCGAAGCGTATGTTGGAGCTCTGAAAGAGATCTACCGCCTGACAGAGGCAAGAGTGGAGCTTGAGTTCCTTAAGAAGGCAGTGGAGAATCTCGTCCAATGTGTGCAGAGCTCCGACTGCATGTCATACACGAACGATTTGGACCGAATGGCACCATTGCAGTCTCGTGTTGTTGATTCTTTGGGACTTTTCAAGACAAACATCAAGGGCTCAATGGCAGTCTTCGTGCAGGGACTCGCAGTCTTGATTGGCCTTCCATACGCAACGTCAACCCCAGAACCGAGAAAAGGAAGTCTAACATATGTAGCAATTTCCAAAGCTGCCATGGATCGAGCGAAGAGACTCATTGCCAGCAGTACGGATCTCAAAGACTTAGTGGATTCACCAGCGTTGCTCAAGACCGTTCAGAGCCTGCGACAGGCAACAAGTAGTAAAACCCAGCTCTCTCTCCAGGGGAAGGAACCTACGAGCTACAAACTGGCCGTTAAGAACAGCCTGGACATCCTGGCGAAAGTGCTACCAGACTTTATGGAAGCATCGACCAACCGGAAGAACCTCATTTCTTTTTGGACCCAGGTCCTCGATATCTCAAATGACATTGCCCGGTTCGATTGTGACATTTTTGATAACGCCTTTGTCGAGCCTCCTGCGCTGGAAGAGGAGGACTTTGATATGGCCTCCTTGACCACTCTCCGAAATCTCATCGTCCCTGCTCTTGGATCTCGTAAGCTGCCAGACTCGCTCCGCCGCACCTACACTGCCAACATCTTTACCAATTCTTTGATCCATTCACCAGAGCCCGGAGAGCTCCCCCCAAACATCCACGAAGAACCTTTACAAGACTTTTACAAGATTCGCTTCGGTCGCACATGTGATCCTGAGCCAACCTTTCGAAGTCGGATGTCTTACCTTTGCCTCTCGGAGCTACTTTCTTTGACAGCGGCGCCGCAGAAGACCTCATCGCTGCTACCAAGCCACAGAAATAACAAGGAGAAATCCCTAGACGGCGAGGCCAACCACGTCAAGCTTGCCCAAGCAGCCTCTCCCTATCTCATACTCCGTGCCGCCCTCCCCATCAAGGCATACATCGCGGACGCCCCTCTCCGCGGGCGAATGCCAATGCCCGCAAGTGAGAAGGCGGAGCTGGTGTTTGTTTCACGCGAGATGCGAGGACTGGAGACCGAGCCGCGCGCTATTCCGGACGTCCCTGGTGTTGTGTCGCAGCGTAAGAAGCACCTCCATCGCCTTTACAAGATTGTGGTGAGTGCGGTAGGAGTTGCGACAAAGAAGGGGGATGAAGAGGTCGTACGAGCGTTGGAAGAAGTGCTCGAAGCGGTCGGCGAGGAGTTTGGGCTGTAGGATCCGGTGTGATTTGCGTTGGGCGTTCATGCGAGGAATAAAAGGAATCTACTTGGGCGTATACGAGGAACAAAATGAGTTTACTTGGGTGCATGGACTGCCATCTGCGACGTGAAGGAACATGGAAAATGGGGTGCACGCTTTCATTGTCCATTCCTGTTCCAGCCTATGCGCCGCACTCCCAGCAGAGCACTTCTCCTTCATCATCTCCGAGTTCAAGAATGGTGTAGAATCCTCCACCAAACCTGTTTGCCGTTATACTGATGCACATTTTTTTCCTACTCGCCCTTCTCACCAGCATCCAGGTGGCCAGAATCCATTCCAGCGTTAGAAAGCCTTTCCATTTCAAACAGACTAGCTTCTGTGTCTCTTTCGATTTGCGATTTCCTTTTGGATCGCCCTCTTCCCTTGCAGCATCCTCGCTTTCCGTCGTCTCGAATAATCGGGGCACCTCGTATCGAGAAAGATATGGATCCACCTCATCCCCCACTTTAATCCGAGGAGAATCCAGTTCGAGCAGAGAGATGAATTCCAGCAATTCTTCCGCCATGGTAGCGTCGTAAGTACTACCTTGTTTGGCGAGCGCGGGAACATTGGCGTTTGGTAGAGGCGTTACAACAGGCCTCACTACGATCTGCTTTGGCTGGAAGGACTTGATCGGTGCTAGAATGGGTGCCATGAGCTTCTTACTGATGAATCTGAATGACTTGATGCACAGCGAATGTCAGACTTACGATCTTGCGATGATAAAGTCGAGGGCGCAGAGAGGTCGACAAATAGCCAGGTCAGAGACTGATTGAGGACGGTCTTGCTCGCATATTTCAGACGGTCAAATCCTTTCTTCCCGTGGAGCATCGAGGGGAGTCGAAGGTTGAGGTCGATAGCTACAGAAGGGAATTAGAATGGCGCGAGGAAGTGTGCAGGAGGTTTGCGGGACCGACGAAAATAGGAATCATTTCTGATGGGGGCCAAGGATGGAAAAGCGGCGTTGTGTGGAGAAGTGAGCAGCGCTGGAACACCCTCACGACTTACCGAATCTCGTTTTCACGTGCTTCCGGCCGCCATCGGAAATGGGCTTTCCTTGTAATCCACATCGTTCATAAGTTGCTCTGTCGACTTCGATCCTCAGGATCCCTTGGTGCTCATCAGTAATGTTTCTCCCATCCATCTCCATTCGAAGGTATCATCCACATCTTCCGTTCATGAGTACTCACCATCCTTCAACTCGAACCGGTTGTCCACTCCTGGACGTCCCTCCGAAAGCATCAATATATTCCCTATAGCTATCTGTCAGCATGCATGCAATTTTGTCGGAACTGGGATTCATATGCGAGAAAAGAGCAAAGCAAGATGGACGCAAGATGGACCAAAGGAAGCCCTTACCTGTTTTGATATATTGATTGAAAAAGTCGCCTTCAAGGACTTGTTGGAGAGACATGAAGACCCTCTCGTACCGCGGAAGTCCCGTTTCCCTTTCCAGTGCAGCCCTAACAATTTCATAGAGCTCTTTCGGGAGGATCATGGTAGCCTAGCTCGCGGTAGCATGGACTGTCAGACACAAATTCTCGACAGAGTGAATAGTAAAGACTTGGACGGAGAAGCAAAGCAAGGAACTCGGATTTGTTACGCACACTATGTGAGAATGGTTGCCCTAGTATTGTTGAAAATGGCTTGGTTCGAGTTGGGGGTTTCTTCTCGTCAATGTCGCTGGGGAGTTTGAGGTGTGTAAAGTAGCATTTTTGGACTGGCGTTGATTTACTGCCAAAGTTGAACATGATTTCCCAGTCAGACCCTGATAGAACCTTGGAAGAAGGAGAAGTCTAGAAGCAGGAGTAAGGTGATCGGACAGGATCAGAGGAACCCGGTAAAGAAGTTGAAAGTGACGGTGGAAAGGTGAGCTTCAAGCTGTCTAGTTTCAGAGACCACAAATGCCAAGTTCGAAAGCGTCGGAGCACCAGAGCCATGGACCAACCTCTCTTCTATGACCTCAGTATGGAGGATTCAATGGAAATAGGGGACTGCATGTCCACGGGTGTCCAAGTCAATCGAGCTGGAGTGTTGCAAGGTTGCTCCGAGGTATAGCCGCCGTAGCTTAGGTAAGCCATCCGCGAACTTTCAACCGCACACAAACCGACCTCACAGAAACAATTGCGCCGCACACCAGAGAAACTCCCAAATCGCCTACCACCACCTACCACAACCCTACGGTCTACCCACCATGGCTGAGAACCCTTTGCGCGGAGTTCAAGTCGAGGCGCTCGTACGTATATCATCTTCCTCACGAGACTCCCACTCACCTTGCCAGGTCCTCATGCGAATCATCAAGCACAGCTCTCAGGCATTCCCCACCACGGCGACTGGCAGCCTCGTTGGCATGGATGTCAATGGCGTCCTTGAAATCACCAACTCCTTTCCGTTTCCCACCGCAGACGCCCCTACTCAGGATGGCCCGCAAGACTCAAACATCGCCGCCGCTGCCCCACGCGCAAAAGCCAACGCCGTCTACCAGAATGAGATGATCAAATATTTGAGGGAGGTCAATATTGACGCCAACAATGTTGGGTGGTATACAAGTGCGAGCATGGGCAACTTTATCAACATCAACACCATCGAGAACCAGTTATTCTACCAGAAGGAGATCAACGAGCGGACTGTGGCGCTGGTCCACGATGTCAGCAGGAGCTCACAAGGCGGTCTTAGCCTGAGAGCGTTCCGGCTGGGAGCATCCTTTGTGACCGCATACAAGGAAGGGAAGTTCAGCACCGAGAGGTAAGCCAGGCCACGCTCGCACAGAACGGAATATCGTACTTATTCGTTGCAGTCTCCAAAAGAGCGGTCTTCGTTTCCAAGACATTCTCCAAGAGCTTCCAGTCACCATCCACAACTCGCACATCCTCACGTCTCTCCTCCACCAACTCCCGACGCAACCCTCCAAAGACGAATTCGAAGCCCCACCGAATCTCGCAAGCCTCCTACAAGACCCAAATGCGCCTGTCCCTCCCCTCTGCCCGAACTTTGACTCCCTCGACCTATCCATCGACCCCTTCCTCGAGAAGAGCTGCGACCTCCTTCTCGAGAGCATCGAGAACCACCACACCGAGCTCAACAACCACCAGTACTACCAGCGCTCCCTCGGCCGTGAACAAGCGAAGATAACGGCGTGGCAACAAAAGCGCAAGGCAGAGAATGCAGCGAGGACCGCAGCGAAGCAACCGCCGCTACCGGAAGATGAGTGGCAGAAGCTGTTCAAGCTCCCTCAGGAGCCCAGCCGGCTGGAGATTCTGCTGAACTCGAGGCAGGTGGAGCAGTACTCGCGACAAGTGGACGGGTTCACGGCGAGTGTCAGCGGCAAGATGTTTGCGGTGAAGAGCAACCTGCTACCTGGCGGCGGAGAAGGTGTGTAGATGAATGGAGTGTGGTGGGAACTGTTATGATTGCATTGATGGCGGCGTTACTGGGAGCGGCTGCCGCAAAAGGCACCATGTGGAACGTAGACCATTGCGTGGCTCGAGAAACACGAATGAAAGCATTCTAGCTACCTCCAGACGGAATTCGCAGTTTACTCGGTCACCCACAGAAGTTCGGTCGTGCAGTCGTGATATTTCAAGGCGGGGACTCTTGTACGGTAATTGATGCACACTTCCCCATTGCGAGGAAGGAGAGCCATCGCAAAGGAAATACTCAACATCAACTGAAAGAAAACATGGTTTCGTGTCACTCGTCATTCTCATGTATACCAAGTCGGCTCGGGGATCTCATCAAGCAGTTGCCAGCGCCCCAACTCTCTGTTCTTGTACGCCACTGGATCGTGCAGCGTATGCGTCCTCACATCTCTCCAGAAGCGATCCAAGCCAACCTTGCTGCTCGTCGCCTTTGCGCCGGTAACTTCAAAGATGCCTGCCGTCACCTGCAACGCCTCATCCGTCGCGACAACCTTTACAGCCGCCACCTTCTCCGCCAGCTCACCTCTGCCGCGCCAGGTCAGCTCGCTGCGATTCTCGGAGTAGTTGGAGTAAACCGAGGCGACGGCGAGCCCGCTGGCATCGGCAAGTGCGGTTACAGCAGCGAGGTGGGCGTGGAAGTTGCCGTACCGCTCGAGGATGTAGAACTCGTCGGTGGCGGCGGATTTGGTGTCGCCGCCGGTGTACGGCCAGGCGCGTGTGGAGGTGCGAGTGTAGGCGGAGCCCGCAGACAGAGCGCCGAGGGCGATGCCAAGGTAGAAGTTGCTGAAGACTAGTTGGATGCTAGGAATGAGATGCAGAGTTAGTAAGTGTTGCGACAATTTGAAGATTGCTGATGGCGGGAGTCTTACGTTGGGAGAAGGAGGCGAGCGAAGGGAATTTTCAGGATCTCATCGAAAGGCTTCTTGTCCGTAGCGGACCATCCCAGAGCGTCGGTCCATGGAACGCGCACATTGATGACCCTGACACTTCCGGATTCCGTCAGGCGGAGACCTACGTTGTTCCAGTTGTGGAGGAATTGGATGCCCGGCTGCTTGGTCTCGACGATGGCGAAGATGTGGTCCTCAGTGCCTTCGAGGACGCCTTCGAGGACGGTCAGATCGGAAACGACGCCTCCCGTGTTGAAGTGCTTGAAGCCATTGAAGACGATGTGGTCTCCGTCTTGGGTGATGACCTGGTCCTGGTCTCGCGGGTTCACAGCACCACCGACGAACCAGTTGTTCTCGATGATCAGCTTGTGAGTGCGATCGGCTTGCTCAGGGGTTCCAACCACATTGGCGGAAGTCGACCAGAGGAGGTGGTAGCCAAGGAGCATACCAATGGAACTGGAATTCCTGTTAGCATTTGGGTGGCTCTGGTTCTCAACGGACTCTGGCTTTCATCTGACTCACCCATCAGTCTTTGCAACCTCTCTGATCAGCTTGTAGGCAACATTCCATGGCTGCCCTCCACCACCGTACTTGGTCGGACCAAGCACCCTCAGCAGTTGCGAATGCTTGAGAAGTGCAATCTCGGCGCGAGGAGACTTGTTCTCAAGGTCACGCTGGACAGCGTCAGTGGCCAAGATGTCCGCAACTTCCTTTGCGCGAGCAATCCATTCGTCCTCGGTTGCGGGGAAAGCAGCCTTTCCCCATTTCGCTTCATACTCGCCGTACACTGCAGGGTCTGTTTCTGCGACGGGAGATGGTTCAGTCAGTGGAGTTCCCTTGGGCAGGGAACCGCCATTGGGGCCGTTGGTTCCGTTTGTGCCGACAGCCATTGCAGAGGGGATAGAGTTGAATGTCTGGAGATGAAGAGCAGGAGTCGAATGAGTATCGGCAGAACTACATGGGCACAACTTGCAGCTTGTCTTGTATACGCTGCTGCCTTTGACTGGCGATGCCGCGATACTCAAGCTTCTCTCGCGAATCCTGCAGAGGGATGTCGTGATAGGTGGGCGTCGAAGCTGCTCGGCGACTTCAATCGGCGACCAAAGTGATCTGCTACCAGGCAGTATGCGGGGCAAGTAGATCTTGTGAGGAGCGTGGTCGTTCCGATCGACGAACTTGGACGCATGACAAAGTGGACGATGTTCATGAATGGGGGTTGCGTCGGGCGTTCCTCTGGCGGGCGTTGGGGTCTGTCACGGCATCTATGGCTTGCTTGACGACATGAAATGACATTCAGACGCATCTTTGAGACGGCCAAAAGGGATACGACTGGGAAAAGGGTCTCCACGGGGAATTTACAGCGCAGAAATGGTATGAGGACTCTTAACCAAGCAAAGGAATTGGACACGGTGGAGGTCTCCCAAGCCATGGCTTGTTGAAGCTGGCTACTTGAGTTCTGCGAACAAGATGGAGATGGGACAGCACAGCAGATAATGTTGGACGGAAGGGGACTCGTGGCTTGATGTCGAAAGGCGTAAGATGCCATGTTGCTGCTCGATCACGTCTTCATGTGGGATTTCTATATGGTGGAGGTTGGACGTCTGGAGTCGCTATGCCCAATCCGATCTAGCGCCAGTCGCGCAATTCAACCTCATGTCTCGACAAGGCCAACTCGGCCTCCCATCTCCATGTCCATGCCTCTCATCCACCCCTTTCTCGTCGCGTCCAATCAGAAGATGTAGATGCATCTTCTCAAGAGCATCATTCGTTCTTTGCGCGCCTTGCAAAGTACCGTGATGTGTCCCCCAACGGCAGCTCGATCATCGAGTCCTTCAGCAGCAAGTGGAAAGTCAAGTACCAGCCAACAAGCCCCGCCAGAAAACAGAAGACTCCCCCCGTGATCTGCAATGCTGTTGCCGCCGTCAAGTTCCCGTCAGCTTTAGCGAAGTAGCTGGCTGCCACCGTCATGAAGCCCAGGTCGACGAAGAAGAAGATGAGGATGTAGACCAGGTTTGTCGGGAGTGATGCGACGAAGAAGACGAGCACAAACACCGTCCAAACTGCGATGTGTTAGCAATGCACTCCTCTCTTCTCCTTTCAACAGAGAGACCACACTCACGGATGACGAAGAATCCAAGAGCGTTGTTGTACTCGGCAGTGTCGTTTCCGTACGCCGCCTGAACCCCGAATGCCGGCGTGATGATTGCTGCGTACCCGGCATAGAACAGTCCTGGCAATGTCAGTCGTTTCTTCATTCTTCTTGTGTCTTCAACTCCATGACCAGCTCACCGAAAGCCGAGAAGACGGTGTACGCGAATCCGTTGCCCACCGCCAGCTCCCATTGCGCCGTGATGAGCAAGCCCAACGCTGCGACGAAGAAAAAGTTTCCAATGAAGACGTTGGTCACTGTGACACCCCTCCACTCCATCAGACTCAAGGAGAGAGTCGTCAGCGTGGTCGCGAAAGCTCCAATGGCCAGCCCAGTCTGGCGATGTAAGTCAGCGTTGCCCCCTTGGTTTCTGAATCTGCTTACTCCTGCTCCCAAAGACTGCTTCGCTGCCATCTGAGCAAACGGACTGAACCCAGATGCTTGGCCTTGTTTCTCCGGGTCATTGACAAAGGTGTTGACCGGTTCCAGGTCAGGGGAATTGGCCTTGTGGGGCCTGTTCAGGTTATCTGAAGAAGTTGTTGGGTAAGACATACTTCAGGGCTCGTGAATTGTCAACAAGGTAAACACTGGCGGGCGGGGACCTCTGCTCAACATGCGAGTTCCATGGTCGGCTTCGGATCTAAATCAACATCAATCTCAGTGTTTCTATCTGGCTCGCCATACCCCCGTCTTCCTGCGTGCTCGACAGCCATCTCTGCAGGGCGCAAACTTTGACCTCTGAACCAACCGTGTCCGTTTTCTTTTTCGTTGCTTGTCTCTCGGCATGAGTCGACCCTGTCGTGCATATGCGAGTTGTCCAGCGCTCAAGTCGCCGAAATGGCACCATCGACGCTTTCTCTAGCGCGGATCTGCACTGCACGTTCAGCCACAAGGTCAAGGTCGCCGACACGCCGGGCATCTTCGAGACTCTTTGAATCGTGAATGATGGCGGCCAAAAGTTACATTGTGCGTTGACTGTCTGAGATGGCGTACTCTGTCGAATAACGCGTTTTCAATTCTCGATTGTCAACCTCCCCTTTCAGGACTTCCGGCAAGAAAACCCAAGTCAATGTTTGTCACACCAAGACCTGGTTTTGAAGAGAGGATTCCAGGACAAGGCCTCATTTTGACTTGGACCGGGCCGGGAGAGCTTCCCAGAGCGGACTCTGCCAGTCCGGCAAGGAGCAGCGCCTCCAAGGAGTCGAGTCGCACCCAGCGCCAACTCCAACTCCATGGCATCGGCCTGCCTTACGAGCTTACTGAAGCCTGCAAGGTACCAGCGCTTCAACACAAGGATGAGGTGTTGATCGAGGTCAAGGCCATCAGCTTGAACCCAATCGACTGGAAATCTGCGTATGTGAACACACACCTTTGGTACGTACACGAGCTGACGGTATGCCAGAGACTATGGGTTCGGCATTCCCACACTGCCGTGCATCAAGGGATGTGAGTACGCCGGCAAGGTGGTTGCTCTCGGCTGCGGCAGCGATTGCCATGGGCTTCGGATAGGAGACAGCGTAAGCATCCTCCCGTCTCGTCGCTGCCAGCTCTGACCAGTTCAAGGTCATTGCAATAACCACGGACTATCGAGACTACCGCAAGGCAGCGTTTCAAGAATTCGCGGTGGCATGGCAACACAACGTCTGCAAAGTTCCCAGTGCAATCGATCCTCTTTCAGCGGCTTCTGTTGGTGTCGCGTTCATCGCGGCGAGCTTCGCGCTTGGAATCTCGCTTGGCATAACCTTTCCCTCGTTAGCTGAGGAAGGACAATCGCTGGATATGCTCTCCCTTGCGCGGAGTCAACCAATTGAACACATACCCTTCAACGTCCGCAATGAAGTCTTGTATTCTCTTGATTCAGGAGACCGGCCGTCCATAGGGGAGTGGATTCTGATTATGGATGGTAAGGTCGACTTCCCTATTTGTCCGTGAACCACTCTCTTATAACCGCATCAGCATCTTCGGTCTCCGGTCAAGTCGCAACCCAGCTTTCCAAGTTATCAGGCCTTCGAGTGATAGCAGTTGCAGATGTCTCGAAATATGGCGAGAAGCTGTCCACTCTTGGAGCAGGTACGGATCACCCCACGGCATTCAAATAGTATCTTGTCTCACCTTGATCAGATCTCGTCCTTGACCGGCACAATCTGCCTTTGGCGGCCGAGACTATCTGCGACTCCACAAATGGCACACTGCGCCTTGCGATTGACACGGTGAGCAAAGAAACGGCAAGCTGGTGCCAGGAACAGCTCCTATGCAGCGAAGAGCGCTCCCGTCGGCGGCATCAAGGACGCAGCCTCTCGTCCAACTCCTCAGACCACAGCGAAGCCTCGACTGCCCACCGCATTTCTATGCCCAGCGGCCCAGTCTGTCATCTCGTTGGCCTTGCTGGGCTTCCCGAGTACGGTGTCCCACACGTGCGCACGCATAATGTGCCCATGAAGCTGTTCCACGAGAATGCAGAGCTGGGAAAGGAGGTCATGCAGTGGCTTGGGGCTGCACTGGAGAAGGCGAAGCTGAGGTTTCCGGAGGTGGAGGTTGTGGAGGGTGGGCTGGATGTAGTGAATGGGGCATTGAACCGGCTGAGGGAAGGCGACGATGAAGGGAAACGTCTGGTTGTGAAGATGAAAGGCTGGCCTAGGGTTGAAGAAATGTGATGTCACGGAATCACTAGATGCAGTGTGTGAGATACGAGATGATTGTATTCAGCGGTGCTATCTATCTAATTGCGTGATGAGGTTCAATTCAAATAACAAGACGTTGCGTGAAGAGAGAAAGCAGAAGCAGGAGCAGGAGCAGATCTGGTGTTACGTGTGGCCTCGATTAGAGCCGATTATACATGCCAAGCTAATCGGTGGCCGGACGCTTTCGCGTTGCCGCACCAAAACCGCGCATCCCCAGCCGGCTTTTCACCTGCTTTGTCTGGGCCGATTAGTTGGTGGCTTGTATGCGCTTTGCTCAGCTCTCATAGGCTCGTTGACCTTGAAAGTGATGACCAATGTTCATGTTCGCGTTTTTCACCTTTCGTCCACCACCCCTCACCCCTCCTCCCTCACCCCTCCTTTGAGGCCTCCGGGTCGCCCCATTGCAGTATGATGTTTTCAAAGCTGTTCTCGGCTTCAAAGGCTCCTGTCGAAGGCGAAGAGACCGCCCAGCTGGATATAGAGACTATCAATGAACAATATATGCTGGATGCGGTGTCAACCGCGCTCGAAAACGCGTTGACGAGTAAGTCGCAAGCGACGAAGAATACCTATGGGCCGAAGCAGAAGGAGTATCAGGTTCTCTCACCCATTTCACGAGCTGTTTGCTGTGCTGGCTTGCTTCGCTGACAGGTGTTCTTGCTCCAGGCTTGGTGCGCGCTCCGCCAATTCAAAGACGGAAGCCTTGTCACTGAGAAGAAATTCATCACCTTCCTACAAACACAGGTCGCTGGCCGCTCCCTCCGCCGCCTGACGAAGAAGCATAAGGCTACTGGATCTCTTACGACACCCGTCCTCAAAGTGAAGACGGTAGGGCTATACGCAGCCGCAATCGTCTCGTTATGGGCCGCCCAGCATGCGCGCGGCGAGACGACTGGCACCCATCCCAAGACGATGGTGTTTCGCGGGCTCATGCAGACGCTCCACCAGAAAGCCCATGCTAAGAAAATACGCGACTTCGAAGACCGTGGGATCAATACTTTGTTAGACGGGTACAACGAGCAGCAGATGATGGCGTTGGCGGCTCTATTTTGGGAGAACGGCCTTACCACCAAGGTCGGCATCAGTATGCGGACATACGCTGACTTTCTCCTGCGCCATTACGGCCTCCTTCGAGGCTCGGAGACACGCCAAGCCTTCCTCTCCGAGATGATGGCTATGAAGCTGGAGAGAGAGGGCTCGACGGAGTGTTGGGCCATGATATTGGGGTTCTCGGCCAGTAAGGTGAATCAAACCGGCCGTGTGGAATATGGCGCATCTATACGCAACAAGAATGTGCTAATATGTCCCCTCTCGGCTATGGCTTTCTTCTTCCTCTGGAGATGGTGAGTTATTATCTGAAAATATGCCTGTTTCTGTACGAAACGGTATACACAGTGGCGGCGTAAGTACAGGTAGGCTAATCTCTAGCTAGGCACTTCAGCAATGAGCCGTTCCCCAACTTTACCTCACATGTGACATGGTATGAACGCCGTCTCTTCCCTCCGTCTGATGTCCTTCCGGACAAAGGTTACTCTAAATCTGTCCAGCACGAATGGATTGACAAGGCTTTCGACCGTCTTGGAATCCAATCTTCAAAGAAAACCCATTCGGGGAGAGTGAGCGGAGCGCAGCTATGTGAGGCGCAGGGCGTCGAAATCGAGAATATACGCCGTCAAGGTCGCTGGAACGAGGACAACATGTCCCGCTGCTACCTCAATAGCCTGCCCCTACAGCCCATGCGTGCGATGGCGGGATTTCCCGGCCAGGGAGGGTCATTCTACCTCCCCCGTGGCCGGGTATTGCCCCCTGAGCACCTACAGACCCAAATCTGGCCCCAACTGAATGAGTGGCCGAATGACCGGTTTGGAACAGGCAAAGACCATCTCACTGGCCGTGAGAGGACGTCCGATCTCTCCGCACAGGGCTTATGCCGTCTCCTTCGCTACCTGCGGATAGTGATCCTTCAAGACTCAGTCATATTGATGGAGAAGTTTCCCCGTAACACGCTCTGGCAGCTGCCCCTATTTCGGACGGCTGAGTATAAACAGTTTGCAGCAGAGCTTCGCCCAATGCTTGACGAGCAGGTAGAGGACCCACGCGATGTGCAGATCCGCCAGGTCGTTCCCGAAATCGCCCTGCGGCTTGATCGCTTTGACGCTGTCAACTCGCAGCAGCACTTGGACACGCGATATCTTGTTGAGCGCCACCTAGACCAGTTTCGAGAAAAGCTCATTAGTGCTGTAGCAGCTGAAGTCTCTCGCACGTGGCAGATGGGCTGCCTGGTATGGCAGCCGCTTTCAAAGATGTCCTCGCAGCAGCCACAGCCGCCACCGCCGTCGACGTCCTCGCAGCAGCATACGTCACCATCTTTTCCGGCCGCACGAGAAGTTCAAAATTTTGCTCTCCCGAATAGTGCTCCGCCATCACTTACGGTCGAGTCTTTCCGCGCCCCACCAGCGTCACTGATGGCGCAGCGGCCATTGCCTGAGTTCCAGTCTCTGTTCGCCAGCCCATCTGAGTCATCTGCAACATCTCCTCCCTCTCCTCATCTTCGTCCTCACCTTCCTCGTCAAAATCGTCATCCTCGTCATCCTACTTCTACCGGTTTACCTCCGGCCTACTTGATGAGTCGCAGCCATACGACCGTTCGACAGCTTTGTGAAGAATGGTATAGCGGCATAGATGGGCAGCCGTCGATACGGCATCTCGAAGAGCATTGGGGAAGGGCCTGGCGGAGAGCTTCCACAGAGGATGTATTTTTCGGACGTCGTCGTGTTATCATCGATGAACTCGAGCGGCTTGTCGCTGGCGGTTGCAGCTCCCGAGAAGCTGCTATCATCGACCTCGACGGTTGGAGAGGAACAGCAAGTCTTGACAAGCTGGTAATGAAGATCAAGAATCGCAAGAAGGATGGCCTAAATGGACGAGTTGGGGGAGTAGGCTAAGGGGTCGTTGAGAAAAGATAGAGACTCATTCTTGATGCAATTTATTGCCATTGAGCGGACCTCCCACATAAGCCCTAGCAACAATTGACTCCTTGCCTAGCCAGGTCCTGCCATATTCCGCTTCAACTTGCACCGTTTGCCGCCTCCTGTGACACATACTGTTCATTTCAACCATCGATTCAGTCCAAAGCGCTTCGTGAAGTTCGTCACGCAAAACTGCTCACTCGGGGCTCTCATTCTCGATCAATGCAAGGTCACAAAAACTCATTCTGGCGGCAGACGGTTTGTAAGCAGCAGATTGATCCAGAACTGAAATGTTGGCCATACAGCTGCCTCGTGGTGGCGGCTTTGCGGCAGTGATTTTGATGTGTTCACGTCCCTCAACCATACGAAAACGCCAAGAATTCTCTCAAGATGCCCCTTAACGGTACGGCGCGCAACGCGTCGCGACGCCGTGCACGCTCGCGAAACCAGCAATAAGGATCGCATTTGGATGCACTTTTTTTTGTTGGATTGCGCTCAATCCTAGCTATTTTTTGCACCTAAAATGACATTTATTGACCGGGCGGCCGCTGCGCGGGGCTGACGGGAGTGCAGGCAGGAAGTAATTTCGACTCTATCCTGGCCGATTAGATGCACGTCCCCCCTGTCCGCATATTTAGGTCTAATCCACTTAATAAGTCCTATGCGCGGCCCCGGACAGAACTCCTCGTTCTCAGGGGGTGGCCGGGGGTCTCGGCGCAGCTCGGCCCGGATATCGGGATTCAGCCCAATATCAGAAATCCAGCTGCGTGTCAGGTGATTAGCTTGCCAATGATATGGTAAGCCCAGGCGTGTCAGTCCCGCGACGAGAGTGCTAACACTAGGTTCCACGGATTTACACTGTTATTCCTTCTTTTTTGTATGGTTATCGATAACCGGAGCGGATTTACCCCCTTCCGAGAAGGAATAACACTGTTCGTCCTTCTCTGGCGAACATCAAAACCCGTCCACCACCGCGACCCTGTCGCATCACGTCGAAACAGATACCGTCGGGATCGCTCCGCTCGCCCGAGTCCAAATCTGCAATTGGCGCGCGAAACGGACCGTCGCTCGCAGAGATGCCGACCGCTCTGGTTTCCACGCCTGCGAGCAGCTCGGGAGCCGCCGCCGCTCCAGCTCCAGCACCCTCCTCATCACGGGACAGCTTAGTCAGCGACCGCTCAACGTCAGGTCCGCCAGCGCTGCTGCCCGGCGAGCCTGCGCTACGTCGACGAGCTGGGAGTCGTCTTGTCTTCCAAGCACGGCTCCTGCTATACAGACGATTCCCTACGCCGTCACCTCCATTGTAGACGGCGGCGGGTTGATGGAGACTTGGTGGAAAAATCAAAATCGAAAACCACCCGCGGAGCAGCGCGGACTGCCGCAGCCACCGCACCACCACGACGTCTGGAAAACAGATGGCAAGGTCAAAATAATGCGTGCATCGACGGGACGAAGGTACTGTCAGTCTTCCATAGAACTTTGCTCTTCATACGTGG
>ML977209.1:11128-42622 GCA_010015705.1 Aulographum hederae CBS 113979
TCCTTGAGGCATGCCATATCCTTGAGGCATGCCATATCCTTGAGGCATACCGTAACCTTGAGGCATGCCGTTGGCCCGTTCCCCTGAGGCATTCCGTACCCCTGGGGCATTCCGTATCCTTAAGGCATTCCGGGCTTTCCACCCCCGTAGCCTTGCTGCATTCTACCCCGTGATCGGCCACCGTGGGAACAATAGGCACAGCGCAGGTTGCTTAAGACGGATCCGACTCCAGCAGCAGCGCCATGGGAGTGGCTGGAGCTATGGCCATGGGAATGACTGCTTCCGTAGTGCATCTTGAAGGATGGTTCTTTTGACGTTTAATCGTATAAGGTGTAAGAGCAGAGAGGTTTTAGAAGGTTGGTGAGTGATAGATGGAGGGTTTGTGAGGGTCGACAGACGACTTTTTATAGGCGAAATAAAGCAAAATGTGACTGGAAATGACATAGACGCTCCTTCGAAGCCTGTGGCTTTGCTCTTTCGGCGAAGAGAGCCATTACAATGTGGCTAGTTATGAGGATGCTGTGACTTATTAGTAAGACCAGTAGTTGTTACAGAGGCTGCGTTTCATCATTGGCGACAGCTTGCATCGATAGTGGGAGGATGTCTGCTATTGATCGTCATGGAAGTTCGGGCTTAGACGATCAAAGCATCATACGAGTCGACGCTTCAAAAAAGGTGGGAGAAGGACGTGGATATCCAGCTGAGCGTGCAAATGATAAAAGATCGCAGCGACTGATAGTAGACTTCCATGTGGGACACAAGAGACTATTTCTACAGCACAGTCCAGCTCCGTTTGCATATATCGGGCAAAATATATGTTTGCGTAAGGTTGGGTCGACAATTGCGGGAATTGCCACTCTGGTCGACATGGAGGTCGAACGTTCGCGTTGCAATCATGGCTTCAGTGACGCGCATTTGTAGCCTCCTAAGAGTGTTGGACGATAGCTTGCCTTATGTGGAGTTTTATTTCAAGTGAAAAATGAAAATGGGTGCTTAGCGGATGCAGAGTGAAGGGAGACATTGGTGGATGAGGTTGACATTCAGGGGGGCCGGGAAATATGTTCTTCCGAGACGCCAGCATCCCTTGACTACATAAGACACTTGCTCCCCACGCGGGTGACACAAAAAGGCGGACACCAAGGAAGTACAGCCTTCTTCTACACCAACCCACGGCACCTGATAATCTTTTCCGACACGACTTGAAATTGTCTGAGATAGATTACAAGCTTGCAATTGCAATGGATGTTCTCACGAATTATTTGAGCCAGAACTGAGTGCGTGGTTAAGTTGCGAACATGGTCCATCTGGCAGTGTCCCGCCTTGGTGTCCGCCTTTTTATATCACCCGCGTGCTCCCGTTGGTGTCCAACGCCCCGAACCTCTCCTGAAACTTCTTCAAGTCGACACGCAAATCAGGAACACCGAACTACGCTGCCGCCTTGAGAAGTGCTTCTGTGTATTGCAAAATGGATCAAGATTTGGAATATGTCCAACAGTGGGGAATATCTCCTTCGATCAGAGCAGGTACAAGAAGGTAGTTTGTGATTGAATGGCGATTCATGAATACCTAGGTAGGTACACTATGTTTTGATGGCACGGGCCCAATAACCTCATCCCATTTCCCTTACACAGAACACTGACCCCATATCGTCAAACAGCCAGACCCCATTATGTTACCATACCGCCAGATTTACACTACGCGGATCCCCTATCATCAGCATCAGCACCAGCGTTATCAATCTTCAGACACGCAATAACCTACCGCACCCTTCTCATTCGCTTTCGGAGGCCCACCTCAATGTTTCCAGAAGCCCCCGCCTTGATGATCAGCGTAAGGCAACGGTCCCTTGAAGCGATTCTTGTTCGGTGCCTTTTTTGAGCCGGAGCCGGAGCCGGACCTTGACGAGCCTCTTGAGCTTGAGCTTGAGCTGCTACCGCCCTGGGTGCCGGAGGTAGTGCCAGAGTGTTCAGGCGGGCAGCTGTCGTCTGCTGGGATGGCGGGAGTTGATGAAGACGAGCCTGGCATCGTGCTTGCTGATTTTCGTTTGTTGAGTAAGTTCTGTGAGAGTTTTGGACGAAGTTTTCGGTCAACGAGGAATTCTGGGTGGGTGTTGAGAGTTGCAGGGTGGTTTGTGCAGTGGGAAGGAGAGAAAGAATGAAAATTGCAGCGTTCAGAGTTTAAAAAGACGATGAGCTGGGTTGTGACGACAACCCGTGTCGTGATACTCGCAAATGAAGCCTTCTTGTCCCAAGATTGAGGTTGTGACTATGTCTCAGGAGTCACAATGGCGGCTATGACAAAGAAATAGGCACCGACATCCTTTCAAGGCAGCGACAATGGAATGACGACACAAAGAAAGGAAGGTAGATTTGATGGTGGATATTCAATTCATACAAAGAACGCTGTAGAGAGAGGAGTTTGGTGTTCAGTCTTCCGAAAAGCTGCCACAATTGCAGGTGCCCGTTAGTCCCACTGCATAGCCCATTTCCAGTTCAGCCCAAAAACTCTTTTGACACTCCCATCAGACCTTTATGATGCCGCTGTTCATATTCAATTTTTCTCATTAGGCCACGCTGGTGGCTGTCCCCACGGACTCGGATTCTGCGGCTGCGGAGTCCTATTCCCAAACTGTTGATATGCCGGCGGCTGCTGCTGCCCCGCTGATGGCTCAGCTCCAGGTTGCTGGATCCGATTGTAAGTAATGTTGACCCTCGTCTGCGGCTGCTGAGGAGGTGCAGCAACAGGGGCTGGGGCTGGAGCAGGCGTCGGGGGAGCCTGGACATAGATAATCTGCGGTGGTGGAGTCGGCTGCCTTGGGGGAGGGGGCGGTGGAGCAAGCTGATCTTGATTCAGGACGAGGTTGATAGTCTGCTCTTGGGGCTCTAGGGTGGGTGCTGGAGCCGGCGCGGCGGCCTCGGCGGGCTGCTGGACGTAGATAATTTGCTGCTGACCACGAGCCTGCTGTTGTTGCTGTCTCGCCAGTTCCTCCTGGTTTAACGCGAGGTTGATGTTGGTACCCATCTGTCCTGGTGCAGCCAAAGCCTGCTGAGCTCCATGTGCTTGGCCACCGAGGATGAAAAGTCCCTGAGCCTGCGGCTGTTGGATACCCCAGCGAATCTCGGTGTCATTCAAAGGCCAGATCCCAGTATTCTTGAAGGTGCGCAGGCGATTCATGGCAATCTTTCCGCCGTAGACGGCGAGATCGAGGTCGAGTTCTGCGTCTTCTTCGGCAAGGAAAACTTGTTGCTGCCAATAAGGCAGACGGCGCAGAAAGGCCTCTCGTTCTGGATGGGGATACATAGAGAAGGTCTCATCGTAGTTGATTTCTCCCCACCAGTTGCGTCGAACTCTGATCGGAGGCATTTTGTGCTTGCCGGATGGTGATACTGGAGTGGTCGAAGATTAAGAAGTCCGGATATGCTCAGTGGAAGACGCAGCAGGTCGGTTGTGCTTTGTTGGAGATTCCAAGACTGTAGGGAAGAATATAAAAAGAGAAGACCGCAAGCTCTTATGGGTAGGAGGGATAACAACAACCCAAGGGCTGTGACATCTCCCTTTGACGACTGGTACATGGCGTGACGATTCCATCTGCTTTCACACGAACAACGCCCAGACCTGACAACAGCGTAGTGTCACATAGTCGAAAATAACATTGGATCAGACCGCTCATCAGTGCGCAGCCACCTATTCAGGATAGGTGAAGATTGCCGGTGACAGAAAATTATTATAAGGATGATGGAGGAGAAACATACGTTGGGTAGAAGCCGGCGGTGGATGCAGATGGTAGCTTTTCGCGGATGCATCTTTAAGGTAGTTATGGTCAGTCCGGATGTGTAAACGGTCTCGTGTGGCTGTGTGGTCGCCTTTCGTCCACACTCATCCAAGTGAGACATCATGTGACGAGCCAGATATCACGTGATGTATGTCTCAACAGCAAAGCTCACTTGACCCCAGACACATGACTAACTCGGAACTCACCTTCCTCTCCTTCATTCCTCCACCTTCTACGTCCAGCACATCAACTCGCCGAGATAATTCGCATCTCATCCAGAACATCAACCAAACCACTAAACCCCGCAACCCAGGAAACTCTGAAGCCATTCTCGAATTCAAAAGAAGTCAACATGACTTACCACAACCAAAACCGCCGCGCACGCTCTTATCACCACCGAGACTTCAGCTACACCGATATCTCCCCGCCCCTCCTACCACTTCCGCCACTCCCACCTTCGCCTCCAACCCGGCGTATCACCCAACCACCATCACCTCCATCCCGCTATACCACCCAACCAGGCTCACCTCCATTCCGCCACACCATCCAACCGCCCTCTCCTCCATTCCACCACACGAGCCAAGCCTCGTCCCACCAAACCCGCCAACTAATCCACTCACCCCCTCTCCCCGCCGGAATCCACGAAGCCCGCGCCGCCATAACAACCGCGCTCTCAAAGATCCGCCCTCACCGCCTGCACCACACACCCACCCTCTCTATCACCACTCGCGCCATCGCCCGCATGCCCGAACTCCAGCGCATCGAGCTCGGAATCGTCGGGCTGCACGAGATCTGGGATGTAGATGACGACCAAGAACGGCGAGCGGCGAGGCTGGAGGATGCGTGTGATGCGCTGTGGATGCTGATGTGGAGTGGGTTGGAGGGTGCGGGGGCGGAGATTGAGGAGGCTGAGGTTATGTGGAATATGCATATTATTAGGGGGATTAAGACGATGGAGGAGGGGAGGGTTCAGGCGGCGGAGGTGGAGGCGCAGGTTGAAGCTGAGGCGAATGAGGGGCGGAGGAGGAGGAGTCGGTCGGTTGCGTATGAGCGGGCGGCGGAGGAGAGGACGAGGAGGAGTCGGTCGCATGTCCCTGGACGACGGGTTTGAGGCTGTGGTCTTCGGGTCTTGAGAGTATATGAGCTGGAGGAAACGACAGAGAGATGATGGACGGGGAGTGGAAGGTAATGGGGTCAACGACATGAAACGATCTTCTGTGGGAGGAAAGGAAAACTAAACTGCAAAGTAAGGTGACGACTCGGAGGAAATGTGAATGATGACTCATTGAATACGTATCTACATGATCAATTATCCATCATTGCAAGCCATGGGAATCTCGGAAATTGGAAGATGCCTCGACATAACCGCCAGTGTATCAAAACGCCGTGTATGCTTCACAACCAACTCTTCTGTTTGAAATTGGAAAACGCTGAAATGCAAGATCGAAAACATGAGTCGGGGCACTAGTTGATAGTGTTTGCTAGAACTGATCGACAGAATTAGGAAGGCGGAAGCGCCTAGGAGCGATTGCCTCGCCTTGTCGGTATTGCTCCTGTTCGCTTGGCTGGAAGAGGGAATCGGAGACTTCCGTCATGTTAGGGTCGCCGATCGGAGTCTTCGTGGGTGAGCGCTTGAATGGAGGGCCGCGTTGCCCCTCCTTTACAACCTCACCTGAGTGGGTTGGGCATTGCCGACCATGTGGCTGTGTCTTTCAACTCTTCTCCGTGTTGTCAGCTTCCCTGTCAGAGCGAGCAGCAACTGTGCCACGTCTCGGCTTCGTCCAACTATCGGGTATCGATGTCGCCTTGAGATGTGGCCTCGGCTATGCAAAAAAAGAACCCCTTTTCAAGGCTAGGCTCAATTTGCAAATATTCGCAGCTTCTTGTCCACGCCACCAGTCGCAATGACGCATCGCAGCTGGAGGGTCAGTCCTGTCCCGTTGGTAGGTGGGATGCCATCTCCATTGGGCTGACTGGCATTCTGCTTCATGTACCCCGGCGCCCATTTCAAACAAGTAATGAAACGCTCATGCTCATCTGCAAGTACTTTCACACACTTCCCACCTTGGCTCAGGTCCCAGCACCGTAGTGTTTTGTCATCAGATACAGAAAAGAGGTATTTCCCACCAGGGTGAAATAAGAGAGCTCTTATCCAGTTGTCGTGGCCTGTTAATGTCAAGAAGCAAGACCCTTGCGCATTCCAAAGCTTGATGGTCTTGTCGCGGGATCCGGTAGCGAAGAACTCAGCTGTACTGCTTGCAGGAGGTGGCTTCGGAAGTCCAGCCAGCTGGGAGAGAAAGTCGTAAGACGCAGCTGGAGCCATTGTACAGCATTCGATCACATGCTCGTGGCCAAGCATGCTCAGTTTGTTTTCTGGTTTCGCCGCGGATATGTTCCATAACTGCGCAGTAGCATCATCGCCGACTGAAAGCAGAAATGAGCCATCCGGTGATGGATAGACATCGCGAACCCATCCGGAATGACCCTGAATCGTCTTCACGCAATAGCCAGTGGTGACATCCCATATCCTTAACGTCTTATCTCTGCTCGCACTAACCAAAAGGTTGCCCGATGCTGGAGCGCCAGTAGCGCCGGAGGGGATGAAACGGACGGCGCTGACACTGTGATCGTGTCCTTGTAGATTTCGGATATTCTTGTATTCATCGGCCGGGTCCCAAAGTTTGATGGTAAGATCCGAACCGCATGATGCTAGAAGGGTGCCTCCATGGGGCCCACCATAATCCACATCAGACACAGCTCTTGTATGCCCCTTGACCGTCCTTTCCAAGTCTCCCAGTTCATAGTCCCATATCTTTATCGTGCAATCGTCGGAGCCAGAAGCGAGAGAAGTAAACACCGGATGGAAGGCGAGGCAATTGATTGTCTCACGGTGGGACTCTAACGTGTGCCGCGGTGGTCCACGGGGGAGCCATGCTGTAGGGTCTTGAGTACGTCTGAGGAGGGAGGTGGGCGTTGCATTGTCGAGCTCGGATTGTAAAGCTGCGTTTCGCGACTCAAGGTCCAGTATCTGTCGCGAAGATTGTTATGATTACACTCCTCTCATCCCTCGCGATTGCCCCTTTGTGGCCTCCTTACCTTCTTTTGCAACCTGACGATGCTTGTCCACTTTCTCTCTAGTAATTTGTCGTACTTCTTGACTGTTGCGGCATCGAAAACATCTTCTTCGAGCTTGAGTTCTGTTCGGAGGGACGATGCGGCTTGTTCGAGGTTGTTGGCAGAGAGATATGCTATCATAGCCTTGTGACTCGAATGAGGGTCAGTGGAAAGGTCTTCGTAGCGAACATTCCGGACATACAGTTCTTCGGCTTGACGCGGCGGTAATGAAGAGCTCATTGTGATTGTTGACAGATTGTGCTCTGAGCAGCATGCGAGTGGGCCACGGGCGAGACGTCCGGCGGAGGAAAGAGAGGCTGTGCCACGCCAGAGAATACGTGGTCATGTGATTTGAGATACTCGAAAGGAGTGTTTTTGGTCCAAAATGCGCACAACGACGAATTTCATGCCTTTGAGAGATGACGCGCTTTTTGCTGCTGGCGCGCGTGCAGCGGAAGCGGGATGGCTGCAATATGTGATTACATAATCTCCGCATAATTTACTCTTCTGTCGGAGAAACGTTTGACCACATAGCCGCGATTGCCGCGGTCCGCGGTCTTTGTTGGACTTCGCGACTTGATTCCTGAGAGTCTCACTTTCACCACATGTCAACACTATTTCTTTCTTTCCATGTACGTATAGAACATGCATCGCAATGCTAGAAAACAACACCACATCATCAAGTGTCTATGTCATGTTTAGGTCGAGCCTCTGTTTGGTGTGGGCAAACACGCCTTTGACCAGAGCTCGCATGGTTATATGGTTATTGTGGTTATATAACCATAACCATGGTTTATATCCATGGATATGGTTATGGTTTTGGATCCTCATATCCATGGATATCCATGGTTATACTAAGCTTGATTAGGATAAACTAAACTTAATATAGTTAAAGCGCAATCTTCTTGGCTATCACATTTCTCCGGTACTCAACTAAAATAATCATCAAAACCATCAAAACCATCAAAACCATCAGTTTCAATCTATTGTTATGACATCAGAAACGTCTCAATCTACTCCAAATCCACCGGACTCAAGTCCTTCTCACTCTTCTGATGCTGTTTGGCAGTATTACCGCTTTTCCAACCCTCTAGAACCTTCCAAAGATTCTGTCGGCCGTCGCAATCGATTTTGTCTTCTTTGTCCCCGTCCTACGAATTCTACAGGCCATCGAGGCAATGCAAGCAGTCATCTCAGAAAAGCCCACGGCATCCGTACGTCCTATAACCCGGATAATCGCATCATTGCTATCAAAACACAGTCAAGCATTGAGGACGGAATGTTAAGACAACGAGAGAAAATATCAGAAGCTGCTGAAGAGAAAGTCCGTGGATCATTCGATCGCAAACATTTTCTGGAATTAAAAGCGCTATTCATTGTACGGCGTCGACTACCTTTCCACATCGTGACATAACCAGAATATCGAGCACTTCTCATTTCCGTCAATCCAATTATCAAAGATCAACTTATTTCCTCAGACAACAGACACTTCGGACAAGTCCTGAAGCTATTCCTAAAACTGTAGACTTGGATATCATTGCCGATGAGCTAGGCGATAGTATTGAAGACTGAGAACAATGAAAATTCATTGAACATCATAAAGATAGTTAACTTGTGCAATGTGATAATCTCAATCTCAGTACGTTCTTAAATAGGAAAGAACTAAACTATAAGAAGACTAGCGTGGTTAGAACCATGGTTCCATGGATGGTTATGGTTTTACGCTATAACCATAACCATGGTTATGGATATGGCCATAACCATCCATCCATCCATCCATGCGAGCTCTGCCTTTGACCGAAGCATATTCCTTTCACCTCGAACATTCCACAACTTTAGCCTCAGAGGAGATCTAGATGGGGATATTTCGGACCCCTAGCATTTCTCCTTACCTTACTAGTCGAAGAGCCAAAGAACAACAAACGCAAGCCGTCGGCTAACCATGGAAAGAGCCTCGGAGCACAAGGCTACACGTATTGGGTGTTGGGCATTAGGTAAACGCTCGAGGCTGGTCTACGGCTACATAAATTAGCCATAGGAAGTCGCAAATCTCCAGCAAAATCACAAGTCTCTAGTCTTCCCCCTTTTCTTTTCACTATCCTTTTGTTCTTCACGAGACAAGTTTGTGACAAGATAGATGTCACAGCTTTCCTTTGTCTATAAAAGTCGAGATCATGGCTTACTGCTCAAGCCTACCTTTCTCTTCTCACCATCGCACTTCTTCCTCGGGAATTATACGACTTCTCCAAATACTCTTCAAGATCTGAAGCTCACTGCCATATCGAAACCTTTTCTTGTCGTTATCTATATAAAACTCCCAGTCAAAATTAGCAACCAATGGAACCAAGGGGAATACTGCCCGCCTAATCCAAACGCTCAAGCTAGTCCAAGTAATCAGCCCCAGCCGCAGATGCCCCAACAGCAGACACTCGTTGCTTTTGACCCTCGTAATATGCCGACGGGTCAAGCCCAAGCGCCCAAGAAAAAAGACGGCAAAATGTCAAAGCTGCTGGACAAAACAAGCGCTGTCTGGAAGGAAGTTAAGAAAGGGACAGCTGGACAACCTACGAATGTGGATTCCAACGCTCTGGTCCCTTTCCGGCGCCCAGGAACTGCGCCTGCTGCTGTCCAGCAGTTTCAGCAGAATCAACAGCAGAACTTCCCACAAGGCGGTGCTCTGCAACAAGGTGGCCCTCTACAACAGACCACCGAGTGGACTATCGAAACCAGGTCGAATGAGAACGAGGAGCGGCAACGACGTGCGAACAGGGAATCCAGGTTCGTCAGCAGGGGTCTTCTTGGCGGTTATCTCGGCGGCTGTTACGGCATGGGCGTCAACCACGAGTATGGCTACGGTGGCTATGCGGGGGACATGTGGGACTACGATTACGGTCATGGGTATGGGGGGTATGGATACGGCGGTTTTATCCCCTATCGTCTTGGAGCCGGGCGTTATGGCGGTCGCTCTTCCACTAGAGCAGAGTCAAATGCAACTGCATCGCGGACCGGCACAAGCACCACCACAGGTCGAATCACCACGACCACTCATGCGCGGGGGACAAATGCACAGGCTCAACTCCAGCAGTGCAGGGTCATCTTCCACCAGGAGTCCACCAAATGCCTCCCGGACAGGACCAACAGCGGCAGTAGGATGGCCGATTTCCTTTTCTTTGACTTGCTTGCGTTTGAAGGTTTATGGGAAATGCGAAGGATACGAGGTATATCCGATAGCTATCAAATCTAGCTTTTCAGAGTGTATCTATCACATCTGCTCCATATCTTTTTGATGGAACGATGTTCACAGTCAAGTGCCCACCTGAGGTCTATGTGCAATGGAATGAACCGTTGCATTCAAATACTTACTCGGCCAGAGCAAGGTCTCCATCTCCAGTTGAGAGTCTTGGCGGTTTTGGCCTGTATGCGAGGGCGCAGGTCAGGTTTGCATCCTGAGCCGCCTGGAGACCAGTAGCAGTATGATCACGTGATGCGCAGTGCCTGGATTCGGAACACTCTTGGAGTGAGTTGAACTCTCTCACTGCACTGCACTACTCTTGCTTCGCACACCAACGCAAAGACTCTGGTGTACTCCCCACGGAACTCACAGTAAAACTCTCACCAACTACCCACAACAAAATGCATTCAAAGATCTCTCCTCGAATGGAGTCAAGGGGAAGCAAGAGAGCGATGGACGATTCCGGGGACGAAGGAGATGAAGAGCATCATAGCAAATCACAGCGCATGGAAGCACCCACCAAGAAGCCATTGGCGCCAGAATCAGCTCGCAATTCTCCCAAAAAGATCACTTCGGTCAGTCCCCGAGGTCAAACCCGACATGAAAGGAAGCTAAACGCCTGACAAAGTACTTCCCGGTCGACAAATCCAATGAGCTTCAACCCATGCCTTTTCCCACAACAATACTCCTTCCGTCATCGGCCAGAAGAAGCTCAACTGTCATCCCCTCAATTGAGCGTGTGCCTACGGAGGAACCAGCCATCAAGGATGAGGAGAGCGAGAGCGATAGTGAAGATGAAGGTAAGGCATATCCTCCGAACCTTCTGCCGTTGTATACACTGCTAACGCACGGATAGATACCAGAGTCTCCCGGTTGAAGGAGAAAGCCATCATCCCAGAAAAGCTCTACCCCATGGGCCGCCCACTCAAGAAAGACCGTTCAGGGAAGACTGGCTCCAAGGTCTTTCAGCCTATGCCGAACCTCCATTGGCGAAAGCTGCATCAAGCCGAGCAAGGGCCCTTTGTCCAGGCGAGTTGGAGTTCAGGATGGGAGGGTCAGAGGGTCTTTGACTCGGACAGGAATGAGGTTGTCGAGCATGTCTCGGTTGAGGAAGAGGAGTGGTGGGTTGATCCGGATAGCGATGATGACTCGCCTTACTTGTCGGATTGAGAAGGTGGGGAGAGGGTTGGGTCATTGAATCTGCAATGGAGTAAGGCAGGTTCTTGATCAGAGCAAGCGCCGCATGTTGTCAAACAAAACACTACTCGAAGATAATATTCATTCCATAAACTTTATGTGTGAGACTCCGATTTTCATTTCCGTACGCATCCCATTAAATCCCATATATCCCATTATCCCATTTCATCCCTGTCAAAGGCTAGCTATTGCCGCCTTATTTCCTCATCCCCGTTACCGCCAAAGCCTGTGCAAGAATCACTTCTTGTACCCACTAATATTGCTGGATGGTCCACCAGGCTGGAATCCACGATGTCCTTGGCTTGTTGGCCAACCCTGAGGGTTGGAAGCATATGCTGGATTGGCCCAATTGGCCGACGGATTCGGCTCGTTTGTCGTGTTTGCGCCTTGCTGTTGGCCCTGACCCTGCCCTTGGCCTTGGCTGCTACCGCCTTGGTTCGAGTTATTGTTTCCAGACATAATTACTGAAATCGGTCATTAAAAGTTCGAAGATAGTGGTGCTTGAGAGAGACTTTGAAAATCTTGCAGGTTCGAAGACTTTGTGTCTAAGAGTGTGTGGTATAGAAAAGACAGAGATGAGCGCCATATCTGCTAGCTTTATACTTGCGATCCACAGTGTGCCATTTTGTGAGAGCCTCCTCGGGATGTGAAATCCCAGAGATTTTTAAGTTCACATAGGGTATTCGTACTCGTAACAGATCAAGATGGCAGTTTTTCAGGCATTGATGTCATACTCGCGGCTCGAATTTCGTTTGACATGCTATGAGCCAACGCGATGTCTCTGATTGCACTTTTCACGTTTCATGAGGTACGTCAAGAACTACAAACGGTGGATATGCGACTCATGGCTTAGGGCGTCAGTCAGTGTGGTCAACCAGAAACATTGAGTCAAAGAAGAAGTGAAAAGAATATTGAAGGTCCATTGGAAGACTAGAAGTGTTTGAGCAACGAACTGGAACAAAAGAAGAGAGCTTCGGCAGCATTTGGGTCTTTTTTGGGCCGCTTTGTTAATCCTGAGGGTCGATACATTTGCATAAAGCTCAAGAGTGAAAGATGTCTGAGAGGCTGTATAGTCTCTAAGGTAGGCACTGGCGCCTGCTAAAATCACTCATATAGGAGCTTCTATGATCTAAACTCAATTGTGATTGTATTTGTGGTAATAGAGAATTGGTTTGATAACCCAACACATCATATCGCTTCCTATGATCCCAAAATTCAATGTTCCCCATTACTATCCACCAAGACCAATCCAGCTCATAGCTGCCGCAGACCGGAGTCTACTACCGCTCTCCCCCTCCGCCAAAAGTAATCACCGCATCCCACCAAGCGAGTTGTACGGATAGCTTCTTGGGGGACCCTGAGGCCCACCCCAGCCCCGATGTCCAGGCCCCGCTGACCACCCTTGTCGAGACTCGCCATAGTCATAATGAGGAGCGCCTTCAGCATAAACAGGCTCTATCTTTACCCGGTCGTTATACGGCTCGTAGAACTGAGTGTTACACACAACAGTTAGATATCAGAGATATCAGGGAGGATCCAGGAGATTGGCAGAATCTACCGGATATGGTTGAAGATGCATTGCAGGACTTCACAGAAGGAGGAGACACAGCAAGGTAATCGCGTGACTCCGCTTATGGCGGATGGCGGTATGGCGGATTGGCCAAGAGGGTTTGGCCCAACCGCCAAACCACCATTCGGCCACGAGGGATTCTATGGAGAACTGTGGGTATAAGTAGTACTGTATTCCCACCTTAGATAGAAGCTCCTCGTGGTAAACTCAAATAGTATATTGTACCCCAATATCAGTAACGCGTACAACCCATCCTTTGTGTGCATTGCTCAACTCCCCGATCTTCAACCCAGAACCGACGTACCCACGTTACACTGAGGTTGTGCGCCTGGTCCAAATCTTTCTTGGAAACCGGATACATTTTGCCATTGACCGGGAGCGTAGTATGGGGCTCGCCATACTCCAGACATGATTCGCAGTTATCTTGAGAATAGCTTGATAGCACAATCTAGCGAATTCTTTTAGCGGATAATCTAGCGGACAATCTAGTGAAAAACCTACTAAATACTAACTAGAGGCTCTACTGAGTCTACTCTACAATCGGGAGTATATAGACGATGCAGTATAGAGAGGATAGGAACTAGATAGAGGTGTAATACTAGAGGTTATATAGTTATATAATCCTAGGGAATATCTGCCAGATATCTGCTAAAACAGCAGTAGGCAATCTGATCTGACAGATAACTATAACGATATCTGACTGACTGAGTTTAACAGATATCTGACTGATTAAGCCAGTCAGATATCTGTCTAATGGGAGCACTGGCAATGACTGGATTTTGGTACTGCCTTGAGAAAGGTGTCGCAAGGAACATGCTGACATCATACTGTTGGCATGCAGGTAGCCTGGGCCCTGATGGTTAATTGAAGGGGCTGGGAAGGAGGCTGGTATAGACCGACCACTGCGACCAGCTGGACTGAGAATATATAGTCTGAGCATCTCCACTTCAGTAAAACGATGGAAAAAAGAGACTAGTCATTTGTTATTAATCAATCATCTGTTTTACACTCGCTCTTAATCAATCACCGTACCTTATACTTTTCAACAAAAGGTACATAATGGTGGATAGAATTGTTGCGGTCGTCTGCCAGGTGCGGAGGGCGGACCAAAAGCATCTTGGAAAGCCACTCCACAGGGTGCAATTGGGCGATTTCTAGACATGATGATGGATGGCTGTTTTGAAAATGGCGGCCTATTGGATGTCACTGAATTGCAGGCAGGAAGAAGGTCGACATTTTGAGTCTTCTGTTGAAGTTTGTAGAGAATTGAATGTGTGGGAACATGGAAAGAGCACTTTCCGGCAGCAAGGCTTATACTTCTATCACTCGGTCTGTGATTCATTAGTGGGAACGCCTGGTGGTCAAACTATGTAGGAAAGTCACTTGAGTGGTGTGCCCTTCACAGAAGGGAGACCCGTGATCATTCTGTTGCAAAGTTTCTGCTTCAGACTGGAAGTTGCACTTAGACGGCGCAAAAGGCTCCATTGAAATTATCAAATGAGCAGGAGTGTCATGTACATCTACATCCAACCGGCCAAAAAGCCCCATCATTCCGCTTCTCCTCCATTTCCATCTTCAAGCACAGCCCATTCAGATTATCCAATGCACGAACCTCAACTCTCTTCAAGGTTCCCTCCGTCTCAAGCCAAGAACTGGAGCTTATCTAAAGCCACAGAACGGATCGTGATACCATGACCCATATTCTCTAAGGCCGCTTGGCGGACCAGAAGGCCCGGTTTGACCATAGCCTCGATGTCCAAGTCCAGGCGACCAATCCCAGGTATTGCTACCGTATACTCCCGTCATCGGAGGGCCTTGTGGGGGCACCGAGCGTATCGGGGCTACCCAGTCTGTGGGTACATGCTCTCGGTGGAGAATTGGGTAATTGTTACGGTTTCCAACCATGATGTTGAATGTCTGTGCCGAGGAAGATGGACGATTTGCAGTTTCAGTCTTGAAGTAGGATCAGGAGAAACAATGTGTTTCCTGGTTTGTGTGCTAGGCTTTTGGTGAGGGAGTAAGTTGCAAAAGTCTTCGAAGGGAACAGTTGGGCAGAGCTTTATGCAGAAAGAATTAATTAGGAGATTGGGACTCGCCTTGCTGGTAGCGTTTATAGCCAAATATCAGATGTGAAAGTTTTTCGGGTAATGCCCTCGAGTGGAATTATCCACGAAGTTTCACAATTGAAAGTCGTACTCTTCACGAAAGGACATGAGCATTGATGCTTTAAGCATAGTCAAGAGGCGCTTCAGCGGAACTTGTTATGTCAATGTTATCCTACACAAGCTGTCGCGGTATATATATACTGCAGCACGATCCTTCAGTGTCGAAAAAAACACCATGAAAATAGCTGTGACTCTCCGCTCTTCTTGTCCTTCACATCTCCGCTCCCTCCAACGAAATTGGCATCTTGACCACACCCTCCTGCTCACCACCGAAGTCTCCAGGGAAGCCCCAATACTCGTGCTTTTTCGCATAAAGCACACCATGCTCCGTAGTATCATTTCCACGGTCCTGGAAGCGGAAGCGACGCTGTTCGCCCAGAGTGGGAGCCTTCTTCTGTGCACCGATCGCCCGCCACTGCTTCTTGCGCTCTTCGATCAAGACCGTCTCGTCTTCCTTGAAGTCCATCCAGTCGCTGATGGCAGCCTCGTTGACGTGGTTCTTGGGAAGCCAGTAGACCCACGCATCGTCGGCGCTTCGGTCAATCTGGTACATGCCCGTCTCGTCATCTTCGTCCATGATGCCGCGGATGGGGTGGGCTGGGGCAGAGAGCTGGTAAAAGGGTGTATCTTCGATATCGCCAGCCTCATTGATAGCGTTATTTTCATCAATCGGGCTGTGATCCTTGGAGGCACGTGTGCCAGCGCCGGAAGGAGGGTTTGCGTCGAATGCTTGGCTGGCAGCGGCGTGATGATCTTCTGGGGCAGTGGCAAACTATCAAACAGTTAGCGAAATAACAGCTTTGTGATCTGTCACACTCTCATACCTCTTGACTTTCGATGCTTTCCTCGATCTTTGCGCTCTGCCCTTCGGCGCTGGCTCCGGCTTCCTCAGTCTTGTTGGCCTTCGATTCATTGACGATGGGCTCTGCGAGCTTCACCCCGTGGCCTCGCTTGGGGTTGCGGATTGGAGACGTGATCATATCGCCTCCAGAGTCGGAATCCTGCAGAAATTGATATAAGACGCCGTTCACACCAAGCTCGACGGCAGCCGCTTCAAACTCACATCAAACGCAAGGCATCGATCGGGTTCTTTGGAAGCATGAATGGCCTTAAGCCAGGCATGGCGCTGTTGCGGAGAGGTCAACATGGGCGAATTTTACATCTTGACTTTTTGTTGACACGGTACATTGCCATCTGCGGGGGGTTTGTGTTCATCGCCAGCACCTGCTGGGCAATCTGACTGTGAAAGTGAGTACAACCGAACTGACTTCAAGTTCAGTGGCGACATGCGGGCTGCACAGTACATACCTCAGATGCCATTGTGTGTTGACTTCTGTTGTGCTATTATCACTGTGTTGTTACTGGAAGTTCCTGTGTGTGCTGTGGTCTGGTGTTGTTGTTTTTTGTTTGGGCGCCGGATGCATGAACAACAAAGGGATGTCGCCACGTGACTGTGGGCGAAAACAAAGCCAAGAGCACCCGTGAGGTGACCGGTGCGGTGCACGTGTTTGGTGAAATCTTTGACTTCACATGATTGTGCGCTATCTTTACGTCCTGGCATAGTATGCCCCTCGCAGCCACGCAAGGACGTAGATTGCTCGTTCAATCAGATTCAACCATCTAAGGAGCTGAATGCTCTTTCATCTGTGGTACGGGAGTAATTCTACGCTTATCCAGCTTCAACGTCCAGTCTTGGACTCATGGGTTCTTTGTAGACGGACCTATAATACCTAAGGAATGCAGGTTCAGATGTCGTTGTATTGCGTGTTCAACTGGGTCGAACCATCTAAGCAGCCAAATCCTCCTCCAGTTGTAGTCCGGGAGTAACCCTATAGCTATCCAGCTACGACATCCAGCATTGTACTATTAGGTTCTTTCTAGTTGGCCAAATGTACCATGCACCGGGAATGCAAATTCAGATATCGTCATTCTGCGTGTTCAACTAGATCCAGCCATCTAAGTAGCTAAACACTCTTTCAGCTGGGGTCCGGGATTAATCCTACAGCTATCCGCCTTCAAAAACAAGCTTTAGATTCTCGGGTTCTTTGTGGTCGGATCTACCAAGCCTAGGGAATGCAAGTTTAGATATCTTTCAAAGTTCGACCAAAAGCAGCACATCCATTTACCCAGTTGTCGGAAAGAACTTTCAAATAATGAAATGGAAAGATTCCGCCCGATCAGATGAAAGCGGCCATACATGAAGGAAGGTCTAGTACAGGGGAAATTGTATAAAGATATTCCAAGGGAGCTACCCATAGAGCTGTTCATTGACTTCCATTCAGGACGAGTTTCGCCGACCCAAATAACAAACTTGATTTGCGAAGCTACCACGAGCTCTTCCAACATGTCTTCCCCCCGTCGTCATGGCAGGAGTTCTTCTCGTGCAAGGTCTGAACGTCGCAGCAGGTCTGCTGCTCGCGACAGGGCTGTCGCTGATCGTGCCAGGTCTGCTTCTCCTGGCAATTACCCTCGGACTCCTATTCGCGACAGGTCTCCCCTTGTGCGTGCCAGGTCTGAAACTCCACCGGCGAAAGATGACGAATTGCAAGAAAGGAATCTTATCAACGCTGTCATAGCCGAGGAATCCTGTAGTATCTGCGCCAATGACTTTACACTTGAAAACGGCGCTGTCGCCCCTTGTGGCCATGTTGCTTGCCGAATTTGTTTTTTTATGCACGTTACTGCTCATGGAAACTGTATGTTCTGTCGCTGGCCCAAGCCGAGAAAGGAGACCCTGGAAGACGATACGGATTTTACTCGTACTTGGCTGCGAATGTGGCGGAGTGGCTAAAGTTGAGGGAAGACCTCGACAACCCCGGACGTGGAAATCCTCGGACTCGCTTGAGGCGCGTTACGCAAAGCCTTGCACGGTTGGGACGGGAACATGCCCAGTTTCATGACTATATCGCGAGGTTTGCAGTTAGACTTCGAAATATGGGCCCCAAGCTCGTGGAGGGGGAAAACGATACCATCAAATTCCCCCCGGAATTTGCCCGACACTTCGCAGATTGACATTTTTGATGAAGACCTTATTGAGGATATGGAACGAAACGTCCATACTCATCCGTTATTCATTACGATGGGGATGTACTAGCACCCTTCAGTCTTACCAGGTCGTTTCTGTCTGCTTTTCTGTAATTAGTTCAAGGGGTCTTTCTGCGGTATAATTAGGCAGACGATTTCACCTTGACGCTGTAGTGCTCCGTTTCCTTCTTTCTGTTTGTACCTCCTGTCGCAAGGAACATGCTGACATCATACTGTTGGCATGCAGGTAGCCTGGGCCCTGATGATTAATTGAAGGGGCTGGGAAGGAGGCTGGTATAGACCGACCACTGCGACCAGCTGGACTGAGCATATATAGTCTGAGCATCTCCACTTCAGTAGAACTATGGAAAAAAGAGACAAGTCATTTGTTATTAATCAATCATCTGTTTTACACTCGCTCTTAATCAATCACTGTACCTCATACTTTTCAACATCTCCGTAGTTTTCTGGAAGGTTTTGTAAATTAGAATCAATCTATCTAATAACCAGTCTTTGGATATTTCCAGGTTCCTTTGACGTTATGCCGGTGAATATTCGTGTTGGTCTCGTGTGACTGCTGCCCAGATTTTCAACTGATATGAAATATGAATGTACTGGCTTCCTTAAGAGGCAAAAATTGGGGTAGAGTCTGCGAAAAGCTCACCATACTGCATCTCCAATATCCATATAACTTAGATAGCTAAAACGTGGGAACTAACCTGATACGCAGAGGGAGAGAAACATGACTGCAGAAGCCGTAACGAGTGACCACAAGCAATGCTCGTTGACTGAAGGTTACTATTGCCCTAACTTCGAGACCCAGCATCAGCATCTGTTTTGAGTTGACTTGCCACACCTCTGCAGCGCCTTCCCACCTATACACCACCCACAAACACTGAGCTCATCCAACTCAACCCACCACCAAATGCCCCGCAAAGCAACAATTCCCAAGAGCAAGCCCAAAGCATCCAAATCTACTGTGATCAGCAAAAGCCGCATCACAAAAACCAAGAAAACAAGACAATCAAAACCAAAGTGAGAGAGCTCTCATGATATGCCAAACTCTCCAAGCAAACCAACCTGACCTCCAGACCCAAACTCACCCTCTCCAAAATGTGGATCTGCTACTACGACTGGAGCAAGCAAGACGGCCAGCTCAAACAACGTGTGTCCCACCTCCTCCTCCCACAAACCCAGAAAGATCAAACCAGCTAATACAGCCCACCTCAGTCCGCTCATCCCTCCGCCCCCGCCTCCTCCCAGATGCCCCATCAACCCCAATCCGCACCGGCGAAAACTCCATCAACATGTGGCGCTACCACTTCTCCGGCTTCAGCGGCTTCTCCAAAGAATACCAGCCCCTGAAACCAGCGCCGAGGAGCATTGTCTGCGGCGAGCGATTCCGTGTCGTGGAAGATGAGAATGGATACAAGAAGGAGGAGCATGAGGTGAGGCTGAGGAGGAAGGGATCGGCGACGCCGCCGGTTTGGACTGATGTAAAGGGGTTGATTGAGGAGATTGGGAAGGCGGAGGGGGTTGTTGGGGATGATTTGAGGAACGCGTTTTTGCAGTGGGCGAGGGTTGTTAGGGTGAAGGCTGGGGTGCTTAATGGAAATCATTAGGGGTTTGGAGGTGAGGTGTTCTTTGTCAAGGCTGGATGAGGAGCTGGAAGCTGGAAAATATGGAAGGTTCGTTTCTTTGGTTCACAACTCGAGTCCTACTGGTCGTTGTTAGCATCAGACGTCCGGGGAAACATTGAGGAACGAAGAGATATGAGCTCAAGAGAATGAACAGCAATGATTAGCCCGTAAATACCAAAGAAACCCCACAAGAGATTCGTGACTGGATGTGCAAACCACCATCCGTCCAATGTGAAATCTCCTCAGTAGCGGCAAGCTTGCCTCCGAAGATCCTCGTGATGATATCCCCAATAACGTGAGTATTCGATGCCTGACGAACATTGTCGACGACCTTCTTCAAAGCTCGATGATTTCACCATTGACATGAATATCCCACGCCCCTCCCAGATATCCTCAACGCTCGATGATTTCACCACTGACATGAATATCCCACGCCTCCCGAATATCCTCAACGGTATATGCGTCCGGCGAAAAGAGTACCCTTCCCAGACGCAGACGACCACCATCCGCGTTCAAAATCTGGAAATCAATCTCGCGCAAAATCCAATTCTTCTGTCGCTCAAACAGAAGATGGAAGGTGTTCACGAGGCCAGGGATCCCTGGGCGAAGTTCCGACTGATGGCGTCCAGAGAAGATTTCATCGGAAGCCGACATGTTCTTTTTCACTTTGCCGTAGAAATGGATGAGGCCGAATGCAGCCTTCCCGTACTTGTGGCTGTGCTTGTACTTTCCTCGTTCCTCACTTGACATGTCGTTGTCTTCGAGCGCTGCACTGAGAAAGGACTTGACAGTCTGTTGAGGAGCAATCCTACGCGTGGTCGGTCGCGGGCTGGGGAGAATAGAGCCGTCATGATCAACGTGAGCGTCAACTGTGGCGTTGCTATCTTCGTCAGATGAGGGTGGATGAGGAGTCAAACTCATGTTTGAGTTCTCATCGTAGACGACAGAGCCGCCATGATCAATGCGATCGTCATTATCGGCATCGCTGTCTTCGTCAGATGAAGGTGGGGGAGCCTTCGTACTCATGTTCGATCCGAAATCGGGAGGATTAGAGCCGCCACGGTCCAAATTGTGGGCTTCGCTATCTTCCTGAAGAGCGTGAAGTCGTCCTGCGGATCTGGATCCGGAGCCCGGTTTACGTTCTGCCGCTTCGTTAGCGTTGTACACTCGTCGCAGGGCGATAAGGGCTCGGATGGCATACCGGGGTTGTATGTACGACAATCGGCGACCGCAAGGTACAATTGAGCTTCGTTGTAATCTTGTTTCTCCACGAAAGGCCCAAAAATCATCCTCCGGTAGTTGTTGACAACATGTCGGTTGTCACTTTCTGAGCAGCAGGTCCAAGCAAACTCACCGGCGCCGAAGAACAGCAGCGAATAGGTCAAACCATCCTGATCTTCTCGGAACTTGGTACCACTACGAACCCACCAATCCGCTATGGCCGCTTTTGTGTGGTTTGCAACCTTCCGGATGATCCCAATTACTTTCTTGTCGAATTTTGGAAGCTGCAGCTGACCATTTGATTTCCGGAGACTGTTCAGCATGTATGGTGTCCCTTCTGCTTTGAGGTGCTGTTCAAGGCGTCGGACATGGTCAAAAAGAAGAAGAGCGACTGGGTGGTCCGATCGAATATCCAGAAGGAACGATGGGAGAGGTCCGTTAAGCTGCTCGAGGGAAGCTGCGACGGCGTCGTCGATCTTAGCGACTTCGGGGGGAACAGAAACCTGTGAACAGACAGATGAGTATGGTAGTTGACTGCTAGCAACTGTCAGACTGAAGCCGTACGTCATGTGGAGACTCAGCCATTCTAGCAAGCAGGTCTGCTTTGACAGAGTAATCAAGAGGGAGAAGAGACTGTGTGCAGTGTCTGGAGACTTGAATAATGGATCTCTGACGGAAGATTCAGGTTGCGTGGTCGTGCTGAGGTTGTCGTGGAGTGGAGTGAGTGCAATTGACCTTCTGCACCGCTGTGGGCTTGGTGTTTCGGCACCTTTTGGACATCCTGTCGCCAAGTATATCGAGCACGTGGAGGTGTTCCGGAACCTTTTGGATCTCCTGCCGCCAAGAATATCGAGCACGTGAAGGTGTTCCGCCGAGACTCGCAGACCCGGCACCTTTTAGATCTCCTATCGCCAAGTATATCGAGCACGTGAAGGCGTTCCGCCGAGAGTCGCGAACTCAGCAAAATGGGTGCTGCAATTCATCGGAGAATAGATTAAGGATAAGTAGGATTTCGACTCTTCCCGCGTATGATCAGCTATTTACTAAGGACCGGGGAGAGGAGAGACTCTCGAAGTACTCCTAGATACCTCTAGGTTATACGTGTTTTCCTAAATGGCGGAGCTTTCCCTTATGAAAAGATTCGAGTATCCGAAGAATTGCAGCACCCCCAATGTTAGTATCTTTTGGATTTCCAGTCGCCAAGTATATCGGGCACGTGAAGATGTTTTGCTGAGATTCGTAGACCCAGACCTTTTGAGCCTTGTTAGACTGTAGGTCTGGGGGTACTTGAGTAGGCTGAATAGACACGCAAAGGCACAGAAGGTGTAGCAACACATAGCTTGTATTGATGGATAGAAGAATCGCTGGCTATCTGTGAATAGTAGAAACCTCCGATTATATGCTCGTGCTTGCGACAATCAATACCTATTCCTAGAACACCGAGATAACGTCATTGCGAGCAATAACTCCGCTGCGATGTTATAGACAATGAACTCCGTTCCGAGGTGGCATCGACAACTCCGACGTTCCGTTGCGACGAGACTCGAAAGGCGCAAAAATGAATAGGACACTCCGAGTCCGTGGCTCCGAAAGTGATGATAGACGTTGCTCGGAGTCCGCTCGGCCCGGCTGGCACCTACCACGTGACAGGCCTCCTGTCGCCAAGTCTATCGACCACGTGAAGGTGTTCCGCCGAGAGTCGCAAACTCAGCATCTTTTGGATTTCCAGTGGCCAAGTATATCGAGCACGTGATATGGAAAGATACTGACTCAGAGCATCGTCGTGTTTCCAGCCATGACCCAGAAGTGGAAACAAACCTGCGTACATGTCGATTTGAGATATCCAAGGCAAAGACCAAAAAGCGTTCAACATACTGAGGAGCGACGCATAAATGAATATCTACTCTCCAGCATGGTGAGACATCAGAGTCTGTCTCCAATCTGATATCCAAAGTACATCCCAGTGGTTGGATATTGCATTCTGCTCCAAACCCAATAGTCATGGTATTTTTTTGGGAGTTGGACGTCGACAGCAGGTATTCCAACCTGGCGTCTTTTGGATTCCCGATACATCGAACGTGTTTGATAGAAAAACAAAGACATTTAAAGGACAGACTAAAATAGAAAATCTGCAGCATTGTCGTCTCATGCACTGCGGATGAGTTTGAAGAAAAAAGTTCCCAGATTTGAGACAGCCAATTGTACTGGAGAAGTCCAACAGGAGGACGCTGACCTTTTTAAAGCTGAATGACATGAAGAACCAGTAATGGTGTCACCATAAAGCATGGCAGAGGGCTCCCGGCTTCGGACTTTCCACACTTATGTCCGCCTCAAGTGAAATGAAACGGGCCCGAAGTTGAATATGCTGAACTGAAATGAACTTATTTTTTCTGCTTTTCATCTGGGTTGTTGTCACGGTACGCACATGGTGTGGAAATTCGGTGAGAAAGTAACGTGATCAATAGCTGAAGAAGCCATAACCTATTGCGTGGTAGTTGAAAACCAGGCTGTAAGATACGTCTTGGCAGTTCTGTCAGCGAGTCCGACACTTAGACTACCAGAATGGTGATTTCTCGGCGTGGCCTGATTCCCTTTTTTGGATTGATTACTTCAGTCGTATCAGTTCTGGCGATCTATGTGAAGTATCTCAGTTTCTCGGACGTTTTACTTTTGGCATTGGGCAGAATCTATTGGCAGGTTCTGTCGTTCGGAGCTTGATAAGCTTGCTTCTACGATCCGTGGAGGCTTTCATTTTGCAACCGGATATCAAAAGTTCTTGGATCACGGTCGTCCAGAGATCGTATACCATCTTAACACCCTCCGCTTTTGGCCATTTATGAGGTCTGTTCCTGTGATACGAGTTCTGCACCGAGCGTGCACTGGCGCAGCACTTGCACTCGACCTCGGCCATACTGCGGCAAGAATAAAATCAACACAGCAACACAACCACAATACAGATTCATATACAAATTACTAGGCAGGTGGATTTATAGTATGCGATCATTTTGGTACAATTTTCCTATTCATGAAATCGCTGCGGGAGGCGCGTGTTCCTCCGAGGCCGATCGACAGGCTCACCTATGCTTTCCACACCACTACCACCATCACTATCCTTATAGTCATCGATAGCCTCTGCAACTAGGCCAGATTTACGCGCGCTCTTATTCTCATTTAAGAGCTGTCTAGAAGCTGCGTTTGCAGCCTTACGCTCCTGGACATCACGTGACCTTTTAGCCTTCTCCTCCGCACGTATTTTCTGCTGTTTCTTACGCTCAATCTGTGCCTGTTTTTTTGCCTCTGCTTTCTCCTGCATTGCTAGATACTTAGCACGTTTTAGAGCTGCCTTAGTAGCCTCTGCGATTCTTGTGTCCTCATCCCTGATGAAGATCATATCCATTGCTTCTACAAGCTTCTTTGGTGTGAAAAATGCAGATTTTGACTCAGGATCACGTAGTTCATCAATCAAAGGCTTGCCACGGGATCTCTTCTTTTTCTCCTGACCAACGGCCTCACGTAAGCCTGAGATTTGGCTTGTTAAAATTGTAACTTGTGTGGATAATTGGTGGATTGTGGATGAGATCTTGCGTTGGTGCTCAGTGGATATATAGAATCCTGCGAAGCACTCCAAAAGCAGGCGATTAATCGCAGAACGTGAGCTTGTATCTGCGACATCGTGCAACTTTCGGACGTCCAAGCGCGTTGGAATCTGCCGTAGAACCTCCTCCGGGTCGAATGGGAGAAGTCCAGTCCTCCGCCACCCGCTTAGGATATTCGATTTTGTAAAAGCGCGGAGATACGCAGGCCAAAAGAGCCGTAGAAAGTCGCGTTTGGTAACTCCTGATAAGCCTTGCGTTTGGTGAAGATGGTTATTGAGATTCTGAGAGTAATTAGTAGACTGCAAGAGGAGAGAACAGAGAGACATCGAGAGGTTGTAATCGGTGGGTAGAATGGGGAGGATACGCAGCTAGTATGATCCTGTGATCTAGTGCGTACTTAATAATCGGTATATTAAGGTGTGATCCATGCCCGCCAATTAGTAGGAGTCTCCAATCTCTTCCCTGGCGTGCTTTCTCTTTCGTTGATCGCTCAAAATTCTTCGATAGCCAGGATAGGCCTACTTCATCATTAGTCCATCCTGTCAGAGTGGCAAACAATTCAATACAATACAATATGGGGTCGCTATTGATTGATTGACGGTTTAGTAAGCAGAAATTCATATTGATTGATTGACGGACAATACCTGGCAACATATTGCCCAATATTGCCCAATTTTGCCAAGCAGTTCGGCATGTGGAGTAAACCTATTCAAGTTGCTGCGAATTATCTCTCCAGTAAGTACATGTTGTTGAACATCATAGAGTGGAGTTCGGCAACAAGATGGCGAAAGTAATAAGACTGTAAGTACATTAGCATAGTTGAGAATGATGCAACTGTGATCCATTATATCATTGTCTCAACAATTCCTTCTGATGACCCCATCTGCGATAAAAGACTTCAAAATCTGACAAACGGCGACTGTTTCTGCTTCCAACCGGTTCCGGAGAGGTGTGACCTGTTGCCCGCATGAACTGAACCTTCGCTCTATCTCATCCACCATTGCAGGGATTGACAAGATATCGAGAGCCATCTGGGAAAGTCGCGGATACTTATGCCTGATACCCGGCGCGGTCCAATATTCGAAAGGATCTGTTGGATCGTCCGGAGACTCGATGGTGGATTGAATCTCCAGCTGCCATGCCTCATACTCATCAACGCAAGAAGCAGAAGGTTGCTTTGGTTTCGCGCTCTTTGCCATGAATGCATCGAAAGCAGTCCTTTCATTCAGCTTTCTCCGTTTCGGGGAGGTGTCACAATGTGACAAGCACATCTTTATAAATGCCTCTAACTACAATATTTGCGATTGCAAATATTGGTACCTTTTTAGGGATGCGTTAGCGCAGTGGGTTAGAGCTGTACTTTCTGACAGGAGGGGCCATTAGAAGGCTGACCTTGCAGACTTGCAATCGACGATGACTATGAGTGATAGCTAAGAGCTTCTAGCAGTAGAAGGTAAAATAGACGAATCTAAGACTACAAATCATCCCTCGTCAAGCTCCGCGATATCAAAAATGAAGTTCAATGGAGTTCAATATTTCAATCAATTCCTGATTGCGATTGTATTGATTGACGATGTTTACTAAGCAATATTGTATTGCCAAGTATTGCCAAGAGCTCAATCAATCAATCAATTATTGAACTCCATTGAATTGTTTGCCACTCTGCATCCTGTAGGCGTTGCCGTAAAGTAGATCTCTTGCGATTCAGGCTGCCAATCCTCGAGCCAGGAGTCTTGTAGGCCTAATCCTTGGTAGATTATAGCAGGTGGTATCGAGGATCCATCCGCGCAGATTCCTGCGATTACGGTAATCCAAGCGCGGTTCCGATCTTGGCTGGCTCCTTTAGGTGGGTTTTGTGAGGAGAACACACGTCGTGCCTTGTTAAGAACACCGATTGCAAAGCCTTTTTCGTCCATATTGTACATATTATGTGCTTGAATATCGTTCTCCTTAATTTTGGCAGATAGCTGTCCAAAAAGTAAGCTAAAAACAATTAAAAGTAATTTAAAAGTCAGGCCCGTACCATTTCAAAGAACCTGCGATATTCAAAAGCATTGTCTGCCTTTTTACGGGATAGATCAAAGCCTGATAGGAATCCTGTTTGCAATTGATCTCTGTGCCTGCTCACGAACCGCGGAACCCAATCTTTTCCAGCTAATTTACCACACAAACCACTAGCCATTACAGCCACCATATGTACTGTAGGGGGTAGGCATCGATTGGAGAGCAGATTGATATATTGAACAAGGATTTTTTCTTCATCGTCATTGAGTAATCGATTGTACGGTGTATAATCAGCTCTTGAGACGGTTTTGCCTTTGAATCGACGATAGAGCGTACTCGGAATGATTCCGAATTCGCGCGCAGTTGCAGCAATATTGGGAGAGTCTTGCGAATTCAATACAGCAATTGCGAGCTCAATCGGATCCATGGTTGTGGAGAAATTGTAGTTTTTACATTTTGGCCATGTGGGGATTTGGCAGTGCACGGTCTGCGCTAGTGCACGCGCTGCGCACAACCTCTAATCTGGCTAATAGCTCCAAAGTCTCAGCATCTAATGCTATAAAGAGCACTAGGTAGAAGCTGAACATGGGCAAGAAAGGAGGGAACGAAGGAGGAATAAACAGAAGCTGAAGCTTGAAGGATGAGAACAAGGGATCAGGGGGGATGATGATGAGGTGTGGTTAGAGTTATCGATAAGCCCCACCACGTGCGTCGCCCAAACGGTTACTATGGTCGGGCAAGTTTAGGCGAGGATTCCATCAGCGCTATCGCAAATCCCTTCTGCCCACCAGCCGTCAGCAGCATTTAAACCCTCATTTATGACAAGCTTCCCTTCTCTACTCCCTCATATCCTCAGAAGAAATATCCACATCGGCTATAGGAAACCCATGGCGACCGCCACCAGCTATCCCGGTGAGAGCAGTTCCACAACCACCACAGTTCCACAACATCTGCATCTCGCCTTTCAATCGAGCTTACTGTTCTTCAGATCCCGTCCATATTGCTGTAATAGGCGGCACTGGTCTCCAGCACCTCCCCAACTTCACCCACGCTGCCACTCTCACACCCACGACGCCGTGGGGAACTCCATCCTCTCCCATCCACATCCTCCACCACCCCTCGCCCAGCGACCCCTCCACCCACATCCCAATTGCCTTCCTCTCGCGGCACGGCGTACATCATGAGCTCGCTCCACACGAAGTCCCGGCCCGCGCCAACATTGCCGCTCTCAGGAAGCTCGGTGTGAGAACCATAATCGCATTCAGTGCAGTTGGCAGTTTACAAGAGGAGATCAAGCCAAGGGACTTTGTGATACCGGATCAGGTTATTGATAGAACGAAAGGTATTCGGCCGTTCACGTTCTTTGAGGGCGGTTTGGTGGGGCATGTGGGTTTTGCGGATCCATTCGATGAAGGTCTTAACAAAGTGGTAAGGAAATGCGGACACTCGCTGGAGGGAGATGGAGTTCGGCTGCATGACAAAGGGACGCTCATTTGTATGGGTGAGTACACTGAAGGGCAACATATCTCGCAGATCGTGCTCACCATGTTCTCAGAGGGCCCCCAATTCTCAACCCGCGCAGAGTCAAAGATGTACCGCTCATGGGGCGGCTCTGTCATCAACATGTCCTGTCTCCCCGAATCGAAGCTCGCTCGCGAAGCCGAAATCTCATATGTTATGATCTGCATGTCGACCGACTACGACTGCTGGCATACTTCGGAAGACGTAAGCGTGGAGATGGTCATGGGGAATATGAAAGCAAATTCTGAAAATGCGAGGAGATTCGTTGGCGCTGTGTTGGATGAGCTGAGCAAAGAAGAGCACCTCGAGCTTGTCAGTGCAAAACACCTGGAAGGGGCTAGCCGAGGAGCTGGTGGCATCACCGCGAAGCCAGGAAGGAATGAGGACGCGGTCAAGAGGATGGAGTACATGTTTCCGGGGTACTATTGATCTGAATGCATGGTGGACTTGTCAATTGCATAGTTTGGAAGAATTTTGGAGGCCAGAGGCTTGGATATTACGGGTGAGTGACCATATAACTGGCGTCTAGGCCAGCTGATCAATTGTTTGCAGCTTGAGTGGGTTTAGATCTCAACATGAGCAGCACGAGTAGCCATTCATCATGGCATAATAGACCAGGGCAATGAGTGTTTTGAGAGACTATCTCAAGAATGAGTTTTCAAGTGCTGATGTACCTCAAATTGATCGATGCTAAAAAGATCATCGCCATATGATCTTCAGCAGCCAGGTCCCGCGCTAATACAGTAACTCAACACCTTTCTCGTCGTCAACAGCTCTTTCTCGCGCCAGTTGTCGAAAAGGGGGAAACTATAACCTCCATCAAGATTGTTGAACCCATTAAAATCCGTCTTCACCATCCTCCCCCTCCACCTCCCCACCCCCAATCTTTCCTCCCTCGCCGTTCTCGCCTCATCCGCTCCCTCTGAGACGCCGCCAACGCTTCCATCTCCTCAATATCTCTGAACCCATCCCCTGGACCGAAAGGTTCACGATAAGCCCACGGATTGTGCCGTGGGTACCAATTCCCCATGCCCAACAGCTCCGGACTCAGAGACCTACGTCGTCCAAACCCAAACCGCGAAAGCATCGACCGCGAGCCGTGATCGGAAGAGCGTCCTCTATGAGAAGACGATGGGGAAGAGCCGCCGAAACCCCTCGGACCTGGGTAATACGCCGGACCGCCCCCGAAGCCGAAGCCGATGGCGGGTTGACCGAAACCCATTCCCCCGGCTGCTGGGTTGAAAGCTGGGCTGTTGGCGAGAGGAGGTCCGAAACCTGCTGCGCCGCCGTCTTGGTTCCAAGGAGCGCCGTTTGCGAAAGGTTGTCCAAAGCCTTGGGTGCCAACTCCCTGGTTGAAGGCGGGTCCGTTTGCGAGAGGTTGTCCGAAGCCTTGGGCGCCGGCTCCCTGGTTGAAGGCAGGTCCGTTGGCTAGAGGCTATCCGAAGTTTTGCTGGCCTGGTCCCTGGCCGGGACCTGGACCACCAAAGCCAGGTTGACCGAAGCCTCCTCCATTCTGTAGATTGTTGCCTGGGAAGCCTGCTGGTTCGGCAGCTTGCTGAGGGGCGCCGGGGAAGCCTGTCTGTGGGGCTGCCGCTGCTTGAGGAGCTGCTTGGAAGTTGTTTTGTGGTGCGGTGGGAACCCTCCTTGTTGAGCACCGGGGAAACCTCCTTGCTGGGCACTGGGAAAACCTCCTTGCTGTCCCTCCGGCCCAGGAAGGCCGTCAGGCTGCTGTCCGTTTTGCTGGAAGCCGAAGCCTTGCGCTCCCTGTGGGGCGTTGCGCTGGGGTCCTGCTCCGCCTCGGAGCTTCATGGCTGGCTTAGGGGAAGCCATGGTGAATGCTATCTAAATTGTGCGTTCTTATTGGGAGTATATGATGAAAGTGAAAGTAGAGGATGAGGTTGATGAAGAGGAAGAGGAAGAGAGAGGAGGCAGGCCAGATGATGGCACTTTTATACCCTTCAGTTGTGACTTGAGTGACATCAGTTTGCAATCGGCCACGGTATCGTCATTATAGTACACTCATAAGTAATCTCCTTTCTCTTTCCATTTATCAATTCTTCACACACTGTTCTTGTTTCTTTTCACCAATTTCGTCAAGTCACATCTACAGGACAAAACATCTCAGTTCTGAAGTCCATACAGTGCTATCCCGTAAAGTAAAGTAAGTGTTGTATGCAAACCCATCCCATTACATATTTCCTCTGTCCTCACTCTCCCATTCTTCTACCCCTGTAATGACTCCCCAACTGAAAAGGGAAATCATTCTTCTCCCCGGTTTACTTACATCATGTAGTAACCACCAGGAGGTCCATACCCGTACCCAGGTGGATATCCCATACCACCCCCCATCATCTGCATCATCATCATCATCTCCTCCTCTCTCATCATCTCCTCCCTCATCATCATCTCTTCCCTCATGGCCTCCTCCATGAAGTCCTCAACATCCCTGATGTAGTTGGCCATGCCTCGCATTTCCCTCTCCATTTCCCTTTCTCGGCGAGAGGAACCACCACCGCCGCCGCCTCCACCACGTCCACGCATGCCATCTCAGCCACGGCCACCACCACGTCGACCTCCGCCCATACCTCCACCCATGCCTCCGCCAAAACCTTCCTCACCACCTCCGAAACCACCACCTCCACCCCCACCAGCTCCATCGCCGAAGTTCTCTTGGCCGAAGCCACCTTGGCCTCCGCCTCCCATGTTACCACCGCCCCTACCACCTCGCATGCCACCTCCGCCCATGCCGCCACCGTCCATGCCGCCAACGCCCATGCCTCCTCCCATGCCTCCGCCACCTCCGCCACCCCAGCCGTCGTCCATGCCGCCGCGGAGTTTCATTAGGTTCTGGTTAGAGTCCATTGTAGAATCAGATATGAAAATTATAGGTTTTGTCGTGTGGTGTTGCAGTTGTTGGGTTGAGATTTGTTTTTGAAACTGTTGGTAGCTTTGATGTCGTTGAAGATATTGTAAGCTGTTGATGCCCTTCTAGAGCTGGCATATTGAGTACGTATATAGAAAATATTGAGGAGGAAAACATGATGAGAGGTTGAGTACTGACGGAGAAATGGGGAGGAAATTCACAAGTCAAGTACTGCTCTCTGTCTGTCTGTGCCAAACTCGTCACTGGCAACGGGTTCTCTACGGCGTCGTTGGTCGATCCTCGTTTGCAGACCTCCGTTCACATGTCTCTCAAGATCTTGAAGGCAAACGGGAAAATGAGTATCATACTGAGTACCTACGTTTGTCGCATAGTAATAGTGTGAAGAAGCAGAAACTTGATACTTGAAATCTTCAAACGGTATCGCAGTACCGAAATCAAAAACTCTTTCCAAAAGCATAGAGAGAGGAATACCCATACCTGGGCATTCGTGTACCTGGTACACAGCTGGTACACAGTGTACTGTGTACGTGTACCGAAATTTCTGGGTACACAGT
>ML977209.1:43097-69975 GCA_010015705.1 Aulographum hederae CBS 113979
CCCTTCGCGAATCCTTCGATTACCAAGCCTACAATCGAGCGCTGATTAGCCTTATTACACGTCGACGGCTACCGTTCTCCGCAGTAGAATGGCCTGAGCTAAAAGAATTGATACTGGCGGCGAATCCTGCGGCAGAAGACTTGATAGTTGATTCACGGCGAACTATAATGCGTCGAGTTGAGCGAAGCTTTGAATTATATCAAAAACAAATAAAGAACAAGCTTAGTAGTAGCGTATCTCTCATTCACTACTCTACTGATCTTTGGACATCGCCGTCACGTCGTAGCGTTTTAGCTATCTGTGCTCAATGGGTTGATGCGGAAATGGACAAAGAAACCTCATGATGAAACATTCCAGGTGTTACTTGATGCGATCCAGGTTCGACCATCGGCCCAGCATGATGCTGACGACTTCTATACCTTCATTACGAGTCCTGTAACTATACTACCGGCGAACGAAACTCCCCTTCAATGGTGGTTGAAGAGACGAAGCGAATATCCAAGGCTTAGCCGCTTTGCTTTCGATATCCCTTCTATTCCTCCGCAATCCGCAGAACCAGAGAGGACTTTTTCAGGTGCTCGGCGAACATTATCATGGGATCGATTAGCGATGACAATAGCAACATTGAATCGAGTAGAATGCATGGGCAACTGGGCTCGTAATGGGCATATACAGGTTGTTATTGATGATGAGATGACAAGCATAGAGCCTACCATAGCTATGGAAGACGAAATAGATTAATTTGAGCTCAATGGAAATATTCTTCACAATTTTTATACCTTTGCATTATGCCAAGACTTGGTACACTATGTAGTACACTGTGTAGTACACTGTGTACGTGTACAAGTGTTCGAAAGTACACTGTGTACGTGTACCGACCTAGGTACACGTGTACTACACATATGCCCAGGTATGGGAATACCGACGTGACTAGCCCGCCTGGAGAGCAAAGGACTTTGCGGATTCAAGGATGCGACCCTCCATCGGCTCGATCAAGCTCGATGTCCTCTTCATATGTCTACTTTGTGGTAACTTTTCGCGCAGTTGGAGAAACACCAATAGATATCCTGTCCTTCTTCACTCTCGTGCTGACTATCGGTGTTCTATTACTCTCATAAGTCCTCAAGCAGAGAAACATGCGATAAATATCTTTCTCCTAAGAAAATTCGTGTTCTTCGTTTCCCAGTTTTGGTGCTAAGAGTGCACCGGCATTAAACCGTAGAGCATGCGAAAGGTGGGTTGGAAGCTTTAATTCGTGAGCAACCTTCATAGAGGAAAACAAGGTTGAGAGGGACTCGTCACCCTCTCTTATTACTCTTCTACCCATTCCGTTCCGTCATCAATTCTTCATACACAGTGTTTGGAAATGCTTTCCTCGTATTCGTATCCCCAGAAAATGTCGCTTACCTAATGTACCGCCCATCCCCGCTTCATCGGGAAAGTCCTCCAAGTCAGACATGTTCCATTTGCCTTCTATAAATAAGCTCCAATTTCACTACAATATTTAGCTTGTGGGCGATCATAAGAGACAGTTTGTTCCCTTTATTAAACTGGTTTGAGTCTGCGACGTAACTTCCCCGCAAAAAGGCTGCGCCATGTCAGCAGCGGCCAAGTCTCTCCGAACCTCCCCTGCACAGCCACGCTTTGTATCATCAAGGTGACCGCTCCAATTCCTCTCAATCTTGCACTCAATTCTGTTTGAAAGAGATATCACGCACTCGAAAGAAGCGTCAGAGTGCAATAAAAGCAACAGCGTTCATTCCACCTTCAAATTTCGCTGTTTCCACAAACAATCATGTCAACCTTTCCAAGCCGTCTTTCACAAATATGGCCATTCTCGTCAAGCTATGGACCAGTCCTCCTCGTTTTCATGTTCTATCTCGCTCTGGTCAGACTGTTGAGATACAGACGCCGCGACACCCTTCTAAAAAGATACAACTACCCGACCCGCGAGAGCTACTCGAAAATGACCGTCGACGACGCCCAGGCCATCCAAATCGAACTCAACGAGCTGGAATTCCCGTTCATGTTCCAGACGGCTCTTGAGCTCGCCCTTTTCAAAGTGCGCCTCTCCTCTCCCTCGTCCCTCCCCTCCCCTCCTCGCCCCAACCTCCCCAACCCGACAGATAAAACCAACTAACACCCTACCCAGACCTACGGCATCCCCACAATCTCCACCCTTCTAACCCACACCCGCCAACTAACCACCCGCCCCCTAGCCCCAAAACGCTACGTCGACACCTCCGTCCTAATCCACGAATTCTGCGGCAACCCGCGCAGTTCCTCGCGGTACCAGCAATCCATCGCACGGATGAACTACCTGCACTCCGTCTACCTCAAAGACGCTCGCATCTCAAACGCCGACCTGCTGTACACGCTCAGCCTCTTCGCGCTGGAACCGATGCGCTGGATGGCGCGGTACGAGTGGCGCGAGCTCGGGGAGCTGGAAAAGGCGGCGGTCGGCACGTTTTGGTGTCAGGTGGGAAGGGATATGGAGGTTGGGTATGGGGAGTTGGAGGGGGCGGAAGGGGGGTGGAGGGATGGGTTGGAGTGGCTTGAGGATGTGGAGGCGTGGAGTCGGCGGTATGAGGAGAGGTGTATGGTGCCGCATGGGAATAATAAGGTTGCGGCGGATCGGACGACGGAGTTGTTGTTGTGGGGGATGCCGGAGGGGATGAGGGAGAGGGGGGTTAAGGTTGTTTCTGTGTTGATGGAGGAGAGGTTGAGGAAGGCTATGATGTATGTTGCTTCTCATTCAAACCTCCCTTCCCTTTCTCTCCCTCACCCTTAAAGAAACATTCTCCCAACAAAAGACAACTAACCTCCCACACAGGTATCCCCCACCCCCCGCATCCTATACTCGCCTCCTCACCACAACCTTCACCCTCCGCAAACTCGCTCTCCGCCACCTAACCCTCCCCCGCCTCCTCCGCCGAAAATTCCTCTCCCCCGCCAATAAGCACGGCCGCTACCACCCCAACTCCTACGCCAACACGCCGCTTTACGTCAAGCCGACGCTGTGGCAGCGCATGTCGCCGCAGGCGTGGGCGTTTTGGTTGGTTGGGAAGCCGATTCCTGGGGACCAGGAGGTGGATCTGCAGCCTGAGGGGTATGATTTGTGGGATGTGGGCCCGAAGAGTTTTAAAGGGGAAGGGAGGGAGAGTATGGTGGGGGATATGGAGAGGATTGGAGTGGGGATGGGGGAGGGGAGGTGTCCTTTTTCGCTCTAAGATTTTGGGGGAGGAGGGTTGTTGTGACTGGAAGAGGCTAGCAATCGAAGGTCGCAGCAGAGAAAAGTGAGAGGATGACTTAGGTGGTGATTCGTCTTCATACACACGTGAGCAAGAATCTACAATATTCCAGAACAGAACCCCCGTGAAATCCGCACTACCCATCTACGCCCTCCACTCCAACCCCCTCCTCCACTGATTCTCACTCCCCCTCTCCATCCCCTCCTTCGCCTCATTCCCAACCACCGGCATCCCCTCCCTCTGCCCCCCCTCTACCTTCTGCACCTCCCCATCCCCCTCCGCAAAATACATCATGCCAATACCCATTACCGGACTCAGCGTCCCATCATCATTCACCATCCCCGGCCTGCCCGTAAAGTTATAAAACGCCTGGACCTCAAAAACATCGCCCGCCTTAACCGTCGGCACATCGCACGTCTGCATATGGCTGATATGCTCCATCTTCATGCCGTCCATCCCAGGCATCGCCGTCCCATCGACATATCCCGGATCCCCGCCGTACGTCGCAGTACTATCACAAACACTCTCCCCATTCCTCTGCAACTGCAGTCTCGTCCCCCCATCATGAAGATGCCCCGCGGTAATAACCGCGCGCCCCGCCGGCCACTCCTTCGGCACGGTCCACGGCGTCGGCGAGCGCAGATCGAAGGTGCTTGCGTTTCTGACGGCCGGGACCTCGCTGTTGCCGCAGCCGGCCACGTCGAGCCAGACGGATTTGAGTTTTTGGAATCCCGGCGGGAAGGAGGGACCGGGGAGGTATTCGTAGTCGATTGTGAGCATGCCTTTCATGGGGTGCGGGGTTTGGTTCATTACTTCGAGCATGGTCCAGATTTGGGAGGTTGGAGAGAGGTAGTAGCCTGTTTTGGAGGTGCTGAGGGGGAGGTGTGTTAGTGGGAATTTGTGCGGTTATTTCGAGAGCGGTTTATGGATGCTGTCTATTCGTATGTAGTCCTTGAGAAAGCGACAACATAGCGGTCTCTGAAGGCGGAAAAGGGGAAAGAAATCGAGCCAAGGACATACCCATTCAAACACAAATTAGTCGCACTCCTCTCATTCCCACTAGCAAAAAACCTATTCCAATTGATCGGCAAATTCTCATACCCATTCGGGCAAACGACATCCGTACTCCCCGTCTCCAGCTGCACGCCATGATGCAACCACAGCCCTTGCTGCGCATTGGCATACGAGCCGTTCTCGAGCGTCAGCCCGGCCTGCATCCACGTGATGAGGCAGTCGTTGCAGGGCACCTTTGAGTTGCGCTCGAGGAACATGGCCATGCCGCTTGCTTGGTTGTTAGGGGGCGCTTCGTAGGGGCCGGAGGTTACGCGGACGCGTTTGGCGCCCAGGGAGCGGAAGAAGGATGCTTCTTTTTGTTCGACTTTGCCGGTGGTGAAGGGGACTGTGGGGGGTGTTAGATGTGTTTGGGTGCGCAAAGGTAGAGGGGGAAGGAAAGGAGAGGGAAGGAGGAGACTCACGGAAAGTCAAACTCGGAGAGTCCGCCAAAGCAAGTGGAATCCCGCTCGCGAGGAGCATGAGCGCGCCGACGGTGCGCATGCTGGGCGAGCTGTTGCGAGTAACCGACGAGTATCAAGAGAGGGACAGACTATTTCACAAAAGAGCGACACCAACGGCAACAGACGCCTCGACGAAGATCTTCAAGCGAGCGTGGGATGAGTGAACAGATAGGAAGAGTAGGAAAAAAGGCGGAGACAATCGATAATATCTACCCCCTCGACCTGACCAGCCGGTGCCACTTCCCTCTCCCCTCCTCCCCATCAGCGAGTCCTTGCAGCTGGCCATCAGCGGACGGGTCAGCCCACCATGGCCGGACATGAATCCTCAAAGCTCGTCTGCAGGCTGTATATTTTTCTCGCTCCACCAAGTAATAGAGAAAGGGGGTTAAAGTGTGCAGATCTACCAGGCCGGCTGTCAAAGGTTTATTAGGCCATGTGTCTATTTTCCGTGGAACTAGTTAAGAGATTCCCGATCCATCCATGCTCTTTGCTGCTGGTGTCACTGCAGCTTGATTGATTCGCGAGGGATCAGGGATGGGTGGGTGTGCCAGATAGAGATGAGTGGGAGGTGGTTGTTGGAGGGTTGTGAAACTGGTACTTATTTTTCGAGAGGGTCGGTACCGCTATGATCACACGGTGTGAACTGACGTGCTCATGAGCTTCGCATCGAGCGAGATATGTTCAATGGGTGAATGAAGAATGAGAGGAGAGAAAGACGTTGAAGTGTGGATAGAGTGATGTTTGAGGTTGAAAGGCCTTGGCGAGATTCGGCACGTGACCATATCCCTGAAGCGTCGGTTGGAAATGTACTTAGAGATTTAGAAAACCGGCAGTTCAGGGAGCAAATCCGAGCTCTCGGTACAGGAGGCGAATTGAAGTTATCCTGTCGGGATTATGGTTCTCACGTGGTCCGGCCTCGCTGCGGCCCACATAGCTTTATGCACGTATATTGCGATTGCTTCCTACCAGTGCCATAACGGAGAGTATCACCTTTCTATAACCCCTCAGCGTCCTCTTTTGCAATGCACCCTCCACATTCTCCCCAAAACAAATTCGTTACTCCATTTCTCGTGCAGACGTCCATCTCCATAACGAAACCTTCGTCAAGCCTTGTACTCCTCCATAAAGCCCTTGTGGAACTTGGTCATTCTGCCCACCCAATCGGTTCCAGGTGCGAGGAACGTCGTCCGGAAGTGGAGAGTGCCTTCTTGCTGGCCGAAGCCGGAGCCGGCTACTACGCAGATACCCGTTGCGTCGAGGAGCTTGAAGGCGTAGAACTCGTCTGGGGATTTGCCGTCTTCTTTTGCGGCATCGATGGCTTTCTGGGGGAGATTGATGGTGGGGAAGAGGTACATGGAGCCCTGAGAAAGTATCAGTAAATGTATCTGATGAGGGACCAACACGAAAATAAGGGAAGATTACCGCAGGCGTCTGACACTCGACTCCCTCCATCTGCTTGAACGCTTCGTACAATGCGTATGCCCTCTCCTTCAAGCCCTTGAAGATACCATCATACTCTGTCTTATACAACTCATAGCTCTCATCTCCCTCCTTGGGAGGGTTCACCATCATCTCGACGATACATTGACCAATGACCGGTGGACACAGAGAAATCGACACGAACTTGTAGATCTGCTCAACGACGGCGGGATCGAATCCCACAAGCTCGAAGTAGCCTCCCCGGTGCCCGCATTCGCCGACCATACCCTTGGAAATGGAGTGGAGAGAGGCAAGTTCAATGTCGTTGTACTTGTCGTCCTTGGCCTGCAGATCGCGAAGACCCTTCTTGAAAGACGTGAAGCTGCCGATGAAAACGTTGGTTTGGTAGACCTCGTCGGCCATGACAACCAACTTCTCCTTTGCCGCGAATTTTAGAACAGCTTCGACGTCATCTGCTGCGAGAGACGCGCCAGTGGGGTTGCCAGGGTTGATGACGACAATGCTCTTCACATCTATGCCATCATCTCTCGCCTTCTTGAGTGCATCCTCGATCTTGGAGAGGTCGGTTCCCCAGCCCTTGGACTCGTCGAGATAGTAAGGTACGCAAACAGCGTCGAGAACAGCGAGAGTGGCAGTGTACAGGGGGTACTGGGGAATCGGCACCAGCACGCCCGTCTTCGGCGACGCACACATAATATGCAAGAGAGTATTCACACCCGAGCTAGCGCCAGCGGAGAGGTAGATGCTTGACGGATCCGCAGGGTGGCCATCTCTCTGCTCGATGAAGTTCGCAACACTCTGCCTGATGCCCGTAGCACCCATACTCTGACTGTACGCGCCGACGCTCTTGACCTCCTTCAGCAGCCACTTCGCCCTTTCAATGACATCGGTCTTGTAGCCCAACCCACTCTTCAGCACATCTTCTTTCTCCAGCAGCTGCGGGTTCTCGAGCAGACTCGCCACCTGCCTGAAGAACGTGATTGGCTTCTGGTCCAGCTGCTGGGGATTTCCGATGTTCGCGCTGATGACGGTGTCGAAGGGGAGGTCAGATTTGCCAGACGCCAGCTCGGAGCGGTACTTCTCGGAGCGAACGGCGAGCTCGCCACGGACGGCATATTTGGCGGTCTTGACGTGCGGGTTGATGTTCTCGAGGGTGAGGGCTTTGGTGGCCATGGCGGGCGGTTTGGGAGGGAGTTTGAAATCGATATCAGTAGGGGTGTTATAGGTCGAGTGGCGAGGCCGGAATGTCGAGAATGGAGATGTGGAAATGGGAAATGGCGCTACAACGGGGTTAGATGTGAAGTATTCCCTCTTCAGTGAATCTCGCGGTGACGAAGAGAACAGCAGGGAACGCGGGGGAGCAATTGGGGGCGTCTGAAGCTCTTGTAGGTCGACGGGTTGATACGATGCTTTTTTACCCCGGCAATGTAGGTAGGCTGTAGCTTAGGTACTTTTCCTCTCAACGCGTGATGGTGCCCCACGAGCGACAGCGGACCGCGGACAGCTCAGCATGCGCCCAAAAGCATTTGGCCAGGGAAAAGTGCCAATTGGCGGCAGCAGCCGAATTCCGCGGTGGTATGACTGCGTGACTGGGAGAATTGACTTACCAAGTGCCCGTGCTGAGGTTCCTGGTAACACTGTCGAGGACCAGGACCAGCGACAAATTATTCGCCCAGGTCGACTCCTCGTCGCAATGGATGACGCTTGGAGGGGCATCGCTGCAGAAAACACCGCCGCTTATCTCTTATCGGCCGATCGCCGCTGGGGGCTCTGGACTGGTGCATATGTGCCTGTCATAGCACGCCGTCAAACGCAGATACGTTGGAATTGAACCATAAATCGGTGATTATGTGATGGACATTTGCGGGGCGTTGTGGGAGAGTCACAGAGGAGCGTTGGAGACGATTGCTTCGACGTTGTGAAACGGCGGGGTAGGGCTGGAATGGAGGAGACAGGTATATGTAACAGACGGGATACACAGTAAACAGCAACAACAACATCGTTATGGCCACTGAGTATCTGCCCTCAGCGTAGAGGTGATAGTTAGAGAACTCGATTAGAGAGGCATGGAACAATCAGAATGCCATTATCAGCAGCTCGCCGAAGATCATCGCGGTGGAAGAAGCAGTATTCGCTCATCGCCAGACTATCCGCAATATTCGATGCCGTCTAGATACTCTACACAGAACGCCATCGCTCGCCAGCATGCCGATGACATAGTCAGCAGAAATGGGCTGAAAGTCGCGAAAGGGATGAAGACGGGAAGCCCTCACGTGACTTCGCGTCCGCTGCTCTTGGCCTCCTCTCAGCCGCGCTCACTGCCCCTTAACCTAACAGCTTGTCCGTACTTTTGCAGCTTGGTGATCAGCTGGTCACCCTGCTTCAGGACATCCGCATATTGCTGGTTCTTGTAGTCGGGGCGGTTCGTCTCGATCACTCCGTTGACGCGGTCAATGGTGCAAGGCACGCGACCAGTTGCGATGAAGTTGGAGAGGTCCCTGGGGATACTGTTAGCGATTGCGGCTTCACGAGTCGGGAATGGTATGCTCACTTGTCCAAGAACTCGATGCTCACGCCGAAGTCGTTCGCCATGCTCTTCAAGCCAACCACCCTGTAGCTCTGGAGCAACTGCTGGTACCCTCGCAACCGCATCTCTCGCACGAACCAGCCCTTATGTTCGAACAAATACCGGTCGGTGCTCAAAAATTGTTCCTCCACCTTCCCGAGTGACTCGAAGAAGCTCTGGTAATGCCCACGGTACAAGCTGGAAACCAGCGTCGACATTGCCGAGAAATCTACTTCCGTCTCGAGATCTTGCTTCTCTGCATCGCTCCTCCCTAGTGTGGTCAAATTTACAGCAGCAGGCTTGGGTGTTGTAGTCGACGTCGTTGCGTCCGTCATTTCCTCGTCGCCAGCCGAAGGTCCCGCAGATGACGTGCCAGCCAGAGCCGAGAGCTTATCTTCCTCGCTAGAGCCCAGGATCGCTTTGATTTCCGGTGCGTCAACAACCTTTGTCTTGAAGTCAACGCGGTTGAGCGAGACGGACCCGGCGAGAACGGCGTAGATGACGAGGGACGAGTAGCTGCAGAGTTCGTAGCTGGTGAATGTGGAAAGACTGTCGAGGAGGAGCGGTGCGGCGGTGGCGTGGGAACGGACTGTCAGGAGATGCAGGCCTTGGTATGCCTTCAGCCTGTTTCGTCTGTCCCAATCACCTCCACTTTCGACCAAAGTGCTGGCTCGCTCGATGTACTTCTTGACAAGCAGCTTGTCGCCGAAAAACAATCCCAGGCGGATGATCGCCAGAACAAGATCGATCTTGGTGCCAAGGATACCAGTCTTCTCAAAAACTTCCTCGAACTCTGCGATAGCTTTGTCCTGTGCTAGTGTTAGCGCAATTATGGTCTCTAATGTCAGGGTTGTTACATACCTTGTCGCCCACCCTCGTCCAGAATTCTGCCCTTTTTCCCTTTGCGGCTTGTACTTCGGTCTCCCCAGCCTTCTCCGTCGCTTCCTCCTCCTCCTTTGCAATATCCGCAAGCTCCTTCTCATTCTCCTTTGCCAGACGCTCATACAGCTCTTCGTCCCACGGCAGCACACCCTCCTTCGCCGGCCGTTTTGTAGCAAGCATTTGTCCTGCGCTGCTCGACGCGCGTCGGAGCTGGTATGATGGCTGGGATGAAGTGCCTTCGCCTGTCGCATTCATTATGCCATCGGTCGGATGTGCAAGGTGTCGGTATAGTGGTGCCATAGCGTTGGAGGAGATGGCTGTTTGGAGCTTTTGAAGGGCGGCATTGCGGATGGCGGGTGTGGAGGATGGGTTTGTGATGTGGAAGATGTGCTGAGAAAGGGAAAGATCGGGATACTTGTTGAAGAGTGGGTCGCCCATGATGGATGATGTCGAGATGTGTTTGGCGATGGGTGGGGAGTTGAGTCGAAAGCGTAGAGTTGAAGATGGAGTGGGAGGTGTTGATGTTGATCCTGAAGCCGTCGAGTGGTTGGTTTGCTGATGGAGCTCTGAAGCTCAGACAACAGCATCACGTGCCCGGTAAAATCTCGGCATCGACCTCACTCATCTCAACTTACAGAACTGACCTCTCGTTCATGAGTCTTGAAGCTTCATGGCATGCAATGACTTGTTGGAGACATCTCCAACTTCACCTCCAAGATTTATCTCAGACAATGGGCGTCTACTTTGTGATACACGGGATCATTTGCAGAGACTGCCCTGTTTCCAAGCTCCTAGAGTGGTACCGGTAAAGTCAAGATTTCGATCTATTGGGACGCGAGTTTCGCCCTTCAACCTTCAGCTTCTTTTACTTATTCGTCTTCTCCTTCGTTCTTCACTATATGTCTTGAAGCTTTCATGTCACCATTCAACCCCGCTGCTCATCGTGGCGATTACCATTATCTTATTATAGCTTGCTGCCAAGGTGCGTCGACCTCAAGTAAATGAATTGCTATATACTGGTTCGCCTACTTTCCCTGTCCTGTTCTAGCCCTTTACTCTCAAATCACACTCTCAATTGCAATCTCGTATCTACAGATGTGCTTATCATTGCATTGTTCGCCCGGAAGGATCATGTTGGACATCCGCACTCGGAATGAACGCGACCATCAACGCCGGGTGGAGATCACCTCATGCTTGAGGAAGGTTTGATTCCTATCTCTTTACAAAAGGTCCTACAGTAAATTATTCCGAGCGATTTCTTTGGTCGGACAATGTCATAAAAACTCATCCTCGGTTAATAGATACATGAACAGCAGTTGGGCAATATTGTTGTTATAACAGCACGCGAGACGCGAGACGCAAAGCTTATCACACAGATCCTGGATAGACTCTATTACCCTAAATGGCCTGGACAGTGCTTCCGACATGGTTCTCGCCGGAAGTGAACCGCATAATATCCAGGTCTTGGAACTCCTCAACTCCAGATCGGATCGTCAGGCGCAGTCTTTCGCCCTCCCCCCTTCTTCCACTCTCGTTTTCCGTCCTCTATCTGTTTCTTTGGAGCTTTATTTCTTCTTGTACATTTTTTAGTCCGCTCAATTTGAGCCATTCGAGTTGTCATTCTTTCTTGCAATTGCCCGTCCCGTCTAGAAAAGAAAAGACCTTTCTGAGACGGTCCTCGGAATATCTTCGACTGCCTGTCTTTCCTCGATCGGCTAATACTCCATTGGAGCGAACCTTCCTCCGCGCTAATATAGTCGATTGGAACTGTCATACTCAACACAGCCATTTCAAAAGCTCCGACATGCGCTCCTCTACTTTGGTCGCCTTCCTCGCGACCGGCGCTGCGGCGAGATACATTCATCGTGTGGAACAGATAACTCGACCATCTTTCCCTCATCTTATAAAGCCGCATCTGGTCGCGCGCGATGATGAAGTTTGCACCAGTCCATCCTGTCAACTGGCAGCGGAGAACTATCTTGCCAACTTTCCCTCCAACTATACGGAGATGGATCCATGCGAGAACTTCGATCAAATGATCTGTGGAGGATGGTTAGATAAGAATGATTTCAGGCCTGATCAAGCCAGTATGTGCCTATTCCGGACTCCGTCTTCATTTCTCCAGTACTGACAAATTGGCAGCGATTGGAATCGGAAGCACCATGAGCGAGGAAGCCGACAACATCCTGCGTGTTATCATGGAGAACCCATACGCCACGAATTCAACCCCTGCCGGCGTCAATGCTACACTTGATAGGGAGAATTTCGACAAGATGCAAAGTGCCTACAAAGCTTGTGTGGATCTGGATGCTATCAAGGCTGCTGGTGCTGCGCCGCTGCAAGAGATTGTCAACGAGCTCCAAGAGAAGTTTCCCTTGAATGCCGCCACGAAATCGACTGCCGCAATTTCCTCGGGCGAATTGACCGATATCATGATATGGATGGCCCAATATGGGCTTGCCCCGTTTGTCTCCGCCGGCACTGCTGTAAGTCGACGCCGACTTCGGTTTGACATGGCTAACACAACCAGGCGGATGACAAAAATCCGGACACCGTCATCGTTTCAGTTGGACCAGGTGCTACGACAATGGCAAAGCAGTACTACAACAACACCGCATTCGTCGGCAACTTGACCATGACGATGGCAGCAATGTTTTCTGCTATCTTGGACAACGCTACTGACTATACCGAGCTTGCTGCCAAGGTAGTAGACCTTGAGGGCCGAATCGCTACCGTCGAACCAGACCCAGAAATCATCTCGGATGTAACCTACTACTACAATCCCATGACCCTTGCCGAGGCGGACGCACTTGTCCCTGCTATTTCCTTGACCTCTTTAATCAAGGCACAAGCTCCAGCAAGCTATGAACCCGAATTTATCATTGTCCAGTCTCCCGATTACCTGAAAGATGTTACTCCTATCCTCGAATCAGCTCCTAGAGACACCCTCCAGGCGTTATTCATGTGGAGTGTTATCAGCTCTTTCGGCGGCAGGATTGATAAAGATATCAACCAGCCACTGCGTGCCTTCAGGAACTTCCAAGCTGGTAGGCCTGCGAACGCTACTTCGGACCGCTGGCGAACTTGCCTGGACGAAGTCGACTCTGTCGCTGGGTGGATCGAAAGCGAAGCCTATGTCCAGCGTGCTTTCAGTCCGGAAGCAAAGACGTTTGGTGATGAAATTGTACAGAGCTTGAGGGATGTGTATGCCGACAAGTTACAGAGCCTTGACTGGATGGGCAATGACACCAAAAGGGTTGCGATTGAGAAAGGTATGTACTGCGTCCGATTAGCTCCTTGAATAGAGCTTACTTTTTCACAGTGAAGGCCCTCAACCAGAAAATCGGCTATCCCACCATTTCCCCCAACGTCCTTGATCCCGTCTCTCTCCGCGATTTCTACGCCAACCTCACCCTCTCTTCGGCCTCTTTCTTCGCCAACGGTCTCTCCGCCACCACCTTCGAGCTCGCCCGCACCTGGGCCCAGCTCCTGGCACCCGCCGACAAGGAATTCTGGTTCATGACCGCCTCAACCGTAAACGCCTACTACAACCCCTCCTCCAACGAAATCGCCTTCCCAGCCGGAATCATGCAACAGCCCGTCTTCGACCTCGACCTGCCCGAATACGTCTCCTACGGCGCCTTCGGCTCCGTCGCCGGGCATGAAATCACCCACGCCTTCGACGACAGCGGACGGTATTATGACCAGACTGGCGCCTTCTCCGAGTGGTGGGACAACAAAACCCTCGCCAGCTTCACCCAGCGCACCCAGTGCTTCGTAGACCAATATTCCGAATTCGCCATCACAGGCCTCGACGGCGCGCCCCTCAACGTAAACGGCCAACTAACCCTGGGCGAAAACATCGCCGACGCGGGCGGCGTCGCCGCATCCTTCGAGGCGTGGAAGATGCGCGACCAGGCGGATCCGGCACGCAACAAGGCCCTGCCCGGGTTGGAGTTCTTCACCAAGGATCAGATGTTTTTCGTCAGTTATGCGACGTGGTGGTGCGGGCGGAGCAGGTTGGAGACGGCGGTGAATCGCATTTATACGGATCCGCATAGTCCTCCCATGTTTAGGATTAGGGGCACGTTGGAGAATTCGAAGGCGTTTTTGGAGAGCTTTCAGTGTGCTAAGAAGGAGCCGAAGTGTGAGTTGTGGTAGGGGATTTCGTGATCGGGGTAGAAAGAGGAGGAGTGGGGATTAACTTAGTAAGGGGTTGGTGTCTTCTCAAGTCGTTTTTCTTCGATGTGTTCGAACTAAAATGTGGATAAAATGTGCATCCTCTACTCGCAAATTTCTGTTCTCTTCTGCCTCGCCCAATGGCCTTCGTAATCTTTGAATAAAACGTGAATGTTCCTCTCTAGTTAATTGAGGTACCCAGGTACTTAGTTACATGTCTTTTACGATTGCATGTCACTCTATCTACCTTACCAAAGGTATCTTTCCTCTTCATCATTCTTTCGTATTCATACCTCGCTCCTAGGAGGTTTACCTCTGCGTCCCATCTCGTTATTGGATATACCGCACCCTCCATACGACAGGCAGCAGAGTAATAATGATGACATACAGCGACATCGCAGCTGCAGCGGAGTTCGCTGAAGCGAAACATGCCCTCCAACCACCAATAGACGGAGAAGAGCGCGCAGCAATAATATCTTTTTCCTCGGCGCGCCCAATGGTAGCGTGCCAGCAGTGCGAAAGAATCTTCCACGCATCGCGATCAGCCCCCTTGACGGAGGCGCAGACTGTCCACGGGTGTCTCTCGTTGTGTCGTGGTGCGCGAGAAATCAGACGGGCGTGGGTGGACTCGAGGGAGGGCCTAAACGCAGGACGATATCATATGGACATGGGCAGTCTTAGAACTATCACGCTCACGCTGCGCTCTTCACGCTGCTGCGGCGGCAGATCAGCAGTTGCTGTGGGCAGCCGATGCCGGGGTGCGCTGGTGATCCGTCATGATTTGGTGTAGCGCATGGATGAGGTGACGGATTGGGAGGGGGGGAGCCTGTGCACGTGATGGGCGGAGGCAGTGGAATGACCTTTTCTCTCACCCACCGGCCTCACATCAACTCCAACAGCGCTGCCTGATATCAGCAAACAAGTGCTACTTCATCTCCATCATCCCCGAGAACTATCGTCCACCCACTCGCTCTCCGAATCTCCTCACTTCCGATCACGTGCTGCGACTTATCCGAGGAAAGGAAACTCCTGCCCGGTCTACGTCAACGCGCAGCAGCTGAGTGTGCGAGCAACTCTCACTGCTCTGTCACTGTGCCACGGCCACGGCCTTCAAGTCACCAGGGTCCACCAACCTCCGCTGAAAAACCAACTCCTCTCGGCTCCTCACGAGAGCACCTACCTACCCCATCGCACTCGTTGCAAATCTCCTCTTCAACGGCTTGAAAGCCTACCGTGCAACTTCAATATGCCCCGCTACTACGACGACGATCCATACGACTACCCACCACCACCCCGCGAGCGACGCCGTCCCCCTCCACCAGACTACGACGACAGAATCCCTCCTCCTCCCCGCGGAGCACCTCGTCCTGGTGGTCCTCCCCGCCGCAAGTCCATCCTCGTCGACCCTGATGAGCCCCCCAGCGTAAGACAGCAGCGCAGACGGCGGCGCTCCAACTCCAACAACGTCCGCCTCGACTTCTCAGACTCGGACTCTGACCGAGGCACACAGCGCGGAGACCCCAGGCGCGATGGACGCTCGCGACGCCCACGTCCGGACCTCGAGCGCAAGAACAGCGAGGCCCACCAGGAGTTTCGAAGTCGGCGCAACAACTACGAGTCGGACGAGGGCGAGGAGCTGAGAAAGGCCAAGCTGACTGGCGGTGGGGTGCGTTCACCCGACGACTTTGACGAAAGCCGGACACACGTACGGGATTGGGTTGACAGTTACGATACACAGGGTCCACCACCGCCGGACGATCTCTCTACAGCGGCTGCTGCGGGTGCTGGAGCTCCTCCACCTCCGCGAGCGCGCTCTCGTCGACGGGACTTGGAGGATGAGGAAGGTCTTGGGAGGCCGCCCATGGGAGGCCCGCCTCCACCAGGCAGTCGTCGACCACCAAGTGAGTTGGACCCTGATGATCTTGTCAAGCCCAGAAAGAGGAACGAAGATGCCACACTCCCTATGCGCGGGAAACCTCGTGATCCCGCTGAGGCTATGCCACCCCATCCCATGGACATGCCTCCGCCACCACCATCAACCGCGGGAGGCTTTGCACCGGAGTACGCTATGCCTGCTGCTGCTGCCGGCGCCGGTACAGCTGGCGCAATGATGGCAGGCCCTCCACGGCGTGCTTCTCGTGGGCCACCTCCACAAAGAGACTACGACGGCTACAGCGATTACGACAATCCTGAACCGCCTCGCAGACGTCGCTCTCAACGTCCACCTCGAGATCGTCGAGACCCTCGAGACGACTACGAAGGAGACCCACGAGATGACCCCCGCATGATGGTGCAGCGTCGCCCTCCGCCTCCATCAGAATACTCTCCGCCTCCTCGTCGCCGCCAGTACGCAGACTACGATGAGGACTTCGACACAGCGACCGAGTTTGCGCCGCCCAGACGTCGCGAAGGAGGCTCACGCAATCCCTACCCGTACCCAGCTGACCGCCCATCTCGCTCAGTAGACCCACAACCCCGCCGCCGTCGCGACCCCCGCGACTACGACGACTACGCAGACGATGACTATTACGACCGCGGTGCTCCGCCCCGCCGTGGTGGCCGCTCCGGCCAAGGAGACCGCACGGGCCGAGGCGACCGTGCCGGCCGCGACGATTACTACGACGACCCCCGCGATCGCACCGGCGGCTACCGCTCCGACGGAGCTCGTCGCCGCCGCGATCGTGACGACCGCCCCCCGAAAGGTTACGATGACTACTACTCAGACCACCGCGACGACCGTGGTGACTACCGTCGGCGTAACGACGGCCGTGGTGGCCGCGATAGGAGGGATAGAGATCGGAGACGCGATAGCAACGCTGGAGCTGCAGGATTGATGGGCAGTCTGGGCGGATTAGGTGGGTTGGATAAGGATAATTGGCAGAAGACTGCTGGAGCGCTTTTCATGACGCATGCGATGCCGGTTATTAAGAGGGAGGGTGGGCGCATGATGAGGAAGGAGGTGCAGAAGTTTTTGGCGGATAGGGGTGGTGGAGGTGGAGGAAGGCGGCATTGAAGTGAAATGTGGGGAGCATGAGGTTTTGAAATTGAGATTTGATGGGTGAGGTGAGGTGAGGTGGGAGATTTCGTTTTCCTATGACCCTACGATTGGACGCACGAAATGAATGGCACTTGGAAGGTCTTCTCCAATGGGCTCAGACTGCTACTTTTTTCTCTGTTCTGCTGTACTTCTAGCGTTCACGACTCTGCTCTGTTTTCCTGCTACTTCACTTTTCAGCTGCGTAAGGAATTTCGGGTAACGAACATAGCTACACATCTTATCTATATCATTTTTCTGTTGAATTCTGGATTATGGGCTCTTGATGAGTGGAGGCGAATGTGGAGACTGAAATGGAGGAGGTCTATCTCTGCAGTGCAGACTTTTGGATGGGCTTTGGTACTGGATCATCTCTAGGTCAAAAGTCCCTTTGCTTCCCACTCCAAATCTGGCCGAGTGCGAAATGGATACATATCTGGAAGAACTACAGTTTCTGGGTCAAGAGTAGCACGGCGGAACGGGCGATGGCGTCTTTCCGCCATCTACATGTGCCTCAACACGGCTCCCACAGCTTCAAGCTCCCTTCCCCTTACTCCGCCACGTCAACTTATCTGCCACTCCTCGACCGAGTGTGGGTGAAGCTTGGGTCGCGAGTCGCACGCACAAGCGGGGTACGAAGCTTTTATATTAACATCGTGGACGCTGAAACTTGCTCTATGCTCCTCTTGGCCGGGTCGAATATTGAATGGAATCTTCTCTGTCAGACAGAACAACCCAATCGTTGGGTTAGATTGAGATACTTCGATCAACTCAACATGAAATCGCTCATCGTTCTCGCAATTATTATGCCCTCCCGTCTGTACCTGGAGGGAGATCCTTTTCCGCGTCAAATGAGAGACGGCCGAAAAGTGCAACTACTCCAACTACCAAGACGGTCCCCCGCATCCATCCCTGTGGAACAGAGCCGTGTCTGTAAAATATTTGGCTACGGCACGCTTTGTCCACACTCAGGTTCACGACGAGGAACACACGCGCTCTCTCGGAACGGCTCGTGATGGAACCCGCAAGGAAAGCTGCATCGGGTGGGTATCGGAGTGCCCTTGTAGCTCTCTGTATCTTGATTATTGCTTGTACTCTGAGTCTCTGATATCGCCATTGGCTACTTTTTATGCCGAGCGAGCGGAGAGCGATGGAGGATGTGCTGTTCGCCGTATTCCCATATGGAGACAAGCAAAGACGGATCAAGGATCCCTCAGATCCTTGGAAAGATCCGCAACCTCTCCGCCGCCCTGTCCGCGCAACCCTGGCCGTATACTTCTTCCATCTCTACGTCCTTCAGGGTCTAAACAAGACCAGAAAGCAGGCGAAACAACGGGAAGAGATGCAGGTGATGTTGCTCCACCCCACCAATTGCATCACGTCGCTTTTCGGAACGTCAGTCGTCCGTTCCAGCACCCTCCCTTTGAAACTCGCCTCGTACTCGGACTCTCGTGCTCATCGCTAGTTCGACGAACCACGACATCGACGAGGACGGGTCGGGCCTGTAAGGAAGGGGATTACGCACGCTAGCTTGGATTCGGAGACGAGCATGAACATTTTTCAAGAACAGAGGACGAACCCAGTCGCGAGTTAGCGCAGCACATGGTGGGAATGGGGGGATGCGAGGGGGAAGGGGGTTCGACCACAACCGGGGAGCGAGAAGAGAAGTTACTTGTTATATTTGCTGAACCCTTTCCCACCCCGAGACTTCCAGAAGGGTTGTTGAATCGAGACGTTTCTTCTTTGCAGTTTCACAGCTTTGTTGATACCCTCCTTATCTATACTACAGTTGGCATCGACACCAGCAGTAGCAACAGCAGCAGAAGCAGAAGCAGAAGCAGAAGCAGAAGCAGTCAATCATGGAGAAGATCCAAGAACTCCCCATCTACGGCTTCCTCGAGCAGCGGCTAGGTCCCTCCGGCTTGATCTGGACCGCCGTCTTCGTCGCCCTCATCGCCTACCTCGCCGCGACACAGGACCATCTGATCAACGGGATCGAGGTCGTCGGGCTCGATGGCTGGTCACTGACGTGGATCAAGCCCAAGATCAAGTTTTTGACGCACGGCAAGGAGATTGTTTGGAATGGGTTTGCGCAGGTGGGTTCATGATGTTCTATGCATGGAATACCAATGAGAGTTGGTGTTTTGTGTGTGAAGTATGAAGAGGAAGGCTGACATGCGGATAGTGCAAAGAAGGCATCTTTCAGTGCATCACGACGCAGGGACCCGAGATCTTTATTCCTATGCGGTATGCCAACGAGTTGAAGAGTATGAAGGATCTGTCGTTGGCTGGGTTTACCGAACGTGTATGTCTATCTTTCTCCTTCTTCCACTGCTGCGTTCGGGGATTTGTGATTCCTGGAGAGGGAAGTGAACGGAGTGCTGACAACATGTCTCGATAGGAATTCTTCCCCAGATATCCTGGCTTCGAGGGCACCGCTGCGTCTGTTGATAGTACCATCGTTCAGGATGTTGTGAGGATAAAGCTTACGCAGAGCTTGAGTATGTCTATTCCGGTCGACTCTACACTCTCCCCAACTCTCCCACCCCATCTCAACACCACTACCCTCCCCCTCCAGAACGCGTCAAATCTCTAACACCTCCCCTCCACAGACCTCGTAACCAAAGACCTCTGCGAAGAAACCGACCTAGCCGTAACCGAAACCTTCGGCGAATCCCGCGACTGGAAAACAACCGTCTTCGCCCAAACCTGCCCCATAATGGTCGCCCGTCTCTCGACCCGCGTCTTCCTCGGCCCCGAATTCGCCCGCAACGAAAAATGGCTGAAGATCGCCACAGACTACACCGTCAGTCTGATCGTGTGCTCGCGCCTCATGAAGCTGATCCCCGCGCCGCTGCGCCCGATTTTGCATTGGGTGTTGCCGCCGAATTACTATTTGAGGAAGCAGGCGAGTACCGCGAGGAAGATGATTGATGCGGAAAGGATTAAGCGTAAGGCGGAGAGGGAGAAGGCTGCTGCGGCGGGCAAGAAGCCTGGCAAGATCATCGATAGTCTGGCCTGGATGGAGGAGTTGCACGCGACCCGTGGAGGCAAGTTTGATTTCGCGGGTGGACAGCTCGGGATGACGTTTGCGGCTATTCATACCACGAGTGATATGTTGGTCAAGTGCTTGTATAACATGTGTGAGCGGCCCGAGTATTTTGGCTTGTTGAGGGAGGAGATGGTGGCGTGTTTGAAGAAGTATGGGTGGAAGAAGACGACGCTTTTTGAGATGAAGTTGTTGGATAGCTTCATGAAGGAGACGCAGAGGTTGACGCCGGCTTCGTTTAGTGAGTTTTTTTTCCTTTTCTTCTTCCTGTCTTCCCCCCTCGCTAGTACTCTTCCCCTCCTATTTCCCCTCTACTCCTCACCAAAGACTACAATACCTGAACATCTGCTGACCACTCATCCCCACCAGCCGCAATGAACCGCGTAGCAACCGCCGACGTAACCCTCTCCGACGGCACCGTCCTCCCCAAAAACAGCCCCATAAAAGTAATGATGGACCGCCACTTTTCCCCAACCATCTACCCCTCCCCGGACGTCTTCGACGGCCACCGCTTCTTCAACCTCCGCCTCCAACCCGGCCAAGAAAACGCTTGGCAATTCGTCACGACCTCCGAAGAACACATCGGCTTCGGCCACGGCCAGCATGCTTGCCCTGGACGCTTCTTTGCGAGCAATGAAATTAAGATTGCGTTGATTTATTTGCTGTTGAAGTATGAATGGAGGTTTCCTGAGGGACGCAGGCCGAAGAATTTGGAGTTGGGGTTGGAGTTGGTCGGGGATCAGAGTATGCCGTTGGAGTATAAGAGGAGGAATGAGGAGGTTGATTTGTTTAGTTTGATTGAGTAGAGGTGTGTGTGGGGGGGGTAGGAGAAGAGGAGAGGGGGAAGGAAGGGGAATGAGTGAGGAGTTGGAGAGATTTTGACTTGGGCCCTTGGCTCGGTTCTGAGATATACCTGCGTAGATTGATGAACTTTATGGTTTTGACTTTATGAAATGAGACTCATGATTATGAAGATTCGCTTTTCTCTCTTCTGCTTTCGTTTACCGAGTCAGCCTTTGAGTTGCATCCTGTCAACGGAAATATGTGTGTACACATTGGACCTTCTCTGTCTTGGCCGCTGGTTCATGGTTTGAAGCTCAAAAAGCTCCGGGTCTCGCCTACTCTACGGCTGCGGAGACAATGCGGGGGTAATGCAGTGGAGCTCGAAGACGTTGGGTGGTACTGGTATGTTAATGTGAAGTGCCGAAGCAGCCGCCTGATCATTACCGTGATCGATGAACGGCACTTGGCAAATTTATACAACTGCTGCTAGCAGTTTTGCTTGACTAGACGTGCTATTGCGCCACATGCCATTTCGTAAGTTGGTAGTTTTCCAAAGGTAAGTACCTACCTTAATATTTGACGTTGCCATACCTCGCAGACTCGGTCACCGTAATGCTTCGGCCTCGCGTGTCATTGGCTGAACCACTTTCACTTTGGGAATTCCAGCATGAACATTGCGATTCTGGTAACCGATAATTCATTTGCTGGCTGCGCAAGTGTACTTACAGCGTAAGCTGCCAGTAGTCAGGTTGCGTCATGTGCGTCTATCGAGATGTCGAATTTTAGTTTCTGGGGTCTTTGACGCCGACAGGAGCACCTTTTCAGAAATTCTCTCCACGTCTTGAGAGGATGGTGGAGTAGAAGAAGGTAGAGGTGGAAGAGGGTCGAGGTAGAAGAGGTCAGAGTTTGGAGGTAGAGATGGTAACAGTATCGAAGTTTACCAACAGCAGTGAAGTTCACCATCAGTATCAGCATTAGCATCAGCATCAGTGAGGATCTGTCGGAGTCTTTGGGGTAATAGTTGCCAAGCTCCGAGGATACTGCGTGATCACGTTGGGAGTGCAGTAACGCAGTGAAAAAGGCGAGGTCTTTGAGAGACCAAAGATGTGAAGATTGTGATGTAAAGTGTGATGTGTCTGTCTAGGAGTGCCAAATGCCGGAGATGGAATATGTGCTCCAGATCACATGATGCCTGACTAAGCAGTCACGTGATTAGTTTCTGACAGGATCCCTCCCAATCCTCTTCCAGAAACAAAAGCATGTGGATATATTCACTGCAAAACGGACAACTTTCAATAATCAGTGAGCTAGCATAGTGGTATATAATACTCGTTCCTATCTAAAGTCTTATACTCAATGCCAAGCCTAGGTTGGGACTGTGGCGCGGTCAGCGAGACCTGGGTTCGACTCCCTATGAGGGCTTACTGATTATTTTCTTTTCGCTAGTTCCCCCCCCTCTTCTCCTGGGCTATAGATTGAGAAGATTACGGTAATAGCAATGATTGGCAATGATTGGCAAGAGCAAGATTCCATTTCGATAGTTAGCTAAGTGACAGACTCTAACAGACTCATTGTTGTGGTCGACGATTGGATTGATCTATCTAGGGGGCAGGCGAGTTTATGTACACGGGTGCCAAGCTATCACGTGATCCTGCACAACACTCATTCACATATTCTTGGTGTTTCTGATTTCCTGATTTTCTGCAAGAATCGCCGAAGTCAAGGTGTTATACAAACAACAGTTAAACGCAAATGCCAGACTTCATGACAAGAGTGGGGAGATAGAGATGAAGAGATGCGACAGCGCCTCCTGAGATCATGGATATCCTGCCTCGCTCGCTCGCCTGACATTGACGTTTGCAATCTCTGTGGAGGAGTTCTGACATGACTCTGCTTTGCTGAACGCAACAATAAGAAGGGAATTAAAAAAGGTGAAAAGAGAAAGGGAATACTGCAGAGCAAACAGAACCACAATGAATGAAAGTCAAGAAAAACGAACAGCTGGCCAGTGAAAGACGGAGCAGAGAAAGCTCCACCCAAACATCAAACAACCGGCTTTTTCCTTTCCTGTCCAGATTGCTCAGTCTGTTCAAATTGCCAAATCAATGACAAAGGACAAACCAACTGAGTCTTAAGAAGGAAGAAAAGAACGATCGATGCGTCTCGTTGCGTCAAGAAAGTCCAGACAGTCCAGATCATTCAGCGTCGACGACAGAGTGAGAAAGTGCAAAGTGAGAAGAGTTCGAAAACTCCATGTCGACCTCACTTTACTTCTTGCCCTTCTTCTGAGTCTTGTCGGCGGTTTTCTGCTTCTCAGCAACCTCCATCTCAGCAGCCTCCATCTCAGCGGCCTTCTTCTTCTTCTCCTCAGAGGCCTGCTCGCCAGTCTCGTTAGCCACATTCGCCTCATTCTCATTACTGTCCTGGCCAGGCTCTGGGGTCATACTAACATATTTGAACCCATCATGCATGGCGATAGCCAAGCAGACAATCTCATCCATCTGCTGCTCCGAGGTAGCAGCACCCTGCACCATCAGAGCGTCACGAAACCCCTCGGCGAAGCGGTAGCGGTAGCCTGCATTGCCTGCGTTGCCTGCGGCGGAGTTGGTGCGTTGGATGACACCGGCGATTTCATGGTCTGAGAGACCGCTTGGGCCGTAGAACCATGGGAGGGGACGGTTCGCGCCGGTGCTGGTGCTGGCCGCAGTAGCTGGTGCGGTGACGGCGAGAGAAGCAGGGAGTGTGGCAGTTGGGATGGCGGCAGCGGAGGTGGTATCATCAGTGGCGACTGGAGAGGCGTTGTGGGATCCAGACTGCGCGCCGGTGGTGCTGACACGACGGCTGGCATTGGCGGTAACATTGCTGGGAGTGTTCTTCTTCTCGGAGGGGTTGCCTTTGCCCACATTGGTCTTGGTGGTCATCTTGGTCTTGGTCTGCGTGTTCTGAACTTCGCCACTCGAGTTGGCAGATCCACTGGTGGAGTTGGTCACAGCCGTCAGCTTGGTCTGCGCCGGCTTGTTGCGAGGACCACCGAGGAAATCAGTGTAAGGGTTGGGTGGTTTGTACTCTTTGACGCCCTCGGAGATTGCAAGGAAAGCATCCTTGGGCTGCTGCCTCGCTGGGGAGGGCTGGCCGGTGGCGTGAATCTCTCCGAGAGTATGCTTGCCATTCTTGTTCACGTCTCCGGCGGAAATGGGAGCGCTGATGGAAGATTTCTGCTTCTTCGGGGAGGGCTTGTCGGACGCTTCGGGCTCTTCAATTGTGCGCTTGCCATTGCCATTGGCAGCTTTTAAAGAACCGGGAGTATTGATGACCTTGGAAGACTTCTTGCTGACGACAACTTGGACTGTGGCAGCTTTGGTGGCAGCTTTGGTAGCGATCGTGGAAGCTTTGGCTTTTCCATTGCCATGCTCTGCAGAAGCCTTCTGGGTGACAGAGTCCTCGTTCTGCTTCACGACGATGTAATCCATCATTTCCTCGTCCTGGTTGGCATCCTTCTTCTTGTCAGCCTTGCCACTCTTGCGATACTTGCGAGTGGCTTTGATTACCAGAACAGAGTCATCAGAGCTGCTTCCCACAGAGGTGCCTTCATTTAGGGGAGTATAGTCAGCATCCGAGTCGCTGTCACTGAGCATTGCAGTGCTCTGGTTGATTGGGGATTGGATACCCTGAGTCTTGTCCTTGGAAGGACCACCGACACTTGACTTGTTCTGCGCAAAGGCGCCAGTCACGCGGCTGTTGTCATCTGCTTCAAGTGCGGCAGAGGCAGCAACAGAGGGGAGCTTATCAGGCTTGCTGTGAGACTTGGTGCTATCCTTCGCCTTTGTCTTGGAAGTTGGAGTCTTTATGGGAGTAGCGCTCGGCTTGGGACCTGGCTTGGTGGCGCCGATGATCGACTTCTTGCCAGAGCCAGTCGTAGTCTTTGCGGCGGTGCCAGCGCGCTTGGTGGAGGCAATGGGAGACGCGCGGGAGGTCCTCGCAACCCGGGTGGGTGTCGACGCGGGAGTTTCGATGCGGATTGCTGAGCGCGTCAAGCGGGGCTCCTCACCAGACTTCATCTTGCTCATGGCGATGACAGACTTCATCATCGACGAGTAGGATTTGCTGCCAGGAGCAGGCGTGGCCTCGACCGCGAAGTTCTGCGAGGTGTTTGGATCTGTGGAGTGGAAGAATTAGCAAAGATGAGCTCAGCGGAGTCGTCAACGCAGATTACGTGCCTTCAGACATGGCGAAAGCGCGCAGTGAGCTGAGCGTGTCAACTGTATGGATGCAGTAGATAGAGATGATGATGAGAGATAGACAGCCAGACGAGATGCGAGCGCAGTGTTGATGATATTGGTTGACGCGAGATAGAAAGTGGGTGATGAGAAAGTGGAAGGTTGCGCAGAGAGAGAGGTCGCAGAGAATGTCAACAAAAGCCGACGTGTTGTAGGCAGCACCTTTGTCTTGGCGACGGAATGTGCTAGTGCTGCACCCTTCATTACTATTGTCGTGACAGCTGAAGCTTATTGTTAGGTGTTGGCCAGTGAGCCAGCCAATGTCTCAATCAAGGACCTTGACAAAGGTTCAGCTCTTATTGTCACTCTCATCCTGACAAGGTTTCCGTTTCATATGCGTCACAAGATCCGTTTCTTGCTAGAAATTTCACTTTGTGGTTGAAGGCTGATGGTGGTTGGGAGTCAGTCATGTGCTGAGCATCATGGAGTATGAGAGGTGTGGTTGTAGCAGCTCTCGTGACTGGACTACATTGCTCAACCACATAAGCATGCTATCCCAGCCGATTTCTCAAACCTGACCCTCTTAATCTGACTTCTTGGTTTTAAAGTTGAAACGTTTGATCTCATCATGACGGCGAGTGTTCGACCAAGCCTTGAAGTAAAAATCCGAGGATCTAATGATGGATCTGAAAACTATTGAATCAGACAGTTAGTGATGTCCAAGCGGATAGAAGTCATGTTCTTGAGGAAGTCTGCAGAATCTGCTTGCAGAGCTCGAGAGGATTCAAAATTGGATGTACGTATTTTGTACTTTTCAGTATATCCAAGTCGTCTAATACTTGCAGAAAGCTTTCTGGGAAGGCGTGTGCAGCATTTTATACTTGATGAAAATTCTACGGTGTCGTTCTTCAAGAGCACGAAAAAACCACACTTATCGGCAGAACTCTAACTCCTTCAAGTCTCGTAGTAGGCTTTTTGGGAAGAAGTTTGTACGGTTTTTCATCAGCGAAATTCTTATATTCTCCTTCTAGAGCTCGAGGGCATTCATTATTGGATATAGTATACTTTGTACTTCCCAGCATATCCAAGTCGCTCGGTTCTTGTAGAAGGCCTTCCGGGAAGGCGTTTGAAGCTTTTTATCTTCGACGAGAAACCAGAGCACGAAAACCTTCCAAGACCAGGTGTACGTACCTTGTACTTCCCAACATACTCAATTCACTCAATTCTTGTACAAGGCTTTCCGGGAAGGCGTTTGTAACCTTTTTCCGCGACGAAGTTTTTATAGTGCCCTTCCATTATGTATACGTACTTTGTAATTGCCAGCATATCCAAGTCGTTCAGTTCATGTAGAAGGCTTTCCGGGGATGAAGTACTCCACTGCCTGAGCCTTCTTCTGCATACTAACATTGGTAATGCGAGGTTACAAGCTGGATCTATGAATATCCGGCTTCTCAGCTTCCAAGATCCACATTTCTTGCTAAATACTCTCTAGGAAGGAGGTCTAAGCTACACGGCCTTAGGGTAATATCCAACTTTCCAAGATGTGTTCAGCATCTCATGTACGCACACTCTAGACATCTTAAACTTCTGAGACATGGAACACCCACACTCTTACTTTTGTTCCCCGTTCCCATGAGAATTTTGGCCCAGATACAGCCGAGACACAAACTCGATCTAGGGAACTCCTCATCTTGGACCTGTCTTGCTTTGCTAAGAGGCATTCCACGAAGGAGTTCATAGCCACCAAGCCTCGGTCTAAGCTCCGAGTGTCACCAGTATAGATACTTGAAGTTTGTGTCTTGTCAAAGTACTTATATGTTGAAGGGCAACCTTGCTTGTCCTTACCAAGGTTAGGCCTACTACCGGTGAAGGTTTGCATGAAGTATCAATTTCGGTATTTACATTCATCTCCTTCAGGGGTATGAAGTGCTAGTCTTGGCACTCACATTCATGCGCTCGCATT
>ML977210.1:4988-51512 GCA_010015705.1 Aulographum hederae CBS 113979
GTCCGTCAATCAATCAATATGAATTTCTGCTTACTAAACCGTCAATCAATCAATAGCGACCCCATATTGTATTGTATTGAATTGTTTGCCACTCTGGTAAGAAGACCGAAGAACAAGTTGCGGGTGTAGAGGTGCCGGTTGGGCTCGTTGGTGGTAGCCATGTTGGGATGTACGAAGAGAAGCTCGGTTTAGAGCTTTGGGGGGTTACTTCGGAGAGGATGACGTGAAAGGCGTGCTTTGAGATGGAATTCCGGAGAGGATGCTTTGCAAGGGTCGCTTCGAATGATGTTTAGTCAGGATGCTTCAAAGACAAATGGAAAGGGTGATGATTTGGAGAGGTAGATGGTTTGGAGTAGGACAAATTGTCGGTGTTGACTGAGATTGTTGTGACGACCTTCTCAAGCAAATGCCAAGCCCAATTGTGGATCGTATGTGTTCCGGAAAAACCCTCTTTTCCAGAGCACCTTCAGGAATTGTTCCTCCAGCAGATTTAGCTGCCAAAGACGTTGTACAGTGGGGTCCTAGAGTGGTATAATCTCGCTCTAATTGTTTGGATGCATCAACGAGGTTGAATAGTGGCATGAAAACGGAAATGATGAGATCTAGCTTTCTTCAATCCATCTAAGCTTCTATTGTCGCAGAAGTATCTCAATCCCAGCAACGAGAAATCGTTCAGGCAGCCACTGCCTATATCTAAGAAACCTGAGAACTCATCAATCCTCCCCCAAATCTCAAAGACCCCTCATCCCCGGCAAAAGATCCTCCTCAGCCCACCAAATCTCATCCGTCACCTTCGCCCTCCTCCAAACACTTAGATACCTCCCCTGAAACAACAGCGGAGCCTGGTAAGCCCATTCCCGCCTCTCCATATCCACGGTCCTGAGGGAGTTCCAGATTGGTAGCCGTTGGTACTTCGTCAAGACGACCAGCCAAGTGAAACTGTGGGGATTGCTGGAGAAAGGGAAACCGATGAAGAATTGGTCTTGGAGCTGGGGAGATGCTCTGAGGACGTCGCTGCGCTGTCTCAGGACTAGTTGCCTGCCTTTGAAGAGGAAGATGAGAGATGACAGCTTAATAGAAACTCCAATGAGAAAGACCACGCTCTGGAGCTCTGAGAGGAGGGATTGATGGGGGAAGAACAGGCTTTGCGTGATAGTGAAGGTCCCGATGCTGGCGTAGAAGAGAATATATATAGTAAGGATGATTTGGCTAGTTAGGAAGAGTCCGTCCATCCGGGAGGTCCCATAAACCCATGCTTTAGCATCGACGTCGGAAGCTTCGAAGAGCTTCGTCTTGCAGAACGGACACAAGTTGCCCCTCAACCGCTTGTCGAGGCAGTCCTTGTGGACGACGAGATCGCAGCGGCATCCCAAGCCCATGATCCGGCCTTTCATCTCTTTTTCATCCCAGTCTGCCTTGCAAATGGAGCATTTATGGGGGGATGTGTCCACGAGTTCGTTGTGTTAGAGGGAAATTGCTCATGTTGCGGTGGCCTGAACGCCAGGGAAATGAAGTAGTCGAGAAGTGTCAGCCACCAAGGTCCTGACGTCCAGCCGCGGTATTCGAAGAACTCGTTTCGAGAACCCAGAGACGACTCCATCTTGTGAGAGGGCGGATAGGGTGGAGTCTTGATGGAGTTGGTTGATGGTTGAAAGGTGATCGGGGGAGGATGTGAGCGTTTTCAGATGAGAAAACTGGTCCTGGGGACAGATCAGAGCCGTAGTAATGATCAGACTATATATAGGCGAGCAGCTTACCAGGAGCCGGTCACGTGATATCCAGTCAGCAGCTCTCCTGTGCCCCTCACTATTACACGACTGTAGCGTGGGTATTGCGGCCAGCTCAATAAGTTTTAGAATCAGGCTCCAGACACTTGCGTAAATATACCTTAGGGCTCCCAAGTTGTTATGGAGATGATCGGAAGACACAACAGATGTTTGCCCTCAGCAGGTGTCGTGGATCTGGTCAAAAGGAGACCGAAAACCAAACATGTAACACGCATGCGAGGTTATCGCGAGGAACGTATGACGAAAGAGCCTCCGGCTGACTATGTCATTTCATGTCATTTCTACAAGGAAGGAAGTGTGATATGTCCGACCGTGTCAGCCTCAGATTCTCTTTCGCCTAGCTGTACATTGGATGATCGTATAGAGACAAAAAGGTCGTATCCAAAGGCGCAAGCCAGGAGGCCGGATGGTGAAACGCGTTGATTCTGCAAAATCTAAGCACGGGATTAGTCTGTTGTATCCGTTCATTCGTCGAGATATCGAATCATAACGTGCATTGGGATTCTGGATCTTCGACTTTGCAAGGCAACGGAGAGACAGACGAAATCTTTTGCTGATTGAAGAGTTTGAAAATGGCACTGGTAGTTGATTTGATGGGCGGTAAAATGGACAGAATGAAAATGAATGTCTACTAACGCCGCGTACAGTAACGTTGCCCAGGGCCGTTAACCGCAAATCTATTATCTAACTGCTCAAGTCAGATCCTATCGGAAAGCCACTCCAACTCCATTAAGAAATCGAAACTAATTCCACCAGCTCTAAACCCACTCAGACTCTGGATAATCTCCAAGATCGTTAGCCACAAGCGGCAACTGCGTAGTCATGGGCCTATCCTGCTCCACAGCCGCTTTCACAGCGTCCGCCTCCATAGGGATGATTCCCATGTGGTCGAGGACTGAGCTTCGGGGATAGTTCTGCGTTGCGTTAGCACAGGAAAATCCGCAAGGGCCCACCGGGGGGCGAAAGCGGGGGAAAGAGGTGTAGAGGAGAGTATCAGCGCTTCGTACCAAATTAGAAAACTCAATCGAAAGACCATCACTTCCCTTCCACGATCCACCATACCAGTCTTCGCTTTCCTCGAAGCAGGTTTTGAGAATATCCTGAAAGAATTAGCGTTGGCCGTTCGATGACAGTTGAGAACGCTCACCGAGACGGCGTCTTTGCACTCCTGAGCATTGTCGAGATCGTAGTCGAAGGTCGGAAGGCGAACAACTAGCTGGTTGAAGTCGGAGCCAGCGGAGGATCCACCGGCATAGACGCATTCGGTGGCATTCAGGAGCAGCATTTCGGGAGCGGCTGGGTCGCCATGCTTTGTGGACATGTCAGTGGCTCAGGAAGGACCAGGGGAGAGTAGGAAGACACTTACCAGACCATTCGTACTCATCTTGCAAATCTCCTTCTTCTTACACGCAACATCGTTAACAAACTTCTCCTTGGTTTTCCCTCTGAAAATGGCGTCAAGGATCCCCTTCGAGTTTGGCGCGCCTTGCCCGACACTCTGCGAACGATCTTCTGTACAAACCACTTTCGGAACTTCATTAGCAGCGCCCGACTGTTGGATAGATCCTGCAGCAGCGGCCTTCTTCAGGCTATCCTGATCATCCGGCTCGGCCGCCTGACTATCAGTGTTTGGAGGGAGCCAACCTATCGCATTCACCAGAACCATTGCTTCGGCCATATCATACGCCATGCGCTCGTATCCCATGGCATTTGGAAGGAGGAAGTCGCCGTCCATATGCTCTCTTGGCGTGGCGGATGAGTGCACTTTCATGACCTTGAAGCCCTGACGCATCAGCATGTCAGCTACAGCAGATAAGTGGGCATTGTATTCGACGACACGGCGCTGGAGGTTGTACCAAGTAGATCCATCGCCACCGATCCCGATCATGGGGATGTGCGCGAGGAGAACAACGGCATTCTTATCACGCTTGAAGATCGTTCGGATGAGTCTGTACACCCGTTGCGCCGCATGTCGGACGTCAATGTCAAACAAGAGATCGGTTGTACCGGCTTGCAGGATGACCAATTTGTTTTGAAGATTGGAATCAGGCGAGTCTCGGAAGTTTTGGTGGAGTTGGTCGATCGTTGCTCCCGGATAGCACTCGTGAGGGGCAGCACCGAGATAGTCTGGCTGCTGCGACCCGAGGTATTCTATCTTCGCCAGGCCTGGATAGGCGTCTGGGGGAAAGCCGTAGAATCTCGAGCTGCCGAAAATGCTGCGCAGGTGGCGCATGAAGCCTTGGTAGATCGGAGACGTTGGGTCTTGAGAAGCATACGGAACATTGTCCCCCAGGACCATAACGTCAAATGTGGTTCCGAGGGTAGCTTGAACCGCTTCTCGATACTTGAGCTTGAAGTTCACCATAAAGGTTGCTGTGAGATCCATTCCGGCGGAGGTTGGATGAAAGGTTTTGATAACCCATCTAGGCTCTACCTCGGGATTTATGTCGGGATTGTCGTAAGCCTGCATCTCTGCCTTGACGCCGTCGTAGGTTGAGTTCTTCCCGCCCTGATTCGAATCCACAGACTCTCCTTGTGAGCCGAGAAGGTGAAAGAACCAGGTATCTGCATTGCTTCGATCCGGTTCGGTAACTCCATCGCGGCAGAATCTGTTGTTGGTGTACGCGGTGTCGACATCAGCATAGTTCAACGCCGACGTGAATGGCTTGTTCAGTGTTGTACCATGACTGTTGTCAACGTTGAGAATGGCAATCCAATAGTTAAGCACGTAGTTGACTTCGTGGGCCAGATGATTTAGCTTTCTCCGGAGTTCCTTTTTCATGAGAGGAGCGATATTGAGGCCGTCATAGGGGAAGAATGAAGTAGTGTCGCATTGGTCGGTGAATGAATCGAAAAATTGAGAATATCCCGTTTGGTAAATCGAGGTCCGCTGATAGAACTCGCGCCTGTCCTGCCACCTCATTCTATCAAGTATCTCGTTGATGACGTTGAAGTAGTTGGTGTGCATGACCCCATCGTAGAGATTGCCTCTTCCTCCCGCGATGGCTTGGTCGCAATCGCCAGCTATGCCGTACACGCATGCTTTCAGGATGGTGGAGAACTTGACGTCGTTTCCTCCGATGGAGAGAGTGACGAAATCAGTAGTGTCTTTGATCGCTCCCAGTTGGTAATTGGGATTATTCTGGTCTGTAAGGTTCGTTGTAACATCACCAGTACATGCTTTCATTGTGAATGCAGGCTTCTGGCCTCGTGCTGGACCGGGCATATCCCGGTTGTTTTGCATTTGAAGAGGATACGTCCGTTCCCCACGAACACACTCTGGTCGGTCTCCCCATGCATCTCCTGCTCCAGGTCCGGCGGCGAAAGAATCACCAAGGGCTACCCATTCCCGCGGCCTGCGTTTGGGGTTGTTCGACATGGTTTCGAGAGTATCATCGTCTGGAGTATCTGGTGCGGCGGCGATCTTCTCGGCGAGCCTGTCAAAAGAAATCTTGACACCCGGGTTGGGAGTGTCTCGGCTCTTCAGGGGTGTACAAGTGGATAGACTCAGGGTCAATGCTGCGGAGTCTAAGGTCCTTGTATACAGGAGTTACTGTTGAGGTAAACTTACACCATGAGAGGAGGGGGAGTAAAACACGCATGGAAGCGAAGGGCAGAAGTTCAGTACCAAGACTTAAGAAGACATCAAATCGAAAAAAGTCTCAAGGCAGAACGAGTAGAAACTGGGATGCGAAATGATGCACTGGAGCACAGGGGATAATGTACACGAACCAGACCTTCCGTAGGTCCCTCAAAACAGCTTGCAAGGAGGCTTAGGGGGCGAAAGGAATCTCGAGGGAAGGCAACTCACAGATCCTGAAGGACATCCTCCAAACCAAGAAAATGATGGGGTCGCACGTGTGTGGCCTTGCATTCGTGAGATATGAGTATGAAATAGGGAACAATATGTGGTGCTTGGAACAGAAAGCCACCAACAAAAGAGATCCCACAGCATAATGTTGAGAGAGGCTTAGAAAAGAAACTGTGTCCATAACCAACTGAAGAGACATCTTATTTTTTAAAGAAATCTCACTCTTGAAATATGAGTTCAAGACAGAACAAGAAACGGCCACCGGGGCGAAGGGATAATCCAAGTCCATGTTGTCTTTTTTTCAAATGTGGGACACTACAGTGATTTGCTTAGCTAGGGGGCAGCTTAAGCTAAACATGTTCCAAAGGCTCCTAGAATTCAAGGTAGCTGTCCAAAAAAGAAGACCGAGACATGCCATCCGGACTCAAAGCATTGCGGCATTACAGCCCTCGATGGCAAGATATACTTCATGCCGGAGTTGTGTGAAGAGTTGGAGCAGAAGCGCCATGAGTATCGTGTCGCAGTGGGCTTCATTCAAGGTTGGAAGCAGTAGATTTCCAAATGCAGCATTCTCGAACAGAAAGGATGAAGCGATGTGTAGTGAGGCGGGCCAACTTGTATGTTGATCATTTGAGGAGACATGGTGGAGGGAAGAGAGTTATCTTTGTTGTGCCAAGCCTCCCGTCCAATTGCGGGAGTGCTGTGCCACAGAGGCGCAGTGCTCAGCCTCTCGCCCTCCTTCTCCTGATCCTCCAGGACCCGTAGATATACCACCACCAACTGCCCACCAACCTATCGTCCTGCTGAGAGCAATGTGTTCATTCCATCCGCTCAACTCATTGTTTCAGGCTAGTCCAAGCTGATGCTGAGGGTCCAATGTGATTGATGCAGAGATGCAAGCGACCGTACAGTAAGGCGGCATCAGGTCCCCCTTTCAAACTTCCCCTTCTCCACGCAGTCCTCCTCCTCCTCCAACTTTGGCGATTTTGAAGTCTCGATACAGCTTTCCTTACCACCGAATCTTGAATATCACACAAAGTTACCTAAGCAATGTTCTAATTTCTACAATTTCACGACCTCTTAGCCATGTATCTGCTTCTTTTGGCAGTACTGCTCCCATGGACAACCCTTTGCGCTGAGGTTGCCATTCCCCTGAAGCGCAAAACACTCCTTATGAGGTGGTCGAAATGGTCCACTGAATACGACGATAGTATCACGGTAAGCCGGCTCGGAGTAATTTTCCATAACTTAAGCACTGAAGGATTGCAGGCAAATCCCAAATCAATGTGGCAAAGAAGACCTTTGCCTGGCCTGCATCCTCGACAAGGAACGAATCAATTACCCTTTTTCGGACAACGGGAGCAAAAGGACCATGATGGTCTTGTTCAAGCTCAAGACAATGATGATTACTATCACTTTTTATTCCTGACAGAAATCACCATTGGCACACCACCACAGCATTTCCTTGCCAACGTCGACATCAACTGGAGCGACGTCTTCGTCCCATCGTCCGACTGCACGTTGGACCCCGACGTCGGCAAGCTATGTATACCTCGACGCAAGTACAATGCGTCAGCATCCTCGACATACGCAGCAAATGGAAGGCCTACTGCGCTCTTCTACTTCTGGATCGACACCAAAGGGAAGATTTCCCAGGACCTATTGGAGGTCGGAGGCCTTGAAGTTTCGGGCCAGCAATTTGAGGAAGCGACATTCTGGGAGACACTATACCCAACCTGGTGGTCTCCACAAGAAAGTGCATTTGGCCTGGCTCGTCTGTCTCCCCAGCACTTCAAAACTATACATGCCAACAGCCCTCTACAAAACCTTGTCGGAAGGAACATGCTCGACAAGAACGTATTCACTCTGGAGCTTCCTCAGACAGACGAAACGCCCGGAGAGCTCGTTCTGGGAGGATACAATGAGTCAAAATTAGGCCCAAACTCGCTTACTCTCCCCATATCCCATCAAATGGACGGCCACAACCGCGGCATCCTCTTCCTCGCCTCCTGTGGCTGGCAAGTCAACATCTCCTCCCTTACATTCGACGCTCCAGAATGGCAAGACCAACCCCTCAACATCGATCTCGAGGGATACACCGCCATTATTTCCAACTCGATCGACTACATATCCTTCCCTTTCTCCAAGATGAAACCCATGGAAGACTATCTGCGTCTTGACCAGCGGGAAGATTTGGACTGTTCGTGGCGGACGAACTTGCCGAACCTTACTGTGTCGTTCGGGGATCATGGCGATATCACGTTGACGCCGACGCAGTATCTCAGCTGGGTTGAGAACGAGAAGGATGAGGTTAGATGCGAGTTTCCTTTCTCGATGATGTATTTCGGTGACCAGGAGGAGCACGAGAAGGATTTTATTATCTTAGGCACGCCGTTCCTGCAGAGTCTGTACAGCGTCTTCGACATGGACAACGAGACTATTTCATGTAAGTTCATACTCTGAGCTCTCGAGAAACGGACGAGGCTAATTTGTACTAGTTGCCATTCGGGAAGACTGGGGTTGATGATGGGGGTGTCGTACAGATCTCTCGGAATATTGTCCTGGCCTAAGTTACTGAGTTTCAACGTTCCAATAATTGAGGACCACAAAGGAGCTTCTTTGATTGGAGTCTACACTACTTCCCTCTGTTTGAATTGCACGTGTCGAGAGTTAAAATGTCTAGAGCTTCCAAGCCATACAGACAGGCTGGATATCTCTATCATCTCTCCCATCAATTTGAGAAACGGAACAAACCCCAATTTCATCCTCAACGTGCCGCTGCGAGAACTAGACCGCTTTCGAAAAATCCCAATTAGCAATGCTGACGATGCAACAATCCGAATCCATTAAAAATGATCCAACTAGTACCACGATACAATTCGAGATATATTGAATCTCCAAGCTCTTACAATGGCACTAAGTTGCACACGTCGATATTGTGATAATGAATAAATTGTTACACCTCCTTGACATCAACAACCGTGGCCGTATAATGACAAATGACATGCGAATGTGTATTTCAATTTCTAATTTTTGGTAAGGAATTGCAGACTCTACCACACATCCAAATTTATCGAGCTACGCAGAATTGAAAGTACCTAGAATACTTAGGTACAATATTTTATGGATAACAATTCGGCTACTAAGAAAATGTGGCATTGGAAAAGGATCGCTTTTCATAGACCAGAAATCAGCGACCACAGAAAAGCAAGATAAGTAACAAGCCTCGATGCTTTGGTTGAAAACATCCGAACAGGACACTGGATATGAACAGATGGACTACGAAAGACCTGCCCAAATGGAATGGAGAGTTGAAATTGGGTATCTTCTAGACCTGTACAAATATAATGCAAGTATCTCCACCCTACAAGCTGGAGAAAGGAGTCAGGCCCGCCAGGACTGTTCTTTCTATCCAAAAAGACCAATTTCCGCGATGCGTGCAATCCCCCGACGAAGACCACTATCCCATGCCACGCTCCCAAAATGCAGCAAACCATGCCCAAACGCCAAAGCCAAACTCAGAAGTCCTTCCGCACTACCTACGGAGTACCTGCTCCCATCACTTCCACGGCACCTTCCCAGTCCCAATCTCCCTAACCTTCTCCAACACCCCCAACCCAATCTCCTTCCCAACCAGCACCTGATACTCCCTATCCGTGCATTTCCTCAACACATACCTGCTAACCTCCTCCGGATCCCTACTCTTCGGTCTCCCAATCCCAATCCCAATCCTCACATACTTCTCGCCTGGCAGATGTTTCGCAATGCTTTTCAACCCATTATGACCTTTGGGACTAAGCAGCCCATCTCTAACCGTCAAGCTCCCGAGCGGTTTCTCCAGTTCATCGTGAAGGACCACCAAGATAGGTGCAGGAGATTTATCCGCCCCAACCTCCCTCTTAAACCCCCTCCACGCCGCCGAAACACCCTCCCCGCTAACATTCATCAGCAAACCGCTCTGCCAAAGCAAAAACGGATCATCCAGCCTCCGCACCTCCAACTTCTTCTCCTCGCCCTCCTTTTCTCCGACCCCGCTGCCTAGTAATCCGTGCAGCGGGTTATACTGTGGACCGGGCCGCTTCTCTGGGCGCGAGATGACGCCTTTTGGGTAGGCGCGGTCGGGGGAGAAGGGGGAGAATGGTTGGGGGAGGCGCGTGTGGAGGGCTTCGAGGACGAGGTGGCCGGCGCTGTGGAGGGTTGTTTTGTAGGGGCGGGGGTTGCCGATGCTGGCGAGGAGGAGGGGGTGGGAGGGAGGGGATGAGAAGAACATGGTTTGGGGTGATGGGGAGGTTGGTCGATGGGATGTTTTTGAGGCGTGGGTTTTGCGGTTGGGGGGTTCGTCGTCGGGAGATGTTGATGTAGATATAGATGTCTCCCGATTTCCAAACACCCTCTCTCGTTCTTGCTCCCGTCCTTCCTCCGCCTCTTGCTTCCGTTGTCGATTCCGCTGTATTCGGCGTTGTTTCTTATTCTTCGGATTGAACGGCGTGGAAGGAGGAGTCGGCAGTAGCTTTTCGGTAGAGACTGTGGGTTGATGAGTGATAGGGCGAGGTTCAATGGCGGCGACCGGACCCTCGTGTGCGGTGATGGTTGAAGTCATGATGGTTGTCGTTTGGAACTTTTTTGCAGGGGTGGCGGTGCTGCGTTTTGCCAAGACACGGGTTTGGTTGGGCGACCTCCAGTCAAGTCGTCTTTCGAGATCAAATGTGATTTTTTCCACGACAAAGGAGATAGATATAAAGGCTTTGTTGGTCCCGCTCGATTCGAAAGGCAAGCCCTTTCTATCAAAGAAACACTCTGCCGATCTGGCTATTTATAATGTGTCCAGCGGTGTCTTCAAACGTCCAACGCGGACAATTACTCAGCCACAGTTGAGTCACTCTGAGCGTCAAAGCGAACAAGAAAATCTCATCTCAGCAACAACTGCAATTGATAGGTAAACAAGGTATCCTACGTCTAGGCACACTGCCATCCTGACCCTTCCGTCCAGAGTGACATTTGCCATTCGCGCCTTCACTCTTCGAAAAGGACTTTGCACAGTCGACCTTGACATGAAATCCAAAAGACCTGAAAGCAATGCAACTGAGCTGTATCTTTGATCATCTCCTTTCCATCTCCATCGTGACCATCCTTTCCAATCAAACAGCGTCGCCCAGGTACATTGAGGTATCCAGCCGATAGTAAAGAAATACATCGCACAAGGTAAAAGAAAAGGAAAGCAAAAGCAAGCCAAGCCCGAGGACACACTGGTCCAGTCCAGCTAGATGTAGAATGTGGAGAAACAGGAGGCCAGAAACACTAGAAGGTGTGACAGCAGCCTGTCCCGCCTACACCCCGACCGTTAGCAAAGACCAGCTTAATGTACAGGTATTAAAGCGATATAAACAAACATTTCCCGCGCGTCTATCCGTATTCAAGACATGTCCTGTCCCTTTCCGTAACCAAATCCAAGTTAGGTCCGTGTGTCCCTGGTCGTAAGCGTCCGAGGCGGTCGTGGCGGCGTGATATGAGTAGATGTAACAGTCCTGAAAGACTGCCGTACTACGACATCCAATTTTGTTGTGCGAGGCCTTGCCAAGTCAGAGTCAGCCAATTGAGAACCGGGAATCAGTAGTAGGGAGGAGAGTAGGGAGAACTGTAGACGGGACGGATGGTAGAGGGAGCGGGATAAGGAGAGTGATAGTCGAGACGGATAGAAGGACGTGCGGGAGCAGGAGAATCATTGTTGAGACGAATGGTAGAGGGAGCAGCATGTGGAGATTGATAGTTGTTGAGAATGGTAGAGGGAGCGGCATATGGAGATTGATAGTTGAGACGAATGGTAGATGGAGCGGCATATGGAGATTGATATTTGTTGAGAGTGGTAGATGGAGCGGGAATAGGCGAGTCATGGTTGTTGAGGATGATGGTGGAAGGAGCTGAAGAGGGAGATGATATACCTTCGTCACCGATGCTCATACCGATGCCGCTGTCATCGATATCGGCTTCGGCAGCGGCATTCTTCTGCGCAGGCTGTCCGTGAAAGCGGAACGTGGGCATGCGGAAGGACGATTGAAGGCTTTGTTGGGGGGCTGGTTTCTTGAAGTTAGAGCCGTAGATCTTGGAACGGAAGTGCCTCTTCAGTTGTGCACGTTCCGCGAGAGAGAACTTGTTGTAGAACTTGCCTTCAGCTTTTGCCCGATTTTGAAGCTGGCCTCCGTTGACGGGATTGAAGACTGCAGCTTGGAAGCTGCCTTCATACATGTACTGGCCATTTCCAGCTACGCTGTTGCTGCGGGACAGTTCACCACTCGACATATCTGGGGTCGGGCGGTGGACTGGAGCAGGCTTGTGGTCGAGGAATCCACCCAAGGCAGCCATCCACATGCTCCACTCGTCGACAAAGGTCTTTGTGATCATCCACGTATTGTAGCTTACACCCGTCCCCATGACGAGCTCGCGGATGATCGCAGAGCCGACCTTACTGATGCAGTCGAGGAGTGTGCGCGTGCTTGCCTTCGGGAAGCGAACTGAGAGTCCGAGGATAAACCTGCTGATCCTTTCGACGGCGCCTTCTGCGTCCAAGCTGTGATTGTGACCTTGAGTATGTGCGAGGTGTGCGGCGGCTTCATATGGAGTTCCCATCTCCAGTTCGGATTTGACATACATAGGTTGCACCAACATTCTGATCTCAGATGTCAAGAGATTGTAGACCTCGTCGAATTCGCACTCTGGCAGTTCGCTCTCGATGATGCGGACAGGGTTGATGAGGCGGACCCAATCCGTCCACATGTCGTCGCGGCACTCGTCCGTGGTGAGGAGATTCGCAGCCGCGTGTGCAGTTTGATTTGCGCGCAGCATACGATACAGGAGGTTGGCAAAGAGGGTGGCGGGTTCCAATTTCGCTTCCAGGACGTGTACAGGATGGCCTTGGAATGTCTTGCTGATGTGGGCGTGAAGGGATTGGGAGACGAGACTCAGGAAGTTGCATACAATCGGAGGAACAGCCTGTAGAGTGAGTTGCGACACGAAGCGGATCATTTTTTGGTACATGATGTAGTCACACTCCTTGATCCAGGGAGCGACCTTTTCATGGGCGAGGAGCTTTTGGACAGGGACGGTGAGAGTGCCGTGGAAGGAGGTGAAGAGCTTGAAGAATTGCTTCTCTTTGCAGAAACGGACGCAGTCGACGAGAGAAGTGCAGTGCGTGCGGTACAGGGCGACCAAAGCCAGAGCAGCATCTTCGTCCGTGCGTTCAGGCGCGTAGTCCATGATGTCTGGAAGTTCGATCTTCTCGCCGTCTGATTGCGACTCGTAGTTCATAGGAGGGAACTTGAGGACTTGCGAATAGGACGTCGAGGTATTGCTCCTGCCGTTGTTGCTCCCACGGCTGTTGGGCGCGGTGAACACCTTGGAGTACGATCGAGACGCAGTAGGCTTCACATCCTGTGGTTCCATTCGCAGCTGTTGGGAAGTTCCATTGAATGAATCTTGGTTCGGAAAAAGGGCAGTGTCCGCAGAGCCAGTCATGGTGCTGAATATTTTGTTAGTAAAGCGCGACATGTGGAAGAGGATAGTACTCACTTGAAATCCAGGGTGATTCCCATGCCACGCCCATGAAAGCCCTGACGGCTTTGCGAGCGTTCCACGCGATCAGGTACCTCATCTAGAAGGGCGAGGTCAACATAATGGTACTTGGACTCGCCGCGGACTCCAAGTCGGCGGGTTTGAATTCCAGGGAAGATGACCCGAACCAGCTTGCCAAAGGAAGCCGGGTTCAATGGAGTGACACGTTCGGTGCTACAGCGCTCGGCGTACTGGCTGTACACTCGAGATCGAGGCACCGACGTCTTTGCTGCACGACACACACCTTTCAACCAGATCATAGCAAAGAGCTGTTTGGTCTTTTCTGCTCGTGGAGTGCGCTCGGCGGAGAGGACCTCGTTGGCGACTATTCTCAAGCTTCGGCCTTGATTCGCAGCAAGCATCTCGCGCAGTTCCTTGTCATTCGTGGCAGTCGCCGTGGACCCACGTTTCCTACGATCGTCTCCTTCCGCGCCGCTACCACTTTGCATCGGCATATTTTGCAGGCTGGTGTTGAAGTCGACACCTTGCATGGCATCGAACTGTGAGTTGGCGGCCGAGAATCCCGTGTCTTGCATCATGTGCTGTGTGTCCACGCCAAAATCTGCAGAGCTTTGGTTGTAGGAGTGCGCTGGGGCGTCAAACGACATGGCGTGCGGATTGTTCAGGTGTTGTACGGATTGTAGGAGGCTGACTTCGGTGGGCGAGTAGGACGCCGACTGCATGGAAGGTTGATACACGTGTTGGTGCTCGGAGATGTTCATGGGCAGGCCGTGGGAGTGGGTATTTTGGACTGGTACTCCAGAGTGATGACTTGCGATGGAGGCTTGCGAGGGCGGACGGTGGGCATCGCGAGATGAAGACGTGGTGGTCGAGCGCGACCGTTGGCCGGTAGGACCCATTCGAGATTACTTGAAATTGCTGTTAGTTGTGGTAAGACTACTGCAAGATTGCGCAAAAAACGCAACCTCGAAGCTCGAAGGCAGGTGGCTGGGCGAGCAGTGTGATGGAATGAGATAGCGATTGACTTACCAGCTGCTGGGTTAGTATCCGGTCTGAATATAAGGAGCGAAGGCAGACTATTCTGTAGCAGCGCAATATTGTGGGTGCAGCGTTGCTACAACGTCCAGACAACAGCGATGCGAAACCGTCGACGGTGATGGAGATGGCCGAGGGCGCAGAACGAAGAGCGCAGGGCGGCAGCAGGCTTGTGTCGGCACAGAGGAAAGTTGCGGTTACTCGACGAGAAGGGGAGGTCGTGAGCGAGAGAAGGGACCGAGGGAGTGGAGGGGGAAGGGTGGAGGTGAGCGGTGATGGTGAGGGTTAAGATCAGTCGGGTGTTTGTTTGGGTAGAGCGACGGTAGGGTAAACATTGCCAAGCCCAACTGCCAGCCGGAGGGACAACGGGTCACGTGATCTAGCATCGAAGCCACATTCTTTATTCTCTGTTCTCGAAGTCCCCTCTGTGACGTGAGGCAGCAGCAGTGTTTCTCTCATCGCCACAGATCTCTGCTTGGTTGCAAGACTCTCGTGCTGTTGCGTGTGAAGCATTTCTGTGACAACAACACGTTCGAGTTCGATGCGCTCTACCGAGTCGTCATAGCCTTGGCAGAATCTAAGACAGGACCCTCTCGCGCTGCCTGCCATCTTCCACCCACTTCACCGCACCACCACTCAACAACCCCCACCGCTCAAAGAAGTCGTTCAACAGCTTAATTATCACCCAGCAAATCTATTCCAGCTACTCTCGCAGCTATGTCGTTCCAAGAGAAGGCCCAACACTCCATCTCCCAGCTCGATAAGGAGGTTCGTCAGCTCCAGCGTTGCGCCCGTTCTACCGCTCTCCCAAATCTTCCACCACCACATTCTCAACACCCGTTGCTGTGTGCGCTCCTGCTAACGTGGACTTGCACAGCTCTCCAAGTACGATGCCCTGAACAACTTTGAGAAGCAGACCAGCGTCCCCAAGGTCTACGTTGTGCTCGGCCTTGGTGCCCTGTACTTCTTCTTGATCTTCTTCAACATCGCCGGCGAGTTCCTCGTCAACACGGCCGGCTTCCTCCTCCCTGCCTACTACTCGATGGGTGCGCTCTTCAGCGTTGGCAAGGCCGATGACACTCAGGTAAGCTTATCGCGGCGTTGAGCTCACGCGACAGCCCGTTGCCTGGCAGGTCTCGCTAACACGTTTCGCAGTGGTTGACGGTACGTACCTCTTACCCATGTCCTGCCCCCTCCCGGAACGCAGCAGCAGGAGCAACGGCAGAAATATTGTCACAACAAATCCACCCGCAACACCATATTATTGACACGTGATTGCTAATTGTAAACGACAGTACTGGGTGGTCTATGCGTTCTTGACGTGAGTGCACAGACGCCGCAATATACAAAGTGCGCTGGACTGACTCAATCACAGTGTCTTTGAGAGCGCCGTCAGTGCCGTCTACTGGTTCCGTATGTTGCCATGACGCTCCAAAGCGACCAAACATCTAACTTGATACAGCCTTCTACTACACCTTCAAGTTCATCCTTGTCCTCTGGATGGCTCTCCCCCAGACCAGGTAAGTTTGCCCCTATAATGGCCCTATAACGGCAAGCATCTCCTTTCTGACGAACGTAAACAGTGGCGCCCAGGTCATCTTCCGCTCCTTCATGCAGCCCGTCTTCTCCCGCTTCTTCTCCGAGTCCGGCTCCACCGCCGCCAATCTCCGTGCGCAGGCCGACAAAGCCCAGTAAATGGAGCAAGAAACACCCCGCAGGAGATGGATGGCAGTAGGCTGACAGTCCACGCTTGGCTCAGGAAAACGGATAAAACGGTCTCCATCGTCAAACGGAAACCTGTTCCTGCGTCAGTGCCAGTCTCTGCTCCTTCATCCAGACCTGTTGCGAACCCTGTGATACCGAAGAAGTTCAAGATGCTTGGAGTGGTTATCACAGTATGATACTTGCGTGCGATGGATGGAAGATGTGGTGAAGTGTTGGTTTGGTGCAATATGGGTTATGAGGAGCGAGGGTGGTAATGCTGCTCATGCGCAGTCTATAGAATGCAACGGGAGTAATGATCATGGACAGGCCTTTTCTTTAGCACGATTGGTTTCTGGTTAAGTTACATGCTATTGATTATCCTTTTGCGACTGCTCATGAAACATGATTGCTGTACTGTGCTCCCTCGATATCATTGAACATGTGTCATGCATCGAGGAGTTTCCACGAACATTCTTCAATAGAAACGCTAGAAACTTCCTCTGCCGCCCGCACCTCTGACGTCCGCGGTCGCCATCATCATGGTGCAGGGACTTTAGAGGTCGTGGTCAACGCCAGTCATGGATACGAAATGCCAGCCATCTCAACACAGCCCTCGTCGTTGCTGCTATCTCGAGTAAGATCGGTGCAAGTGCAAGTCGAACAAGTTCGTTTGCTTGATTCATGCGGTTTTCGAAGCCCCGCGTGAGGCGGAAGTTGATTGTTAAGATGGCAGACATCATTTCCATCGATTGCTTTTAGAACTGCTACTGCGTCGCAACAGTACTCGGAGTGAGCTCAAAGGTAGCAGGCTAGAGTATCGTTAGCATCAACATCAAAGTCGAAAGTATATGGTGTGCCTCGCAACGGGTTCCGAGTTTCCGCGGGAGAACCCAAACACGAAATCCAACAAACATACCTGATTCAAATCTACCACAAGCACCCTCTCCTCACACTTCCCCAACATGTCCAAAATAAACGCCCTCCCCCTCTGAATCCTAAACACGGCACTGGTCCCCGCATACACCGCCGCGCCCTCGACCCCACACCGATTCGCACAAACAATAATCACAGGCTCCTCACCCGCCCTCTCCTTCAGCGGCCAAAACCGCTCCAACCAATACGTCAACGTCTCACGATCCGGCTGCAGCGGCAGTTCCGTGATTTCCTCCGCCTCGAGCCGCGTCAACCATGCCATGCTGACGGTGATGAGCGGACTCTGCGCCGCCATGGCGTGCGCGCAGAACTCGTAGTCTTTCCAGGGCGCGAGGAATTTGTAGGGGTTAATGTCCATGCAGATGCCGTGGGCGACGGGGCCGAGGGTGCCGAGGGGGCCGGCGAAGAAGCGAGTGGGTCCTTCTGAGGCCCAGGTTTCGTCCGTGTAGTAGAGGTGGGTTTTGCGGTAGTTGGAGAGAATTACGCCCGTGGGGGAGACGGTTACCGTGCTGTTGTAGCGGATGGGCGGTGTGTTGGGTGTGGAGGGGGTGTGGAGTTCGGGGTAGCCGACTGTGATGGTGCATTTAAGGAATTGCGCGGTGGTTACTGCCCAGCGGGTTGTTATGCCGTAGGCTTCGAGGTGCTGGCTTGGGTGCGGAGTGGGTTCGAGAAAGGGGGTTATGGCTTCGAGAGAGGGGAAGTTATAGCCTGGGTTGGAGAAATGAGTATATGCGTCCTCATGGTACTGATCTGATGGAGCTGAATACCTGAGAATGCCATTTCCGGTAGTATCAGCCAGTCCACGTGGTTGAAGTTTGCGGCTCTTTGGATGAGGCCATTTGCCCGGTCGATATTGTCGTCCACTCTGCCTAGCTTGGGCGCGAACTGAAGGCAGGCGACCTTCATGCTGGCGGTGGCTGACAGTGAAAAGCGCCTTTTGATAGAAGAATGATATTTGATGACTTCTGAAGGGAGCTGCCGTATGGGAAAGAAAGGAATGAGCTTCGAAATGAGCAAGCGTAATTAGCAGACGAGGGCCACAATATCAACAAGAAAACTAGCACGTGATGGGTTTCCTCGAAAGAAAAGTGCGGACACAAGATTTGATAGACTGAAAAGACGAAGAGTCTATGTAATTACACAGAAGGAGAGAATTGCCCGGTCAGAATTGTCACAAGACCTGTATTTGGCTTCGAATCTGAAGAGCAGCCATTGAAGAGTAGAATATTGTTGAGAGATCTTTCGATTCGGCAGCTCGTCACACCGCAGTTGGGCAGCTCAGATTGTAGCAAGCGTTTGAGGAGAGTAGATATTGAAAGAAGCACAGTTCGGAGAAAGCATATTTGAAATGTTCTCTGGCAGGCTGCAAGCTGAGTTTCTGGCGTCGGAGTCTGGGGATGGTGATGGTTGTTCTGTCGCAGCTGCGGCCCGACTGTTTCTCCGCAGGCGGCTTTTTCGGTGACATCGAGCTTCCTACTGTTTTCTTGACGCCTCCAACCTTCAGACGCGCCCTTATACTCTTCAGAAATATGTGAGCTGGGCGCACACTCCCTCCTCTGATCCCCAATGGCAAGCAAACGGCTCCTCGACGCTGCCAAGCTGTTCAATGCCTCAAGGTCAATAGCCAAGCAGCACTGGAATATCCGCTCCCAGCAGCTTGATGTCTACAGCAAGACTTCAACCCTCGCCAAAGCTGCTAAGAATCAGACGGATCGAGTGACAGTCACCGCCCAAGCCGCCATTGCCCTCGCCCAGCGTCTCGGCGAACAAGCCCCAAGCTACAGTCAGTACACGAACGCAGATGGACATGACCAAAGCTCGCATATTCCACGGACGGATACTGTCGTTGGAGAGGAGCATAAGAAAAAGAAGGAAGAGGGTTTAGAACAAGATCATCACTATGAACCGTCCCAAGAGAATGCTACAACAGAAGAGCCGCCAGCCGGAGATCTGCACGTCAAGCAAGAGAAGCCCAAGCGGTACCCCCTTCGAGATGGAACTATACCACCAGACAATGCGAAGCCAACTCCTTCTCTTGGCGGCCAAGACACGTTCAATCGTCGTCCTGTGCCCGAGCCAGAAAAAAGCCCGCTATCTGAGAGCCAGCAGGACGGTACGGACGAACTAGAACCAGCTGCGTCTGAAGAGTCTACCATCCCGACGCCGAAACGCGACGCGCTGTCTCCAAGTAGAGCGCGAAAACTACAAAGGCAATCTGAGTCTCAGATACCTTCTATCGTAGCGGCTGCCCGTACAAACCCAACTTCTTCGACCAGCCAGCTTTCGAGTGGTCTGGATCGCGATGTCTACTATGACCCTTCGACCGATCGCGCTGCACCGTTGTCTTCCTTGCCTCGGTCCAAGATCCCCAAGCACACGGAAGATAGGCAAGGTCATGACGACCATGTCGAGGACAAGCAGATCAATGCCGATGTTTTCTCTAGATCGGGAGGCGCCCCGCGAAAGAGTGACGTCTCAGAGCATGAGGATATAAACTTGGATGTATTTCACAGTCCTCGAATTTCAAAGTTGCTTTCCGGCAGAGAGAAAAAGGGTTACGGCCTAGACATTGGGAATTTGTCCCGGTCTACTGAAGGTCAGGCTAAGCCCAGCTCAAATATTTCGCCAGCACCCGATGCAGACGTTAGTAAGCTTGCTGCGGATATAGCTTTAGATGCGGGTGCCGCAGAACAGGTAATCACACCTCTACCCTCTAACAAGCTCCTTACTGATCAACTAACAGTACTCGTGTAGACCTCCAGTTCCTTAGACCACCATGCCGAAAAGCAACCCTATCAAATGCGCGAGTCTCGCGTACCATCGTCACGCTTTGGCCGGCTTTGGCAATATGGGGGTCTCGCCACCAGCATGGCCTTTGGTGCCGTTGGCGAGAGCTTTCGACGAGTTACTGGTGGTGACAGCTCAGGTGGCTCACTCATGCTCAGCGCTGCCAACATGGAAAGATTGGTGGCAAAGCTATCACGCATGCGAGGTGCTGCTTTGAAGCTTGGGCAAATGATCAGTTTCCAAGACTCCAAAATGCTCCCAGCGCCCATCCATGAAGTGCTTTCTCGCGTCCAAGATAGCGCAGACTACATGCCTGCTTCCCAGCGTAACGGAGTACTCACATCTGATCTGGGACCTAACTGGAAGGGCCTATTTTCATCATTTGATGAAACTCCGATTGCAGCAGCGTCTATCGGCCAAGTGCACAAGGCCGTACTTGTTTCAAATGGTCAGCCCGTAGCAGTCAAAATTCAGTACCCCGGCGTCGCTGGTTCGATCGACTCAGATCTCAACAACCTCTCCCTTCTCTTAACAGCAAGCCGCCTCCTACCAAAAGGTCTCTTCCTCGACAAAACCATCGCAAACGCCCGCACCGAGCTCGGCTGGGAAACAGACTATCTCCGCGAAGCCTCGTGTGCCACTCGCTTTCGCTCACTGCTAGCCTCCGACGATGCTTTCACCGTACCTGAAATCTTCGCCGAAGCTTCCGGAAAGCAAGTTTTGACAGCAGCCTTCATGACCGGCACAGCCGTCACCAAAATCCCCTCCCTCTCTCAAACAGACCGCGATCATATCGGCAGCTCCATCCTCCGCCTATGTCTCCGCGAAATCTGCCAGTTCAAGTTCATGCAGACCGATCCAAACTGGACAAACTTCCTCTGGAACGCGTCGACGCGGAAGATTGAGCTGTTGGACTTCGGTGCCTCACGTGATTACCCGGATGAGTTCGTCGAGCCGTACATCCGCGTCCTGATCGCCGCCTCTCAAAATGACAAAGCGGCGATCCGCAACCTTTCGATCCAGCTGGGGTATCTGACAGGCGCAGAGAGCAAGAACATGACTGAGGCACACGTGCAGTCCGTCCTTACCCTCGCGGAACCTTTTAGCCAGGGTCAGACGGAGGAGTTGTATGACTTCAGGGATCAGACGATCACGGATAGGGTGAGGAGTCTCATTCCGGTCATGATGAATGAGAGGCTCGCGCCGCCGCCCGAGGAGACATATAGTCTGCATCGGAAATTGAGCGGGGCTTTCCTGCTCTGCGCGAAGTTGGGAGCGAGGGTGCCTTGTAAGAGGCTTTTCGAGGAGGCAATTGGGAGATGGAAGGCGGGGAAGGAGGGGAGTAGGACAGGTGCAGAAGATGTTTAGTGGATAGGAGCGAAAGTATATATGTAAGATAACAAGCAAAAGCGAACACATGAACTTCTCGATTCAAAGCCGTGTAGCTCTATACTCCTATTATGGCGAAAGTCATAATCGTTGTAGCAGTATCACCTTTTCAACGTAATATGTTGTCAGGCTCAGGTGCCTTTACCATCGCCAGACTCCAGCAATAGTAACTATCTATAGACTACCCAGGTATCTACCAACCGTTTTTGCCCCCCATACATAACCCCTGAGTTATTCTCATTCAGCTAAGAACCAATCTTAAGTTTTCGAGCCTAACGAATCAAGAAGCAAACGACCTTTAGGCAATACGGGCTGTTCCAGGTTAGATCCGTACATGATCCTCTCCGCCTGGTGCCGATGGACGCGTCGTCTTGGTATGTAATCCAATTTTGGCACAATTCATTTGTCTCGTAGGTATCCTTCGCAGCAGTGGACTGTCTATCATTCGCGTCGCAACACATGGAATTTCGACCGGTGACTTAGCTGCATGGCTGATTTGCGGGATTGGTCACCGGTGAGCCATCAGGCTGGCAGCATGTTCCTTTCACCACACTTGCGAACGATGTATCGAGGAGCAGCATACCCTACATACTATCTGTGGATCGAAAGAGATTGATAAGTATTGAGCAAGGAATCTTTGCGATAACTTTACTTGACTTGGTTCAGGATGGTAGGTGCTTGTCTCTGCATTCGGCTGTACATGCAAGCCATCTCATGTGCTATTATATGTGCTTTTTACATTGGGTATTGGGCTATGTAGCACACATCATGCAGGATGCAGCCACGATTTAGGCAGCAACGAAATCAGCAGAATATCATAAGATCACCCGCTGGATCGTGGTGTCTGGTTTAGCTTGGTTTCTCACGCCCATCCATCCATCGGTCTATAGACTCACTACGAGTCAGCTCACTCTCATACATGGAAAAAGTCGCGCGAGCCAAGTGCTCGGGGCTCGTCCAGATATCGCAATATTGTCCCGAATGTCCAATTGTCGAGGTAGCAGTGCCAAAGCAGATGCACCGAGTCAAAAAAGTCGTCCTAAGGACACTCACGCATGATCAAGGTATGCAGTCGCTTGAAGCGGATAGGCATCATGTTGTTTAGCCCACGATAGGCTGGAGTGACCAAGATGTCGAAAAATGGACATGGTTTGACGCCGTTGTCGCTGCTGAATCTCGAGTGGAGCCAAACCCGGAATACAAGTGGCCAGAATCTCGTCGACTACGACTCCACTATAACGACGCTGGAAACCCAAATTTCCAAGAGCGGACAACAACCTCGTCATTTGAATCAGATGATACGTCCGTAAGAGGTTGGCTGAGCTCGACAGGCCCAGGCGACAGGATTCAGATTCAGCCTAGGGCAAAGTTCTTACGGTGGGTGAATTTTGTGAGTGAAGTAGAGCTTGAAGTGTCGTGGACTTCAGAGGGCCAAAAGACTTCGGCACTATCAGAAATTCCTAGCACCAGTCATACGGTGCCGACATATTTCCCGCTTGATAGTGATCGGCAAGAGATCCGACTTCTGGAGATTCAATCTGGACAATTAGACGATCCTCTAGTTTGCTCTTTGGTGTACGCGTCAATTTCCGACCCCGACAACGTCCCATACAGTACGCTCTCATATTGCTGGGGAATCAGGAAGGAAGTTGCAACGATGGCTTTGAGTATTGCAATGAGGAGCCCCCTACTCCAGGGACCAACACAGTTGCTTCAAATCCAAGTACAAGCAAATCTTCACAATGCTCTCAGGTATCTACGCCACGAGAGAGGGGGCCCACGCGTTGTTTGGGCCGACGCTGTGTGTATCAACCAGCAAGGTATTGAAGAAAGGAATCAACAGGTCGCCATGATGCGAGACATCTATGTTTGCGCGAAAGATGTCCGTATTTGGCTAGGAGAAGGGGACGGGAAGACGCCGCCTATGCTCAACAACATCAAGCCTTTCACAGCCGCATATGAGAAGGATCAAAGAGGCTTTCTAGAGAACATCAATCGAAAAGTGGATGCGCCCCATGGCAAGACCAAAATGGGATCTATCATTTACGGTTCCATCAGCCGCTTGTTCGGTTTTCCTTGGTTTACTCGAGTCTGGGTTCGACCGGGATTTCATATACGAATCGGGAACGGTAGAAAACTACCAAGCCATACTTTCGCGAGTCTTCGCCTCTCAACCAAAACTGCAGAAGACCTATAAACCTTTTCTCGACGCTCCTCTGGCCACAGCCGAAGAGAAAGAATCCGCACTCATTGCTTTGTACGAGATCAGGAAGTTTCCGACCATCGCCAACCAGCCCAATTTTCCCCACTTTCATGGACGATGGCCAATTTTGGAATGACGTTTGGGTACGTCGCCAGACCATTAAAATCAGCTCGTCTCTCCTCAATTCAACTAACCGGCCGCCCTCAGCAAACCTTCGAAACCCGAAAAGACGTTCTCGCCAAGATCGAGGAAGCCAGGAAGCAGATCAAGCCAGAAGATCGGCTCGAGGGCGACCGAGGCGGCGAGGATACGGCTAGTAAGCGAATTGATGTGCTGCTGGGCGTGGAGCCGGAGTTGCAGCGGCGGTTTAGGGAGATTTGGTTGGGGTATGATGGGAAGGGGACGCAGGTGGAGAATTTTTTTGCGACGCGACTGGCGAGGGAGTGGACGGAAAGGTATCCGAGTTAGGATGTTGTGTATTTGGGGGAATGCGTGGGTTCATGATGAGGAATTTCTTTGGAAGTATGGATGAGTGGAAGACATGAGGATTTGTTTTCGCTACCTGACAGTACTTTGAATGCCTCGGAAGACATGTATGGGAACGCTCATCGACGGCGGTATTATCAAGAGGAGGCGTAAGGTTGAGAGGACCTAAGCTAGAAGGCCTTACACTGGATATTGTAATGCGTTGTTGTTGATGGTCCTTGTTTGTAGTTCGGATTTTGAGCTGGCTGGAAGGAGGATCGGCTTCCGGCGTAATGATTTTCCGAGCTTTGTCACTCTGTCGTTTCTATCGCGTTTGTCGACTCTGTCAAGTCTGTGTCTTGTCCTGCACGTGATCGGCCCGATTCGCCGCCGAATCAGCCTTACTTGGAACGAGCAGGTCGCGGACTTTTAGCTGGGCTGGGCCATATACCGCATAAGTAGCTACGGCCGCATCTGTACCCTCCTCAGCTTTTAATCTACACAAATCCTGGCTGAAGGATGAAATATATACCATTTGCCTTAAGCGATGCTGCGTGGCCTGCATCAAGAATCCTCCGACGCAACACAGCGCTGAGACGACGTTCCCTGCAGCACCATCCCGGGACCTCGAGGCTCAACCTCTGCATCGCCTCCTTAGGCGCTCGAGTCGTCAACACTGTGACAACACAGCATCTCTGTGAAGGAGATCTACTCTACAACCTCTCTTCCCAGACTTCGATTACCTGCTCGCGGCTGTGGCTGTCCCCATGTCTCATATTCCACGGAGGGATGAGGTGATAGCTGTGACGGAGGGCGAGATGCAGACAAGCATATTGTGATATGCCTGGGCAGTGTCCAACTACATACCACCCAGTTGATCCTTCTTGCCAGGCTTCGGATCCAACACTCTCACTACCTTGCCGCACAGCTTTACTGCGCATGAAACAAGCCCAGCAGCTCGCTCTTTGGGCCCTGTTATGATGGAATCGCTGGCGAGGCGCGCAGACACCCGTCACCGCGCCCCATTCGCGGTCTGTCGCTTCTGTGCCACATTGTTCGCAAATAGATGACCTTCGAAAGAGCAACCTTTCAAAAGACCATGCCTACCTGTAGGATTCGGAGTTGCGTCGTCTGTCGTTACTTGGTAGCTTTTCAGGCTCCTACACACATAATTTCTTCCAGAAGTTCCGTCCCGCTCTCTCTCATCCCTTGCGTCGCACTTTTTGACGTCGACTTCTAATTCTTGTCCGACTCTCACAAAACTCTCACCTGTGTCATCAAGCGTCTCTTGAACCTTTCTTGGCGTTGCTCTCGGAAGAGTCGAGCATGAAGACGATGGCTACCGCTGTCGCCCGCCATCGCGTGTCCGCTTTCCTCAGCATTTTCACCGTAATACTTACCGCGCTGTACATTGTCGCGATCTTCCCTCGAAAACCTCATTACAGCTCACATCTGCCTACCAGCCGTCCGCTTGGTCAAGGCTCACGGCCGACGACTTCCCGTGCCGTCGTTGGCAATTCAGAAGTCCCTTTACTACAAACACCGAGTCCAGTCCTTCCATCCCCACCGGTTGCGACTCGACCGATCCAGTTCGATGCTCCAGCTGTCCCCGCTGAACTGTCCGGAGACTATGGCCTTAGCGACGAACAGTGCGATCTTTACTTCCCGGACCTCTACCAGGAGATTGACAGAGCTGCTTCCTACGCACGTGATCACGGAAACATCTCCACGGATGATCTCGACATCTCCTGGAAGAAAGATGGACTTGTCAGAGCCATGATTCATGATCGAAAGGTCAGAATAAGCTCCTCCAAGCCAAGCCACGTTACACTGACAAGTCTCTAGTTGTACATCCTCAACGCCACATACTCCGGGGCGGGTTACAACATCCGCCGGTCCCTCGCCATCCTCGGATCCATCAACCGCGCAATGGTCGCCTACCAAGGCCCTATCCCAGACACCGAGTTCACCTTCTCTGTCAACGACATCGCCGACCCAGACCACGTCGGAAAGCCAGTATGGACATTCTCCCGCCTCGCAGAAAACGAGCAACAATGGCTGATGCCCGACTTTGGCTACTGGAGCTGGGAGCTCGAACTTGTTGGTGAATACGAAGACGTCCGCTCGCGCATTGCGGCCATCGAAGAACCGTTCTTGGAGAAGACGGCGAAAGCGCTTTGGCGGGGTGCGAAGAACAATGACCTTCGCACGGACCTTCTCAGAGTCGCTGAGGAATCTGGAAGCCAGTGGGGAGATATTCAAGAGATCAAGTGGGCGAGCAGAACGAGAATTTCGTCGCATACGAAGGGGAACGCCATTCCGATACCGGAGCATTGCAAGTATCAATACTTGATTCAGACTGAAGGTAAAAGATGTTCATCCTTTGTTGCTATCCGTTGTTCGCTGACTCTGTTTCCAGGCGCGAGCTACTCTGGCCGCGGCAAGTACCTCCAAAACTGCAATTCCGTCGTCATAATCCACAAACGCCGCTGGATCGAAAATTACCACCATCTTCTCATTGCCGATGGACCCCATCAGAACTTCGTCGAGGTCGAACGCAATTTCTCTGACCTCCCTCAAACGATGCACGATCTCGTCGTCGACCCAGCAAACGCCGAGAAAATTGCAAACAACAGCGTCAAGATGTTCCGTGACCGATATCTCACTCCAGCTGCGCAAGCCTGTTATTGGCGGAGGCTATTGAGTGCGTGGTCAGAAGTCAGTCCCAAGCCGGAGTTGTACGATGCAGGAGATGTTGCGGATCAAAGCAAAAGCTTAGTTGATGTTGATGGAGGAAGGAAGCTACGGGGTATTCCATACGAAACTTATGTGTACGTTTCTCCATTGCCCTTACCGGCATTTTCAAGGTTCTGTGACTAATTAGAAGTCGGTTCCTCATGACAGATTAACCGCATTCGACCAATCATTAAACTGTGGTTGGTTCCGCAGGATGTTCCGCCGATGCTAGGAGCTGCGAGCTGCGAGCTAGGAGTCTTGAAGCCACGAAGTTCGTTCGACGTTTGACGTCCAACCTGAACTTCAGACGGGAAATTCAAGCTCCACGTAATGGTATCCAAGGAGTTAAGACAAGCATTGGCCTTTGTGATTAGAGTGACCGGGAGTTTTGCTACGATACCCATACAGCGATGCACGAAGTCTGCAAAATTAGAAATCAGTGTCTTTTCCAGACCACACCTACATAAGTTCAAGCTGAACGCCGCAGAAGTAGGCTGTGAGGTCCGACAGTCCGAACCCCTGTGGTTTTTCCACCATAATTACTGCGGCGCGGCCAATCTATCCCTTGTTGGAAGCGAGGTCTCCTGGTCATTCTTAATCTAAATGCAACTTGGTGACAAGCATTAGGACCAGAACAGCAAGGACCGCGACCAAGCAACCAAGTATACCAACACCTTGGATTGGAGGGAACAACATAGGACCTCCTAACTTACCAGCACTTGGACATCTTGTCTAGGAAGAGGAGGATGGAGCTCTCAGTAGGCAGGGTCGGAAGAGTGTATGGACCAGAGCAAGGTTGTCGCGCTGACCAGATAACTCCGGTCAAGTAAAGACAAGCATCGACCAGCTTCTCTGTACACTTGTATCTAGATCTCTACGTCCACCTTGGCCAGCCCAGCCACCGGTATGACACCATCTCATCCATGTCATCCCTACTCATGTTCAAACCCTCAGGCATTTTCTTCCTTCCTCTTGTTCAAATCAGGTACGACGAGGACTTCTTCGATCTGAGCACTGAGCCAGCTGTCTAGACAGATCAGTCTTACTGTACAACTAGCCTCCAGTCCAGCCACAATTGCGCCACTATCATATCCATGCCATCCCTACTCACGTTGTACAAACACGGCATACCACCCGCTTGTAGGCATCTTCTTCCCTCCCTCACCCAAATCCGGTAAATGTACGTCTTCTCTACAGCTCTGCCCATTGCAGTAGCCAGCTGTCCCCACGAGCTCCCCGCCGTCCAAGCTCCGCTTCTCTGGATTCCAGCTCCTGGACTCCGCATCCTAAGGCGAAGCCCACACCATCGATTCTCCAACATGAGCTCCACATCTTTCGAGCGGGAGGATGGGATCCAAACTCCCTCCCGCGGCGAGCGAGTTCATGCGGCGGCCGGTGCTGGCGTCTTTTTCTGTTCTGGGAGGCGGATTCGAGTTGGAAACACTTGACATCTGTCTATCTTTGGGGAGGGAGACTTGGGATTTGGGTGTATAAAGAATCTGTGGACGGTGGTGGAGGTGAAATTCATCAGCAGCATCCACTTCTTTCTTCTTCACAGCTCTACAGCAGAGTTTCTTCGGTCTCGCCTTTCAAGACAGCTCGTCAGCAATTTGCATTTCTCCACTCTTTCAGTTCTCAGTCGTTTGAATTCGTTGAACTATTTCTCTTCCCTCTCTCAAATCACCCCCCTAATCCCTAATCAACCCCCCACCCATCCACCACCACGATGATTTCCACCACCATCCTCAGCCTAATCATGGCATCCTTGACCTCCGCCTCGGTCCTAAACCCAAACCCCCTCCTCCCCCGCGCCGCCGCCGTCGCCGGCAAAGTCGCCGCCCCACCCGTCCCTCCCTCCAACCTAACCTCCTCCAACGGCTTCTACACCTACGCCAAAGACGCCGCAGGCGTCGGCCAATGGACCTTCCAGCCGCTCGTCGACAAGAAAGCCCTCACCTCCGCCGAGATCTCAAAGGGACAGTCTCTCGGCGGTGACCTTACTTTCGACAATAAGACGTTGAGCGAGTTCTACTTCGAGTTCAAGGAGACGGTCGGCAAATGGGAGAAATTCATCCAGGCGGTCGAGGAGTGGAGGAAGAAGCATCAGCCCGGGCAGAACATCACTACCACCGTGACAGCCATCCCAGGATACAACTCGACCACTTCGGTGACTGGCTCGGCGACCATTCTTGCCTTCCCGACCGCGCCGTCTGTCTCGGGAATCGTTACCGGCCCCGTCTCCTACCCCTCCGGAACGGGCGCTGGCACCGGCATCGGAAGTATCCTGCCCGTCTCCTCCGGCCACCCTAACTCCCCTTTGTTTTCAAATACCACGCATTTCCCGTTCCCGACCGGCGGTCTCTCGACTGGCGTCTTTCCGACCGGTTCCGTCTCTGCCTCCGGCTCTGTCTCTATCCCCGGTACCGGCGCCGCTCCTAGCTTCATCACGACGACTGTCTTCGCTACTGGTGTCTCGAGCGTCGTGTCTAGCATTGCGCCGATTACGACGACGGGGCCGAAGAACTCGGCCACCAAGTGCATTGAGCTTGGCTCCAAGTATAAGGATGATGCGGCGAAGAAGGCCTTGTCGGAGAATGAGAAGAAGGCTAGTGAGGGGTTGAAGAAGGCGATGAGTGGGTTGACTTTCGGGAAGAATACTGTGCAGGCTGTGAGTTTTCTTTCTTTCTTTTACTTCCTAACATGCGCCGGTCACTGTTCACGAAGCAAATGGCATCACAACACCAGCATCTTGTTGTCCAAACCCCAAGATCTTTCAAGTTCCTTCATTATTACGATCTTTCGCATCTATAGCCCACTAACGCCCCATTCCCATAGTTCATCTACAACGGCGTCGTTCAATACATGTGCAACTACGACCCGGTAACCGTCTACCCCGCCATCTACGACTGGGCGCAATCCAAGCTCGACACCGAATGCGGCGCCAAGATGGGCTCCTTCGAGCAATACCAGGAACCCAACTCCTTCCTCGGCAGGACCTTTGTCGGCGGCGCGTATTGCCCCGGTATCACTTTCCCGGCCTAATCGACTCGAGGGCGGTTTTTGGGCTTGCGGCAGCCGTTGATGCGGGCGGCTGCCCATTCGGCGGCGGTTTGGGTGCGGACGTGGATGCGGTGGAGGGGAGCCGTTTCGAAGAGGGGGATTTCTTTTTGAAGGGCTTGGGACTTGTGGGCGGAGAGGTTTTCTTTGGACATGGCTTGGAGGATCTCGCGGGGTGTTTGACTGGTTGCTTTTGGCGTGTTGTCGCCGTTACGCTCGCTCAGGTTTTGGGTTCGGATGTAAAAGGACTTGGGATTTCGGGAATTAGCATGCATTGTTTAGATACTTTTGGGTTGTTTGGGCTTGGATAGATAATAGAATCAGGACTTGGGAACGACTTACTTCCGCTGAGTGATATGCGCCTGGATGGTGTGTGAAGAAGTCGATGATGCAGACGGCCGTCCAGAGGCGGTTGGAGAGGATGAAGACGCGGAGTTCGCGCTTGACGGTGCTGGTCTCGGTCATGTCGAGGTTCTGTGGACTGTGGATCCTGAGAGCGAGGTGCTGTGGAGCCATAACTGCCCGTATTGTTGATATTAGACTATTGGTGACAGCGAAACGGTGTCGAGAGTCGTTGCTCGAGAAGCGTGGCTCAAGAGGTGGGAAGGAGGTGGCTCAAGAGATGGAGAGGAGGTGGCTCAAGAGGTAGAAAGGACTTGAGACTGAAGTTGGAGGACACTGCTGGGAGCGTCAGGATCTGTGGCAGCTGTGGAATTTTTACGCTTGCTCAGGGAATGAGAGAGCAGGACAGGTCGGCTCGCCTTTTGAACTTGTTGTGGTGGCGCGATCATCAAAAACAAGAGCAACACCTGTGTGGTGGAACAAGCCACCAAGTCACCAAGCCAACTTCCAATTGTGTTCCATCGCCTCAGATCAGACATCCTGCCCAGCAGAGCCACCCCATCAAACCACCAGCACAACAGTGCCAGACTCACGCTCACAGTCACCCCTCTAACCCATTGAACTCAGTGGCAACCCACCTACCCCATTCCAGAAATCCAAAAGTACTCTATATATTCAGCTCAAATCAGTGGTCTTCCGCCTTCGGGCATTTGGTCATATTGAAACAATACAGAGAAGATTAGCATGGCCCCTGCACTAAGGATGACACGCTCAATCAAAGAGAAGCTCACCATTTTTTTATGCCCAAGTTCAATTCAGGGAGAGGACATTTTATTTTTTGGTCATGATTATTTTCCTCATATTTCTGTCTACTAGATGCCACAGGCTTAATGCTGAGAAGATGATGGTAATAGCGTGACAGAAGATGGGTTGTTGAAAGGGAGAGACAGAGCGTGCTGCCTCAAGGCAAAGCTGGGAGAATTGTGGGAGCCTGGGGAAGTGAGGCACCAGGAGCACCACCTGCCGTCTCAAATAATTTTTCAAGTAGCTATATGAAATCGCTCAAACAGTAGTCTTTCGCCTTCGGGCACTTGGTCATATTGAAACAATACAGAGAAGATTAGCATGGCCCCTGCACTAAGGATGACACGCTCAATCAAAGAGAAGCTCCCACTTTTTTTTTGGGCTAAAGTCAATTCAGGGTGGGGACTTTATTTTTGATACTTTTTTTTCTATGGAGAGGATTCAGAGGAGATGAACTGTCTCTGTTGATGAGGTGCTTGTGGTGTGACAAGGGGAGAGATGAGGGGAGGAGGGAGAAGGGGTTTCGGGCTGAGGGTGCGGTGTGGGAAGTGAGTCTTCGGCCTCGAGTCCTCGACCAGTCTGCCAGGCGGGGGCCTATGATCAAGTGTGCGGAAAGCTAGCTCGCCAGACTAAGGACAATATTAAACAAATAGGTCCGGGGAGAAGCCTCAGGATAGGACAAGCTGCCGTCCAGACTCGAGTCGCAGCAGCTCAGTGCTTCCATCAGCCAGCTTGATTGATTGAGGGTATCAACCAACCCTCGACTTTTCCAGCCTCACGCAGTTCTACTCACCCCCAGAGTAGATGCACTTTGATGAGCTAGGCCCTGGGCAGTGCGTCCATCAGTCAGATATCTGATACTTTTTGAGATCTGACTGACTTACTGATTACCCCAATCAATATCTAACTGACTAACTGATTCAACCCGAGCCTAATATCTGACTAACTGATTCGGCTATTTACCGATATCTAACAGTAACTCACTCACGATACAGCGTCAAGCGTGAGAGGCTGCCGAACGATACAGTGTAAATAATGATCTTCGCAAATTGAAAGGGTTTGCACTGAAGGTCTGCAGTGTAGCCTTGAAATTGATTATTGCGAAGATGAGGGATCAACTAAAGATCCCAAGGACTGCCTATATAACCTGTTACCCCTCTACGAATGCTGTAGCCTAATGCTTAGCAAGACGAAGGAAACGAATAGAACATTCCTGGCTGGAGCCTGGAGTGCTGCAGTTCTGCCTACCAGGCTACCAGCCCATCACAGCCTCGTCTATCTGGGACTACGCCACAGGCGTCAGGATCTTGACAAAAGCTTTCAGGTATTGACTGATACCGAAGAGAAGAAGAGTAGGGTAAAAGGTGATGGATACGGCTCAATCTCTGCTGTTATCTATGGTATCGATTTCATGCATACTATCATCATCAATGCCCAGCAAGAGATCAATTCCGCTAGCCTGAAAGGATCCGATCTAGAACGCTATAGCGAAGGCCTTGAGGCAGCCCGCCAGAAGGTCCTTAAGTACTCGGATAAGACACAGTCTTCCAGCATCTATACTACTGCTATCGTACTCAATCCTCGCCAGAAATTTGACTATTTCGAGGCTAAATAGACCCAGTGGCCAGAATGGATTACTACCTGCAAAGAGAACTTCAGGGAGCTCTTCAAGAACTATAAGGAGGCGCGAGAGGCTAGCGAGTCAGAGGAAGAAGTTCAACACCAAGAGGATTCTGAGCCAGCCAACCCATACCTCCAATTTATGGTATCTCACGTGAAGACTGCGGAGAGCCGCAAGCGGCGTCGTGTTGATGCACGCTCGGAGATTGACCGCTATCTAGTGGAGCATAGGCCCACCTCCATAACGAAAAGCTCGCTTACCTGGTGGATCGAGAACCGAGCCGAGTATCTTATTCTTTCACAGATGGCTTTCAATATCTTCAGTATTCCTGGGATGAGTGCGGAGGTCGAAAGGGTATTCTCCCAGGCAAAGAAGCTCATTACAGATGAGCGCAACTCTCTTGGATCGGAGACGGTGCGGGTATGCGAATGTCAGAAGAATTGGATTCTTCAGGGGCTAGTCTCGTAGCAGAGATCAGGGGGCAAAAGATGAAGAGCTCTATCTACAAAGTCTGTAGATAGGTTACTAATAGAAGCTTACAGAAGCTTACCAAGAGAGCTCCATGAAAAGCTTGTCTGGAGCTGCGTGAAAAGCTTATAAAACTCCACCTATACTTCTAATACAACCCCTATCAGTGCTTCCATCAATCAAATACTTGACACCTTCAAGGGGTTGGCTTGATTGGGGTTGATGGTATTGAAGGGTTGGCTTGGCTTGGCTTGATTAGATTTGAACCGTGAATTGGGTTGGCTTGGCTTGATCAAAGTTTGGTGGTTAGTTGGCTTGGCTTGGCTTGATGGCTTGATGGAAGTTGACGATATTAGGCGGCTTTTTAGTGTTGAGTTTCTCGATTACTGTCTATAGCCTCTGTGCTACCTCTCAACCTCTCTGCTTCGCACTATGGAAGAAGAGCTTCGAGAAGTCGATATCGAAGACAGTCTTGTGAGAGCGGAGTCAAACTCTGCCAGGCAGTCGAAGTGACAACCAAATCTCTCTGCAACACAACAGCGAGCACTCACCAGGTAAGATCTTTCTCCACTCACTCTTACTCTTCCATCTAATGACAGTGACAGTGTCATCAAGGCAGCAGAGACTCCATCAGCGATTCTCCACGCACCAGTTCCTCGAGTCAAGCACTGCCTGTTCACTCAAGTCACCAAACACTCTCAAGTCTCGACCACCAAGCCGAGACAGGAAACAACATGGGAGTAAGTCATTGCCCCACCCCCTACATCTCTTCCACATACTAACAACGCAGCAAAACCACAGCAGCTGCAATGCCGCAGTAATCGCCGAAGACAAGAAACGCCAGGAGCAGAAGAAGGCCCGGATGAGAGCCTACTACCAATACCTGGCAGCTCGCGCACCAAGGGTAAGATCTTGTTGCAACACCTCCTCCTGCTACATTCACTGACAGTGCAACTCCAGGAAAGTAGTGAAGACGCTGCAGTCAGGGAGAGCCGAGCAGCCGACGTTCGTGCAGCTCAACTTCGAGCCTTCGAGAAGCCCAAGAAGGTAAGATCTTGCTTACAGCCCTGTTTTCTTTTCCCTTTCACTGACAACACACTGAAACCCCAGCATGCTACGGACGAAGCTGCCGACGCAGTCAGTGCCGCTCGCAAACCTCGTGAAGCATACGTCCAAGACTTCGAGGGTATCGAACTTGCAGACCTCGAGATCATCATCACCGAAACCCAACTCTTTCTGCAAGAGATGTTGGACGAGGAAAAGAAAAGCAAGACGATCGATGCTGTCGCAAAAGAGGAGAAAAAAACGCACCTCGCCGCTGCCAGGAAACAGAAGGCGGAGTTGGAGGCTCGGAAACAAGAGGCCCAAGTACAAGAAGCCCAGGAACAACAGGCTCAGAGCCAAGACACTCAGCAGCAGGATACTCTGCAACATGAGACTCAGCAACGTGAGACTCAGAAATCAGAGCCTACGGGCACAGTCGACTCTGGCAGCAGCCCCCAGACCACCATCTACTCAGGCTCCTCTGCATCCCTAAAGCCACTCATGTTCCTCAACCTGGACGAGAGCCCGTTTGAGGAGGGTGCTGCATACGACTCCAAATCCGGAACCAGCTCCAGCTCCAGCTTGAACAGCTTGTATGACATCTCCGACAACGGGAAAGATGAACACAAGGACGGCCACAAGCATGAAGAGCATCCACACCAACGCCTTGATGAGCCGGAGTCAACACCTACCCGCGGCGGTGATGAGCGTCAAGTCACGAAGGAGAGCAGCAACTCCAGATGACGGTTTCCCACCTCGCATTGGCCCACATGTCTGGAATGAGAACGACCGGTTTTTCAACGCTCACATCGAACGCCGTCGTAACGGACAAGTCCAAGATTCATGACAAGAGATCTCTATCCATCCTGCTGTCCTGGTTCTTGCGTCTGCTGAGGCTGGCGTAGGTAGGCTCAGTTCCAGTCTGAATGGGCTGATTGTCCCTTCGCCTCTCGCTCAGGTGACTGAGGTGGACCCAGAGCAGGCTTCGCAGACTGGGGATGCATCATCACCAGAAGACGTTGCGGTGGATTCAGAGCAAGCTCAGCAAGATGACGCCGCACCACCACCAGAAAATGCCAATGTTGAAGCGGATGAGCTTGACTGTGGCAACGGAATCTCGAAACCCACTCGCACAGTCCGGTTTGCAGAGACCACTGGAATCTTTGAATATGGACCGCCCTCGACCTCTTGTTCCTCGTCACAACCCCAGGACTCCTCCGAAGACGCTTCGTCCTCTTCACAACCTCAGCACTCGGCTTTCTCGGTGGTCGGCGGTGTCCCACCGCGCCCATCCTCCCCCGCAATGCCGACGCTCTCCGGCACCACCAGCTTCCTCGACGTCGAAACGTCCGCCCAACAGGCGTTTGAGGAAGACTCGGCACGCGTCGCCGCGGTCATCAGAGAGAAGGACGCGGAGATTGAAAGCCTTTTCGGGGCTTTTGGGCTGGGGAAAGGGCGAGATTAGACCCGGGAAGGGAAGGACGTCTGGGCGGAGATGGAGGAAAGGGATTGAAAGTCGGGAATCCTGGGACCAGCAGAAGGGATGATGTATACTGTCTCTGCTCTGCCTTTTCCCAGAAGGGCGGAGCAGAGACGTGGGGTTTTCTGGTGTGGGGAAGGGAATTGCTTATGTCTACGGGGGTGGGGAAGTGGAGTAGTAGTACAGATGCTTCACTTCCTCCGGGGAAGTGGAGTAATACAGATGCTTCACTCTCCCTGGGGGAAGTGGCGGCAAGAATCGGGGGGCCATTTTATAACTCTTTTTTAAATTTTCAAATTTTTCAAATATGATTTTTTAAATTTAATCGTTACCTCTAGGGTTTCTGATGGATGCTTTTGGTGTGAATGTGCGGACCACGGTTCACAGATCATGGTAGCGGAGAATGGCATGCCTTCTCTAAGGATTTCGTGTATCGATGCAGTGCTCCACAGGCTCCATCCGCAAGAAATATGGACGTTTTACACCTGGAACAATGCCTCCTTGTCGAGCGGTAAATGGTCTCTACTAGCCGCTGTCACATCCCGAGAGTCTCTCTCCCTCAAAAGAGAGATTCAAAGACCCCATGAAAATGATGAGTCGACGCTATCATCCACATGGTGGGTCGAAGGGCGATGAGACTCGAACTCGAGATAAGGGTTCCAGTTGTAGTTGAGCAAGGAGGTTTCTCGGAGATGACTAAGCCAGTTTATACACGTGACTTTGAGTGCTAATGAGCACGTGACCCTGACTCCAGTAACGACACGTGACGAAGAACCATGGAAATCAATGTCGAAGTAACAACTTCAATCTCAATATGAAGCACCCTATTTACCTATCCGACCGACCACCCATCCGCCTGTCCGCGTCTCATCCACCCGACCAAGAAAGGGTAGAGAAAAAGCAAAATAAAGCAGGCAAAGACGCTGTAAGATAGAAAGTACTTCCCATCAGACCAGACCAGACCGGGGCAGCGCCACGCCAGAACAGACCAGACCAGAAAACCGCTCTATGCATTGAATGCCATGCCATGCCATCCATTCCTCTCCTGAGTTGTGAAATGACAAACGCCATGATGTGTGCGTGGGGTGTGGTGATATAGCTACAAACTCATGTCCATTCGACCGCTTTCTCTCGGTCCTGGTCCTTTCCTTTTCTTTCCTGCCCATCCATTCCATATCGCAGTTGGATAAAAGGTGCATTCCGTCCCTCCACCTTGACATTAAGTGGCCGTGATATCTCACCTCGCACCCCCATAGCTGAAATTTCCAAAAGCGCCTCCGGGAGTCATATGCCCACTCCCGCTACTCGCGCCCTGCGGTCCCGGCGTCGAGCTCGCCAGACCTGGCGTATGTCCCGTCGGCGTAGACGGATCCTTCGCACCCATATGAAAGTGCCCATGAGCGCCATGACCCCCATGTCCATGTCCACCCTGCTGTTGCTGCTGCTGTTGCCCGTGGCCCTGCGCCGCAAGCACCGCCTGCTGAATCGCGGCCGACGCCGGCGCGCCAACCCCCGTCAGTCCCCACATCTGCCCGTTCATCTCGTCGGGGATGTTGTGCAGGAAGATCTTGTCACGCATGGCGAAGAAGACGAGGCCGGTGAGCCAGGCGTCGGAGCCCGCTTGATGCGCCGTGCCGATGCGGATGCAGTTGAGTTCGTCGGCGATATCTTGGAGGCCCGACTTTGTGCCGAGGCGCTCGACGAAGGCTGCGGCCGCGGCGGGCATGGCGTTTTGCGAGACCTTTTTCTGCGCGTGACGGAGCAGGAATTTGACGTCGAGGAGGGAGGGGAAGAAGCGTTGGACTAGGTTGCGATATTCGTTTTCGTCGGCGGGGAGTTGTTGCGCCCACATCATCTTGAAGAGGTAGGCAAAGTCGTAGCCCGAGTGGAAGGAGATCCAGTGCACGTCGTCGTCCATCACCATGCCGCTGGAGATGAGCAGGCTGCCGAATTCGCGGGGTGGGATCCCCATTTCGGCGTGCTTTGCAAAGTCGGCACCGGCTTTTTTCAACATGTCGATGCTGTCTTCGGCGTACATGTCTTCGTCGAGGGAGAATTGAAAGTTGAATGTCCAGGTGGTGGGACACTCGATCAAGCTATGTTGTTGTTGCTGTTGCGTCTGTCTGGGGCCGGTGCGGGGGACTAGATGCGGATGGAGGACGGAGGGAGGGTTTTCGCCGTCAGCAGAAAATAGCGTAATACCCAGGGAGATCATCTTGAGGAGGTCGACGTTGCAGCGGAGGGTTTGGTAGTGATATGAAGCTTTCGTGTTGAAGTCGCCCATGGGCCGAGCGACCACGCCGGGGAACTCTGTATCCTATCAATCATGAATTAGCCTCGTTGCAATTCTCGTGAGGCTGGACCTCAGACTCACCATGCTGATGTATGGATAGTGCTCGATCAAATTCCGCAGTATAGCCATCTCCTGGTGTAGGTTGTTCTTCCACACTTCCCTCACCCTCACGCCCACAGATGGTTTCCCTGGGTTGACAGCCCCATGTGCATCCCGCTGCTCTTGCATCGCGGCGCCATGGGCGAACCCCATCTGCGCAGCGTGGCTCGCCAGCCCCGTTCCTCCAGCCGCTAAACCACCTCCAAATCCTCCTTGTAGACCTGCATTACCCGACTGCGGACCAAAGATATTGACGCCTGCCTGGTTTGCGCCGAAGGCTGGATGGCCGGTGAGGTTCTGGGCGTGGACATTGTTGTTCTGGTGGTGCAACTGCTGTTGCTGCTGCTGCTGTTGTTGCTGTGCCTGTTGCTGCTGGTGGATGTTGTGCTGGTTGAGGTGCTGGAAGGGATTCGAGAGATTCTGGGGCGCGAAGCGGTTGACGTTCGGCTTCATGGTGGGTGGTGGGAAGTTGATTTGAGAGCTGCTACGTTGCGCATAGAGCTTGATGGGAGCACGAGAGGTGGTCGCAGATATTCTCCAGACCTAGTGTGAGCTCTGAGAATCGGGATTGACGGGGTTTCGAAGGGTGGGTTTGCAGTTCGGGGTATTGGAGTTGGGTATGGTTGACATGGAGGTGACAGGTGAAGTTCGACGCGATATGGAGAAAGGTCTTGGCACTCCGCCGCATGGACTTCCCATCGTCACCTCACCTCAACTCGAAGCTCCCCACCTCTCCGTCACAACCCACACAATCCACAATGGCATCAAGGCAACTCTTCCGGTTAAGTACGTAGAACCCAATTGGCCTTCATCATCTTCTAGTCACTAACACCGGCCCGCAGCACCCCGCCTCGCGGCCGCCAAACCCAACATCACCGGCTTCGACCCTCAGAAACTCGCCGCAGCCGGCCGAAAACCCTCTGCAGCAGAGGATCCATGGCATAGGGCGTACGTTACTACATCCTGTCCTTCTGAATCTCTCTTCCAGCCCAAGCTCGTCTGATCTCTTCCCTCTCCCGCTCCGAAACCACAGCCCCAACCCGAACATCCACCAACTCGGACCCTGCTGACACCCCCCACAGAGAAGAATGGCGCTATACAGGCCCCTTCACGCGCTGGAACCGCTTCAAGGGCTCCTTTCCCGGTCTCGGTATTGCGACTGTCGCGTTCGGCGTCTATCTCGTCTACGAGGCTGTCTTTTTGAATGAGCCGCATCACGGGGAGGGGCATGGGGAGGTGCATCATTGAGGGGTTTGAGAGATGAGTGGCGTGTCACGAGGAGGAGAAGATGGGCGGCATATCAGAAAGGCGTTTTTTATGGGCAATTGTGGATTTTGAAGAACGGATCGATTGGAGGGGAAGAGGAAGATATTGTACATATGCTTCGCTGCAGGCAATGGGAAGGGATCAAAGGAATATTGTTTCAGATGATGGAGGATGCGTGATATTCAATTGCGCCTCGACCACATTGACATTCCGGAGCTAAGTATGTACCATGGATTAATCGCAGCCGCAGCCGAAACGCCTCGGATGACCCAAGCAGCACTGGCTTTTGCAACCTCAAAATTTTCCCAACGAACATGTACCCGCCGCGCCATGCTCCAAATTGCCCACTGGGTAGGACTCCGTCATCAATTTCATAACGGCACGCATACCGAGCACTCCGGCGCAAGACAGCCTCCCACAGCAAAGCAATCCACCGAACCGTCCCGCCCAAAAGACCTACCCCGACGCCAAATCAACACTTCGAACACGCCGAAGTCCCACCAAAAGCAAGCGTACTCTCCCCCACCGTCTTCCCGCCCACAAACTGATTCTTCTTGGGAGCACTCGGCGCGCTGCTAAAGCTCGGCGGGACATCGAGACAGGGATTCCTCCTGAAGAAGTTGCGGGGCCGCAGCAGCAGCGTCATAGGCTCGGCGGGCATGACGGGGAAGTCCTCGGGCGAGGGGAAGTGCGTGATGCCGAAGGTGTGCCAGAGCACAACGTCGGTGTCGACGATGGAGGTGCAGGGCGCGGCGGAGATCCAGGCGGGGAGGCCTTGGGACGGGTCGCCGCTGGTTTGGGGGACGTGGCGGCCGGCGGGGTGGAGGTGGGAGTCGTCGTCTTTGAGGGGAAGAGTCAGTAAGAGGTCTACAGGAAGAAGAAGTGATGGGGAAAGGAGACAGGAAGGGAAACTCACATTTGGTAACGTGAACAGCATGTCTCGCAAACCCAGCCCTCTTCCATACCAACCCACCCTCCTTCGGCAACAACTTGGGCACCTCGCGACTAACCAACTTGTAGCTGGCCGGCTTGCCACTATACGGATTCAACCGGCTCGTATTCGCCATCTCCCACGTGCGACTCACATCGCCATCGTAATCGCACACGCCTCCCTGCTGCGTCTCCAACAGCCTCTTCTTCGCATAAAATGCGTTCCCGTATTTATTCTCCGCACTGCCCACCTCTCCAGGCCCTTGCGCGGCATCCACCTCGAAAACACTGTTGCTGTGTCCGTCCACCGCTGGGTCGATACGCATACAGAAGAGATGCTGATGATTGTGCGCATTGACGCCAGGATACACCTGCGTGCCCCAACCATGCGTATCCTCACCCGGCAACATGGCATACGTATTCAAAATCCCCGTCAACTTGATCTCGAGCTGGATCGTGCCGTCCTGATGCAAGATCCAATAAACGCAGTACTCGTAATTCGCCGCCGTGAAGATGTGGCTCATGATGAGTTTCCGGGCGCGCGTGATGGTGCAGCTGTCATCGCGGAAATCGGTGTGTTTGAACAGGATGCCGGCGTCTTCTTCGTGGATGCAGATGGCGTTCTTAATGGTTGTTGGTGCGCCGGCGCGGTTCACGAAGGCCGCGTCGAGGTAGTGGATAGCGCCCTTGCAGTCGCAGCCGAGGGACAGGCTGTTGGTCATATAACCGCCGCCATACTCGCCGAGATCGAACGCGTGTTTGCGTTGATGGGGATGTTCGGGGTTTCCATACGGTACGACCATTTCGGCCAAGGACAGCCGCCACATGACGTCCCTCTCGCGTCCCTCATCCCGGTCGAAGAACGTCAGGTTATTCAACACGAGACCTTCGCGGTAGTTGAACCCGATATGCACGCTCCAGTTCTGCCATTTGAGCGTGCGGCCCTCGACGCTGAAGCTGACGCCCTCGGGCTGCGTGATGTGGATGGGTTTGATGTCGGTGCGGAAGCCGCCTTCGGCTTCGACAGCCGCGGCGTGGTAGTTGTTTGGGGGCGCGAGGTTGAGCGGGCGGCGGATGGGAGGGACGTCGATGTGGATGATTTCTTGCGTGTCGGCGTTGAAGATGGGGCAGAAGTCTAGCGGGTACGTGTATTGGGAGTCGTCAGGGTGCGGGCGGTAGTACATGAGGGCTTGTTGGAGGCGGATGTTGCTGCCGAAGCGTTCGTCGTAGCCGATTGTCCAGGCTTGAGGTTGGTTAGTTAAATGGTGTCTTTTGGACTGAGACTGGCTTGGGGTTTTTCAAAATGGGAAACACTTACGATCACAATAAACTTTATGCATGTTTTCCCGCGGAATACCAATCAACCCACACTGCTCAATAACCTTCTCATCCATCCTAACAATGGACTCGACAATCTGCAAATCCTCCATGGTAATCAACGGCTGCACGCCCTCAGTCAACTCCCAACTAACAACCTTCTTCTCATCCAAATCAACAACGCCATCATAAACCTTGCTCCCCTTGCCAATGACCACGACATCAGCGACGCGATGGGGTCGGGGCGTGGTTTCGGGCGTCGCTAGCCAGGCCAGCATCTCGGCTTTGCGCGGCTCCCATAGCGTCACGGCGTTGAAGAAGAGTTCCTGCTTGTGCTCGGAGCGGATGATGGAGACGGCGGAGGCGATCTCGGCTTCGGAAAGGGGGTCGAGGGGGTGCGGTGGGGGGAGGGTGCCGGTCACGTGGGAGGCGACTTGCTTTAGTCTTTCGAGGACCATGGTGGCTGATACTCTGGAAGGGATAGAAGTGCGATTGTATAGGTATAGAAATGATATATGCGCCTCTTTGAAGACAAGAGGATAGTTGAGGGATGATAGAAGACGTTGAAAGACGTTGAGAACCACAAGAACAACCCCCCATCGCCAGACAGACCCCAGATCTATATACACACGCCAATCCCTCGACCCGCACCGCTCTCGCCCCTCATCCCAGTCCCAGCCCATTGTTGGTGTTGCGGTCCCCCTCAATGGATCCCTCGATAAGCGATAAGAAATGGACTTTGTATCCGCAAACGGCTTAGCGGGGTCGTCGCAAAGAATATCCCAACGCACAGGCCAAACCTTGACTGGACGTCCAGTCTAAACAAGGGAACGAAAGCCGATGACAGAAGTTGCTTGAATCGGACTGTTCCTGATCTACTTGAGCGGGTGGCGAGGGGAGCTTTTTACTGAGAGTTCGGCGAGGCTTTCCTGCTCCGGGTCCGGCGGGGGAGGGGAGGACGCCGCGAGATGGGACGGGGTGTTTATATCTAAAGGGGGTTGAGGTTACGGATACTTGCCTTCCATTCAGGATGACTTGAGGGATCGAGACAAGTACTTTGAGTTAGGAGTCCCAGCGTCTAAGTTTACTCACCTTCAACTTACTCTGCGGACATCTCCTCCACACCTCTAGGTATCGCGAGCCTCCGGGATCCCTACCTCGTCTCCTTTCTCCCCTATTCCCACGACTGTTTCTTTCCAATCGACGAGGACACCTTTAATCTCAAGGTATGGTTTGGTATCCTCGAGATGACCTTTCCAGGCGGCGAAATGCTGGCTGTCATAAGACTCCTGAGAGCACGAGACATACAAACCGGCGGATCCTGACTCTAATTGCATTCCAGGCTTTCCCAGCGTTTTCATCGGATATAAGACTCGATTCCGCCATTTTTGATGTTCAGAAATGCAGGCGAACTTCATGTTTTGGATCTTTGGATCAACAATTTTAGAAGCCTATTCCTTATCCAACTGACCTCTTTTCAATATAACTCCCTTCTTGAGCCAGTTTTGAAATATTCCAATGCTTCAATTATGCTCGATCTTCTTCTGCATCCCAGTATTCGTACCATCATCCGCAATCTTATGCATTTATTATTGCTCTCCGTATCCGTGATTTCAATTCGATTTCTGCTAGCAGCCGTTACTTTGGCGATAATCACACCTTCTATGATGGTGAAAGGGGAATCTTTGGAGAGAAGAATGACTGTTGTCATTTCCGATGCAGTGGGTCCATTTGCAGCTTTGACGATGACTGTTGGAATGGAAACATGGAGAGGCATGATCGTGCAGCATGTGAAACTGCAGAAATGGCACCAGCGTTGTAAAGCAGTTGAATATAGAAGGAACACCCCTATTTCCGGAACAGTCGGGGCGGAGTTTGTTTGGGTCACGCAGTGCGTCCAAATCGCAAGTCTAGAACTGAGGGTGTCAGGTCAGGTCGAGCTTTTTAGATGTCATTTCAGGTCAGGTCAGTTCTATTGATTGATCAGTTCTAGAACTGATCGATCAGGTCTAGTCTACGATTTCGTCAGTTCTAATCAGTTCTTCGAAAAAACGGTTATTTTATACCTAAATCGTCGAGTCTAATCAGTTCTAATTAGCTTAGATATCTCAGTTCAGGTCGAGTCCGGCTATCAAGTCAGGTCGAGTCCGGCTATCAAGTCAGGTCAAGTCTGATGGTTGATCAGTTCGAGTCAGTTCAGTTCTACTGGACCTTCAGTTACCTGCGATTTGGATGCACTGGGGTCACGTGATGTGGCCGTCTTGTCATGTGTTGAGCGCCGTCTACACCACTTGCTTCACAGTCACCGGGCAAAGCACCCGGACGGTCAACAAACATCTCTCTCTGACCACAATCAACACACCAACAACAACCTCAACGACTCTCGCTGCACAACACGCAGTTCCATCAATGCAAGTTTTGTTTCTTTCCCACTGTGTAGCAGCTATAAGCCTATATACTCATGGTTCCAGTCTACAGTTACAGCAACTGCCACTACAGCGTGTCCCTGGACGACTATCACAACCTGACGCGTCGCCACTATGCCAATTCGTCGAACTATCGAAAAGTGGATCCTGCTCGTGGAAGGAATGGACGAAGATCCATTAGACGCAGGCTGCTCGACTCGATATCCAATTGAAAATCCCGTTCCTTCGTATACAAGCGATTTCCCCGCTGATCTTTCTCCGCTATCTTCCAATCCTCGCTCAACACCCTGCTAGGTCAACAATCTTCCATATTGGTTCGGAGAAGAGTGAGGCAAGCCTACCAGAGGCTGTTGGCCTCCACGAGCCATCTAGCCCAACACCACCCCCAGGTTCCATGGTGAGAGCAGGCGACGCTGTGCGACCTCCTCCACCGGAAGCCGAGAATTCCTCCACACTGGATGCGGTCCAAGAATCTTTAGAATTCCAGCTCGACTCCTCTCGCACCAGCTCCTCTGCAGACCAATGGTCATTCATGGAGGATTTGAGAACAGACTCAGATCAATCTCTCTCCACCATCAAACCCAGTGAGTGCTCAACCTCGAATATCGCGTCCTGTGGCTCCTTCCGCAGTCTACAATCTTGGGGATCGTTGTCCATCACAACATATTTCCAGGACGAGGAAGACCACTCTGACTATGGAGATTGCCAGTACGAAAACGATGCGATGGAGAACGTCTGTTCCAATCCCTCGATAGCCGAAGCGTACTATGTGGACCTCGACCTAGGAACAGGCTGTCGATCTTCCCACAGCAGCATTGAGCTCGAAGAATACCCTCTCTCGGATCTTGCATCCTGCGGCTCGTTTCGGAGTCTGCAGTCCTGAGGCTCTTTGTCTATTGGGACCAACTTCCAAGGCGAAGGAGAAAGTGATGATAACGAATACTGTGAGCCTGAGTATGATAGGCCTAAGTACGACGACTTTGAAGACTTTGAGCCTGGAGACTTTCCACCGATGCAACTTGACTAAGCCGAGCTTGTGCACGAAGAATCCGAAGCTGAAGGATCTGATAGCTCCAGTTCCCTACACAAGTTCACAACAACGCGAGCATGTCAGAGCGGTCATTTTCATCAACGACAAGCTCCATAGCCGTGTCCTGGGGTTCTGGATCGGACAATCGGTCGCGAAAGGAGTGGTCTTGCAACCAATCGCTGCTGGAGTTTCATGATTCTGGAGGCGACAAAGTCGACATGGAGGAAGAAGATCCATGGATGAAGAAGATGTTCCGGAAGATTTGGCCGTCGCAATTTGGAACCAAGAATGGAAGATGGACTCTGATACATACATGGGCATTTCGTTACGTTATTATAACGGTAACGCGTTAATATCGTTAACGTTATTGTTATTTCGTTAACCGTTATAGGTTTTTGCTTATCTCGTTAACGACGTTATCCAGATAAAAGGCTTGGCAGACAAATACTCCGCAAAGTTTCAGATTTTCCTTCAAATTGTGCAATATCCGTTGAACCAACATCCCACAATACCAATTGCATCGCATCATCTTGTTTTCTAGCTTTCCCTTTTCTCGACATGTCTTCCAATAATTTTTCTGGCGCTGGAGCTTCCGAAAGCTCTAGTGTGATCTCCGGCAGCTATCGCACCAGTACCAGGTCTATCTCCGCTTCTTCAACCATAGTATTGCCATTCAACTTTTGGACAGTTATACGTATTGAGCATCCGAATCCACCATCTTCAAGTCGTATAACTGGGAAGCGAAGGACTAAAGGCAGGATCAGCTATATTTGTTCTCTTTGTAACGACAGGTCTTTTGATCACAAGGGCAATGCAGCATCTCACGTCCGAAATTTACACCCATCGCACCCGGACCAAGGCCGACACCATTCACAGCTATCTATCACATCTTTGCTTCCGCCGTCAATATCAACCGATGCTCTCCGCGCGCAATTCAATCCACAGAGCTACCGAGAAGCACTTATAGGGCTGCTGACGCGCCGTAGATTACCTTTTTCGGCGGTGGAATGGAATGAACTGCAGCAGCTCACCCTTGCCGGCAACTCTGCTATTGAAGATCTATTGGTCACATCGAGACGAACTGCATTGCGTCATATCATAGCCAACTACGATCTTTACCGCAGACAGATTAAAGACAGTTTGGCAGCATCATCTTCGCTCATTCACCTTTCCACAGACCTTTGGACATCACCACATCGGCATGCCATGCTTGCTATCTGTGCTCAGTGGATTGACAATACCTATCAGCTTCAATCGGCATTATTGGCATTGCCAAAGTGTCGCTATAGCCATTCAGGCGTGGCTCAAGCAGCATTGATTCTTAAAGCTATTGAAAATTTTGACTTTCCGTCAAAAATTGGCTGGCATACCAGTGATAATGCGACATCAAATGATACCTGCCTGGAAGCACTAGCAGTAAATTTGCGAGAAAATCACAATGTAAGTATAAATCTTAAAGCGTGCCCATGCTGCCATGCACTGTGAGCAAAATTTAGTAAATTTACTGACAGCTATTAGATCGTATTCAGACCTCAACACCGTCGTATCCGATGCATTGCCCACATCATCAACCTCTCCCTCCAAGCCTTCCTCCTTGCGACTTCCAAAGAAGCCCTTCGCGCTGCTCTCAACGCTGCCGCAGAAGTATCCGGCGAAGAGCTTCTTAACCGATTTTCCACCACACTCGCTTCAGAAAACGTCAACAGAGCTACAAATGGAATAAGCAGACATCGTGCGAGAAGGCGGGGGAGTCAAGCAAGTACAGCTTCTATCAATGATGGCGATACAAGCGGAATAGAGTCGAATCCTACTCTTCAAAAAGTTCACTGGTTAGCCGTTTGGCTTCGAAGTTCAACGCTACATTCCGATGCCTGGAGAGATTCGGTGGACGTATTGCTTGGTATTGATAATGCTACCCGATGGTCATCATG
>ML977210.1:51747-72269 GCA_010015705.1 Aulographum hederae CBS 113979
AGCAATACTCAAGGCCAGGCCAAACCGACACTCGAATGCTTCGCTCAATCGATATGGGATGGTTCATTCTCGATAAGTATTACAACTTGTCTGACGAAGCTCCTGTGTATACCGCTGCAGTTCTTCTCGACCCTCGTAAACGCTCCGCATATATTCGACAAAATTGGCCTGAGGCATGGTATGAACCTGCTCTTGTCCGAAGCAATACAATTTGGAAAGAGTATTATGATACTGCATCGACGGAGGAACTTGACAACATATCTATGATTACGACGCCAAATGTTATGGATCCGCTTGCACAACTAATGATGGCTACAGAGGTCAAATCAATTCACAAGCCAAAACGAGATGACTTTACGGTATTCGTAATGACAGATCCAATGTCTATTGAGGATCTCACTCCTCTTCAATGGTGGTGCCATCCGAACCAGCGAAGAGACTATCCGCGGTTATCCCGTATGGCGATGAACATTCTTTCCATTCCAGCAGAGTCAGCAGAAGCGGAGAGAACATTTTCTGATGCTCGCAGGACATGTTCATGGGATAGGCTGCGCCTTACCTGTGACAATATCCAGAAAGTTGAGTGTATGGGCAATTGGATAAGAGAAGGGCATATCCGGCCAGTGAGTCAGTATGGAATGGATTTGCCTGTAGAACCACAAGAAGATTTTGATTCTGATTTTACAAACGAAGCGGTAGAACAGTTCATAGAGCAAGTATACTAAGCAATTTTGATCTTCAGAGTTAATCAAGTTGAAGTGGATTGAGCGATGTTGATGGCACATGTAATCGGCCAGAACTGATGTCATCAGTAAAAGGCTTGGCGTTATTATATCGTTAACGGTTATGATAACGTTATTAGCTTCAAGTCTTATATCGTTAACGGTTATTGATTTTTGGGAAGCGTTAACGAGATGCCCATGTATGCTCTGATACCGAAGAAGATTGTCCTTTTAACCCGACGATTGCAGATGGAAACGATTCCAACGACCTTGGCTGGCGCGGGGATGATGACATTTTAGACGTCGAGAACTGGGAGTGGGCTGAAGAGAAAGGGCACGAGTCGAACTGGGATTAGACTGATTGGGAAGAAGAAGGCGATGAGAATGGTATGATTCGTAGAGGGGGATTAGGGGAGACCTTGGTATGAGTCAGTTTGCAAGTAGATGAAGAAAACCCTACGGTAGCTAGAGGGAGCACAATAGCTTGACCGAGTGTCATATAGGAGGCTAGGTAGTATATACAGATTAGACGGGAAGCTTCACAGGCAATCAAATAAGCGTGGGTTTGGCTTGCAATGGCGTGTTACACACGACAGGAAGATATCAGAGCGATCAGGGAAGACTCAAAGGATTACCTGGATCTACTGGATATGGTTGAAGAAGCAATGCACGACTTCACGGGAGGTGGAGGCACAGCATGGTGATCACGTGATTGCTGACTAGTTGTTGGTCGTGTTGGTCGTGATGGTCGTAGTGGTCGAAGGCCAACGACCACAACGACCAAATGACCACAACGACCACAAGAGATTCTGTGAAGGACTTTGGGTATAAGTAGGACTGTATTCCCACCTTAGATAGAAGCTCCTTGTGGTAAACTCAAATAGTATATTGTACCCCAATATCAGTAACGCGTACAAACCCATCCAGTGTTCCTAACAAACAAATCAAATCAAATATGGAGGCTCGATTTGATTTGATTTGACTGACCTAGTGATTTGATTTGATTTGATTTGATTTCTTGGCAAATATTTGATTTGATTTGATCGATTTGACTGATTTGCCAAGAGAAAACACTCGTAACTACATCGAAAGTGAAAATGACCCTCTGCTATCACCAGTTTATGACTGCAGCCTTATCCCAGTTCTTCAAACAGAGAACTGCACCAATTATGAGCGGCTTGAGCCTATTTCTCTTTTTTGTAACAACCTCAACGGCGTCACTAAATGTTTGTTCTGCCTCCCGAGCTCATTGCTGGAATTATAAGAATATCAATTGCCATGCGTGCAAGATCAGGCCATCGCCATTGAGGCATTCAAGTCGCTGTCTTTCGTGGCGTTGGAGTTCGTGGTAGAAGCACGTAAGAAGGTTGGAAAGATGCTTGAAGCGGTTGGCGCATTTGAAAGAGTAGAACTCACATCATCGCTGATTGTAGAGCCCATGTGGAGGAGTAGCTGTCGATGATTTCATTGTGGTACTTAGAAAATTATCAACAGGATCCAGAATTCAAATTGTAGATCTAATCAGATCTGCTAGAATCGGCCAATAATATTACTCTGTTGACGGCCCGACCAATCCATCTCAAGATACCTATGCCAAGTGTTTTATCAAATCAAATCAAATCAAATCGAGGATCTCGATTTGATTTGATTTGATTTGGTTAGAAGCTCGATTTGATTTGATTTGTTTGGCTTGGCAGTCAAATATTTGGTCTACGATTTGATTTGATTTGTTTGTTAGGAACATTGAACCCATCCTTTGTGTGCATTGCTCAACTCCCCGATCTTCAACCCAGAACCGACGTACCCACGTTACATGGCGCTTGCATGAATACACCCACTGCATTAGATACGAAAGTATTTTATCTGTTGAAGCAAATCATACCTTTGTTACTGGCTACTTAAAGATTAACTTGACTATCATTTACTCTCATCCCTCCTCTCTTATTCTTTACAAAGCGTCTCTCAAGTACAAGGTCTCTGTGTCTTCGATTAACCCCTTCCTTACCGAGCTAATCCAACATACTGACGTCTGAGCCCTGGAATTTGATTACACTACCACGGTCACGGTTAATCCTTTTGGCCTGTTCAAATGATTAGAGCTCAATTAAAAGATCCGACGTTATGGTTTTACAATGTTTAAATTATTTAGTTTTTAAATTCTATCTAAATGTAGCAGAAGCAATCCATGCGGACGGGGTCGACTCGGTCGAGCGCTTCCAGCGCAGCTTATAAGCTTGCAACCATCGAGACAAGAGTAGGCCACTGTTTCGACTTTCAGTCTGCGTAACTAGATTCGTCGAGGCAACCGACCCGGCAACAGAAACGGGGGGCTCCGTGGTAACAGTGGAGGCGTCATCCACGTGCGTAGTGGTAACAGAGGAGCCTGGGTGAGGATGGACGTTCCAACGCGAAGATTCCAGGCCCAGCTTCACGACGCGCTGCTGCACTTAGAACGACTTCCACAGCTTTATAAGCTTGCAGAACGGCTTCCGCAGCTTTATGAGCTTGCAGAACGGCTTCTGCAGTTTTATGAGCTTGCAGAATCGCTGTCTGCCATTTCTTACTCTTGCCAGCCTTGGGGATGATTCGCCGTCCAATGGTCGTCCGTGAGGGGGCGGGCTGTCGGTCGTGATCATATCGCGGCGACCGATGCCAAGCGCTTCCTATATGTGAAGTTAGTATTTGAAATACAAAGAGCAAGTGAAAGAGATCAGAAAGTGGTACTTACAAGTTAGAAGACCCCGCTCAGCTTTGGAGAGGTGCCCACCCACTCATCTCCAGACGCAGTCCCATGTAGTTTACTGCGTCCCCACATTTGGCATGCTTTGTCCAGGAGGCGGCCAGGGAAATCGTGTTTGACATTGTATGGCTCGCCAATTGTGAGCTCCGTGGACTATTGCCAGTAATTGATGGCAGCAGGAGGGCCGCCGAGGATGAGGCGACATCTTCGCGAGTGAGTAAACTTTCAAGTTTGCTCACTCTTCTCGGGTTCCAAGGTCCTGTCTTTCTGGTTTGATGTTGCGATTGATGTAGCCTAGCATCGTTGACCGCTTCTGCAGCGGCAGCGGACAACTGATGTTGAGAGCTGGAGAGCGTCGAGCAGCTCGAGCGGTGACCTCGGACACTCGGAGCGCCGGGAATTGACGTGACCTTTATATTCTGATCCTGGTGTGGTAAAAACCCTTGCGAACAGCCTCCCGCCGACCATCTTGTGGAGATGACTTGTTTGCTGGTCTTGGACTTGGTTCGCAATGCTGTCCTCCAAGCGTCCAAGAACGGTCTCTGGTATTCCTCGTATGTTGAAAAGGCGGTCCAGAGTGAAGCCGTCGGACTGAGGACCGTGGATCCGGGATTCTCAGGGATGGCGTCCAAGAAACTGGTTCCGAGACTCATCCAAACCTGGTGAGGTGCGTCAGTACATCACCCTCATCCGAATACGCAAAGGTCAAACTCACTTTCCGACATATCCTTCCTCGGAGGTTTGGAGAGGTGCCCACCCACCCCTCCCCAGCGCAGCCCCGTTGATGAAGAATGCTACGCCCCCATATTGTAGGCCATCATGCCTAAATTTCCGCGACCATCGCCAAAATTACTCGCTCATGCTCCTTCGTATTCCCAAACCAATAAGACTCCCATTCGCTCGCAAACAGATCCGCGCCATCATTCAGGTATCCGCTACTAAAGCCATGTTCCCCTTTCTTCACAATCAGTTCGACACCGAACTTTCCTGAATGCTTGCTATCACCGAACATGGCAGGAATGAATCGAATGCCACGGTCGCCGCCGAAAAGCTCCTTGCCCTGCTCGGTGAGCTCCAGGCCCTCCAGTTCAAACCCGCCACAGCAAGTGCTCCGGATCCCTGTGTGCGCGGAACGTCATCTTCGCATACAACGTACGGAAGTTTTCGCTGAAGCACTTGTGCATTCCAAGAAGGATGGCAGTGCGGGCGGAACATGGGTTCGGGGAGATTTCCGGGAGGAGACAAGAGTTGGTCATGAGGAGAAAGATCCGTATGATTGAAGGTTCTTCCGATAGGCGAGCGCGGTCAGGGTGGACATGTATTCCACGCCCCATCGCCCACCGCGGCGGGCCAGCTTCGCATAGGCGCTGGCCAGGGAATCATGATCGGACTCCTCGTCGTCTTCTGCAGTCAGGCTTGGCCCTAGAGACTGTGGCTCCGGTGTCGAGGGCAAGAGCGGAGAGTGTGCGCGTGATGGACTCGTTCCGATATGGCTGAAATCTAGTCCACCCCCCTGCAAGAGCGGTGTGTGTGTGCGAGAGGGAGTGCTGCCGATGTAACTGTGACCTGTTTGTCCAGCAACTTTGTTCCAGCTGGCATCGCCATACTTTGTCGCGTTGGGGTACGTGTAAGTTTCGTATGCTTGCTTCATCGAAGCCTTGTCCAAAGCTGCAAAGGTGTCCGTGTGACGTAAGAGTCGGTCCAACATGTCAACTGCAATGTCAACAGGGACTCCGAGCTCCCTCGCTGGGCTGTGCAGGTTGACTTTCAAATAGGCTGCAAATATCGCGTTCCCTTCCGTGACGCCCGTTAGAGGGCCTCCTTCGCCTCCTCGCAGACCTTGAGGCCGAGAAGTTGGAGATAGCGCCAGGCGACGACGAATCTTCTCATCAACCTCGTATTCATAGAGTTGAGAAAGCACTGTGGAGTAGTGCTGAAGAGTTTCCTCGCCGGGAGGTTGGATGGGGTCAAAATCTGTAAAGTCTGCGCGAAGGTAGAAATTTTCTCCTCCTCCAATCGGCGGTAAGATAATCTGATTGTGGCCCGGAACATAGTCCTTCGCTAGGACGTAGCGTAAAGTCGATCTCAGGCGAAGGTATTCCTTGGTGTAGGTTCTTGGCATGGTGCCAGGGCTTTCACCCCGACTCTCCTCCAGCCACTTCATCTCCTGCACTAAAAAGGGAATGCTTGACATGTTGGAAGATCAATAGCACGGATTTGATTTGCTGTGCAAGGTGACAGAAGACGTCAGGATCGGTTAAGAGAAGACGTGGATCGTAATCGAAGAGAATCTTCCGATGGGTCTTTTGTGCCTGGACAGCCGAGTTAGTGGCTGGTGAAAAAGGCAAGAGAAAGCCTGAGCGCGTGTGATTACCTAAGGGAGATCTGGCTATGCTGTCAAAGTATTGTGGAGGAGAATAGTTTTGAAGAGACGGACTGGTGTGTTCGCTCCTTGAAATTTGGCGTCAGCTACTGCTTAGTTTATATTGGTGCTTTTACCGAGCAGAACGTTAGAGATACGAAGGGAGAATGAGTTTGAGGAATGCAGGAGAGTGATGAATGAAAGGAAAGGTGCAAGATATAGGTGAGTAGATGATGAGGAGGTAAAGGGCAGAAGAAGATAAGAGTAGATGAGGTTGAAGGGTAGAGGGGATAAAAGGGCAGAAGAAGATAAGAGTAGAGGAGGTATAAGGGTAGAGGGGGTAAAAGGGTAGCGGAAGTAGAAGGGCAGGAGGGCAGGAGGGCAGGAGGGCAGGAGGGCAGGAGGGCAGGAGGGCAGGAGGGCAGGAGGGCAGGAGGGTAGAAGAGGTGGAAAGCTGATGAAGATTGAAGGTCGGGAGAGGTTGATGAACTGCAACACCAAAACCCAAAGTAGAAAATATGCGCTGAGGAGTTCCAGAAGCTCAAGTGAACACCCTCCGATATCGAAGAGCCCGAATGTTCCGCCTGTAGTGCGAGAAAAAAGACAAATATCTTACCTAGAGTCTGGAGAATTGCGGTGCAATGGGCACAACAGCACGGTGTGCTTGCTGGAGGAAAGGATGTCAATAATCTTGTAGACAGCAGAAACCTTTGAGGCTCGGAGGTTGGGTGGAAGCCATGAGGCAAGACTGTCAACACCGCGCGTGTGTTCATTGATCAGATCTTTTTCGAAGACCTCGAGTCTCTGGCCGGCGGCCTGCCATCTCGGCGGCGGCAGTAACATACTGTGGTAGTTAATGCGGTGCAGGAGATGCGCGTTGCAGTAGATGCGCGTTGCAGTAGATGCTGAGCGAAGAAGCGGTTGCAAGGTGGAAGGAGGTTGTGGTTGCGGGTGCTTGAGAGAGGTGTGTCAGTAAGGAAGGAAGGAGGGAGAGGAAGAAGAGGAAGAGGTTGCGGGTGCGTGGAGTGCAGATGTTGTCCCGGCAGAAGCTGCGAGGAGGGAACGTCTTGGCGGACCCGGCACACGTGACAGATGTTCCGGAAACTGCCACGGGTGTTCGGCCAGGGGTACGTGCGGAGAGGAAGAGACTCACTTTGAGAATTGGGTGCAACGCGCTGGATGCTGAGCAATGAGCACGCTGGGCAGTGAGCGCGCGGTTTCTGGAGAGCCGGTGTGTCAGTGATCGAGAGATAGATTGTCTTTGCGTGCTGCGAAGGTAGGAGAAAGCTCAGAGAGGGCCTTCACAGATCGTTGTCGTGACCTCGGGAGTTGTGTATGGGGTGCTTTCACTGACGGGGAGCGGGGAAGAAGAGAACTTACTTTGGCGAGTGCGAAGAGAGAGTTATCCAAGAGAGAAGAAGCTGGTGATGATAGCAGAGAAGCTCTCGTGTGTGGAAAGCAAGAGGGGATGGAGTTGGTGGAAGGGTTGTGTGTGATGATGGAGTGCCAGTGTGGTGGTCTGGAGTTGGTTGAGAGTGGAAGAGAGAGGAAGAAGGAGGAGAATTTATTGAGGACGATGAGCAGCGTCCCGGCAGGCAGCACGTGCCGTCGTGTGTTGCAAAGTCCATGTGTTCTACCTCTGCACTTGGCATGGGGAATGCCGCAGACTTGGCAATAGAACATGCAGCCGGTAGAGGTCAAGCAGGCAACGAGATCTGGGTCTGGACAGATTCGGGACTCGAAGACAGTTTTCTGGATACGCACATGTGCTCATGAATGGCAATTCCTACGTACCATGAGATATCCTCTAGAACTAGCCAACTCTCTGGAAGGTTCGTCCACCATTTCATCTTCCACCTATTTCGCAACAATGCTGACCACATCTTCATCAGCCACCACATGCCCCAATCCCACCTTTTGCGGAACATGTCTCGCGCTGGCCCCCCACACAAGAGCGTGCTTGAACGTATCCTTCAGCGTCCGATGAATCTGATCGCAGACATCCTCGATGGTCGCGTTACTGCGCACGATGAGCGCTTCCGAGAAGTCCGGTGCATCTCCTTTCCGCTTCGTATACACGCGGATGAGACGGAGTTCTTCCCAACATCGATCGACGACCTCCCGGATATTGAGATCGAGCTCGCAAGACATGACGACGGTGTTGGGTTCGCGGGCCAGCTTGTCCAAAAAGTCTAGGGAGACGCTGTCGATCTTGTTGTATACGTATAGGCTGCTTTGGTGAGGAAAGGATACGTGAAGAGAGGGCATGGAGACAACGAACCATTTGATGTATTTCCTATGGTCCTTCATTATCACATCTATGAAGTCATCTACCGTCGCTGACAGTTGTTAGTGGAGATACAACGGAATCAATGGATGGCCTACCATTTTCGTCCCGAACCAAGACTTCGGCATTCAAGATCTTGTAGTCTCGTAATATATGGTAGAGCATCCGCTCGTCGAGGTACTTTGGCGGAGCTTGGAAGGTTATCTTCATGCCTCCAGCCTTCTTCGCTTTCAGGTAGATGTTCCTACATAAGTCAGCAATGAGGGCGGACGGGCAGGTCAGGACACGCATACGGTGGATCCCGGTTTAGCCGTATTCCTACGGCTTCCAATTCTCCCTCGAGAAGCGCTCTTTGCTCGGCCCGCTTAGTCGCATCAAGAATCATAAGGATCAACTCGCTCGTCTATCACGAGTAAGCGTGTAAATTTGGCAAGCTCAGCGCACGAGAGTAGTACCTTTGCAGCACTGATGACCTGCCGTCCTCTCCCCTTCCCCTCTGCGGCGCCCTCGATGATCCCAGGAAGATCCAGGACCTGGATCTCAGCCCCTCCATACTCGAGCACTCCGGGAATAGCCGTTAGAGTCGTGAAAGCATAAGCCGCAACTTCAGACTTGGTCTTCGTGATCTTGGATAAGAAGGTGGATTTGCCAACCGAGGGGAAACCCACAAGGGCGATTCGCGCATCGCCGCTCTTGCTGACGTCGAAGCCCTGGCCGCCGCCTCCGCCGGCACCTTGGGCGGGTTCGAGGAGTTGGGCGCGGAGACGAGCGATCTTTCTGCGGGGAATTTTAGAATATGTTTTGAGGAATGTGGGGAGAATACTGGGGTACGGACCCCTTGAGCAAGCCGAGATGGTAGTCTTTGAGGAGTTAGTTTTGAATCGATAGGATAAAGGATCGGTTCGTACTGGTCGCCTTGTTCTCTGGTAAATTATTAGCAGATACGGAATGCTGGATGATGCAAACATACTCTGCGTTCTCGCCATCTCATCCTCGATCCTATATCAAGTCAATATCTCGTCCTCGACGCATGCAGTGAATTTTCTCACTCCTTGATTTTTTCGGTGATGTTCACCATGATGGGCAACTGTTTCTGAAAAGAAGAGAAGATTCAAATTGCCCAAGTAGAAAAAAAGAAGACCAGCTTCTATGAAGTCGATTCCTAAATGCTGAGGTCTGCTGAAGATTGATGTTCGTGGTCGTGCACGTGCAAAGGCTTGGCATATTGGAAGCTTCGACGGAACTGGCCGCAGGCTGAGACGAACATCAAGGACGTCACCCATTCGCTACAACCCAACAACTCTCCCTCGACGCCTCTCCAATCCCATCCACGACCTCTGCAAGCTCAGAGATCACTATCTCAAGCTACGAGGCACCCGAAAGTCCCCCCCGACATCCTCACCCCGCGAAACCACTGCCGATAAGCCCTTACCCGCCACCATGAAGCCCGTCGTTTCTGCTATGAATGCATGGACATGGTACGCAAGACCTCTCTCTCTACGAGCAACTCACTCAGGGCATACACTGACTCTATATGTGATGAACAACAGCATCGTCGTGTCCGTCTTCGCCATCGTCATCCTTTCCGTCATCGGTGCCATGTTTAAAACGAATCACCACGCCATGATGGGCTCAACGGAAGATCCCAAGGACGGCACCGCCGTCGCAGGTGCTGTATTTGGCGCTGTAGTTGTCTATGGCGTAAGTCACATTTCAGTTGGATATAGGAGTGGGAGTGGTGGTGGGAATGGATTGCAGAGACTGCTCTACACGATGGGATGGGGACAATTTTGACCTTGAGAGAATCAATGCTGACACATTATTCACAGATATTCCTGGTCTTCTGCGCGAGTCAAGCCTGGTTGCATATGCGAGCGAGCCGGCAAGGCGATATCCGGCTGTCATAGAAAGAGGAGGAGGAGGAAAAGGCGGAGGAAGTCGATTCATCGCTGGACAACACAAGGAGCGGCAGTGAGGGTGATGAATATTGTATAGGGACTCCGAGTTGGAGAATGCTCATCCTGGCATATTGCAGGTCTACATTTTGGCGTTCAGCAGGTGAATGGGTTGGATCATATATGAGCGGCTTGTAAATAGCGCATGTGCGAGGAATATAATACGTTAACATTAACGACTTGCTCCTGGTCAGGGCTCTCTACTCTCTTGAAGCGATTCTTCTTGAGGGCCTTCCTTTTTATGTCTCCCATATTGGACTGGGAGAGGCGCGTGGAAAATGAAAGCGCCACATGGACCGATGAAGCTCGGTAGCAGCATCGGTTAGGTACTCCATTTCACATCCAGTTTTTGGCTCTCCGTATCTTTTCATGTCGAGAACAACGCGAGCAGACAATGAAGTTGGCTGTCTGAAATGGTTCACAGACATGGTACATATGCGTTGACGCAATTAAAACCCAGCCTAATGGGAGCTTGTAGAGAATGAGGCTGTAGGAGGCATTGACTTTTGGACAGGCGGAGGATGATCGTCCAATTGATGAAAGTTGCCCATTTTCTAGCACCGCAAATAGCAGACGCTGTCTTCAGTCATTGTTCATGCTCCTGAAGCTTGGACGCGTTCTCGCAATATATCCCACACTAGCGCGTCGACACTTTAACCGCGTCCTCCACACTTCACCTCACCTCCACAATCTCATTTCCCCCCACAACGTCCTTTCTCTCCACCACCGCCACGATGATTTCGGGGATCCTCCTTTTCAACCAGAAAGGCGAGAACCTGATCTTCAGGGCCTTCCGCAACGACTGCCGACCGCGCCTCGCCGACGTCTTCCGCATCCAAGTCATTTCCAACGCCCAGGTCCGCTCGCCCATCCTCACGCTCGGCAGCACCACCTTCAGCCATGTCAAGCATGAGAATATATACCTGGTGGCGGTGACGAAGAGTAATGCCAATGCTGCGCTGGTATTCGAGTTCTTGTACCGCTTTGTGGCCCTGGGGAAGGGGTACTTTGGGAAGTTCGACGAGGAGGCCGTGAAGAATAACTTCGTGCTTGTTTATGAGCTGCTGGATGGTACGTCGAGCTTTCATTCTATGATACCGCCACTTTTACATACTCCTACATGAACATTGAAGCTAACAATCCACCCCACAGAAATCCTCGACTTCGGCTACCCCCAGCAAACAGAAACCGACACCCTCAAGATGTACATCACAACCGAAGGCGTAAAGTCCGAACGCACAATGGTAAGCCGCATCACCCATTTCCCTCAACCCACCTCTCTAACCCTCACGCAGGAGGACTCCTCCAAAATCACAATGCAAGCCACCGGCGCCCTCTCCTGGCGTCGCCAGGACATCAAATACCGCAAAAACGAAGCCTTCGTCGACGTAATCGAAGACGTAAACCTCCTCATGTCCTCCACCGGCACCGTCCTCCGTGCCGACGTCGCCGGCCAAATCGTCATGCGCGCTTTCCTCACCGGCACCCCCGAGTGCAAATTCGGCCTCAACGACCGCCTCACGCTCGGCGAAGACTCGAATCTCGGCCCCACGACCTCGGCCCGCGCAGGCGGCACAAAGGCCACGCGCGCCGCGGCTGGAAGCGTAACGCTGGAGGACTGCCAGTTCCACCAATGCGTTAAATTGGGCAAGTTTGACCAGGACCGCATCATCTCGTTCATCCCGCCCGACGGCGAGTTCGAACTGATGCGCTACCGGGCCGTGGAGAACGTGAATCTGCCCTTCAAGGTCCAGGCCATCGTCTCCGAGGTCAATAAGACGCGCGTCGAATACTCCATCTCGATCCGTGCGAACTTTGGCAGCAAGCTGTTCGCCACGAACGTCGTTTTGCGCATCCCGACGCCTCTTAACACCGCCAGGATTACCGAGCGCACGAGTACCGGCAAGGCCAAATATGAGCCCGAGCAGAATAATATCGTGTGGAAGATCCCGCGGTTTACGGGGCAGAGCGAGTATGTGCTTAGTGCCGAGGCGACGCTGACGAGTATGACGAATCAGAAGGCGTGGAGCAGACCCCCGCTCAATGTCAGTTTTAGTCTGCTCATGTTTACGAGTTCCGGGCTGCTGGTGCGGTATTTGAAGGTCTTTGAGAAGGGGAATTATAGTAGTGTCAAGTGGGTCAGGTATATGACCAGGGCGGGGAATTATGAGATTAGGTTTTAGGGGCAGTGGTGGAATGGGTCGTTCCTCGTGGCAGAGAGGGGAGGTTTGCGGTATACCCTTGCATTATGGGGAGTTTTGGCGTATGGAAAATTCACGAAGGCCAAAAGTAGGATTGACGGCGTCGAGATTGCATGGTTGGTGCAAGGACGGCATGGGAACGGACATAGCGAATCAAATTTCGATTTTGTGCACCTAACTTTTGAGTCTGTTCCTCCTCTGTACCTCCCGAGTCCACCCAGGAAGCAATCACCTGAGATTTTGCCATGGGCTCGTAAGTATTGTTTTCGTGGTCATCACCTTCTTGTGGTCGTCAATGCTGTTCCATTTTCATCCAATCCGGCAAACAAGACACCAAAGATGCACCGTTTCCTGACCTCTTCCCGACGCCATACTCCCAAACCCGCGAGTAGAAGTTCAACCCCCCAGTCCCACTCCTAGACCCTCACCAAGCTTTATCCTTACCACCCATCCTCCTCCTCACTCTCCTCCCCTTCCACTTCCCCATCCAATATCTTACTCATATACGGCCCATCAAGCACATACCCCAACCTCGCATAATAACTCCGAACGCCGACCCCACTAATAACAGCAATCTTGCCACTCCCATGCTCCTCCCTCGCAATCCTTTCCGCCTCCTCCATCAACAACGTCCCAAACCCCTGATGCTGAAACTTCCTCGGATCGCGCGCATGCACCGGCACCGCGCTGCCATAAACATGTAGTTCCCGCACCAGACTCGTCGGCTGCCTTGTCAGTTCAGGCCGGAACGTGTGTTCTTGACTGCACTTGCGGAGACGCAGGAGAGCGATCAGGATATCCTGCCTCGGATCTTCGTACGCTAGAAAGGTTTCCCAGCCGCCGTTGGCGACGTAGATGCGGGTCCAGGGGGGTATGAGGGCGAGGATGCGGGCGACGAGGTCGATAAGGGCGTTTGGTGTGTAGTTTTTATACCTGCCCGTGCGCCAGAGCTCGTAGAGGCCTGTTCCGCGGATGACGAGGGTGGGGTAGATTTTCAGGCCGTCGGTGCGGAAGGCGGGGTTTTCGAAGTATTCGCGGAATTGGTCGAGGTCGCGCTCCATGCCGACATTGGGGAGGTCGGGCATCATGTGCGAGACGACCTTGAAGCCGGCGTCTTTGGCGAGGGAAAAGGTTTTCGCAACGGCAGCGACCGTGTGGCCTCGATTTGTGTCTCGGGCGACGTCTTCGTAGAGGGATTGGACGCCTATTTCTAGACGGGTGCAGCCGTAGCGTAGCATGGCTGAGAGGTGCTGATCGAGGCAGTAGTCAGGGCGCGTCTCGATGGTTATGCCGACGCATTTGATGGTGGATTGCTCTGCCGCGGAGACGGCCTCATCGACATTGGTAGTGGAGTAACCGCTAAGAGCATTGTGAAGTTGGCTAATGAATTCGTCGCGGTAGGACTCGGAAAGCGACATGAATGTGCCGCCCATGATGATGTATTCGACCTTGTCGACGCTGTGGCCGAGTGCTTTGATTTGGTCGACTCGGCCACGGGCTTGCTCGTAGGGGTCATATCGGGCTCGAATGGCTCGCATGGAGGTTGGTTCATATCCAGTATATGACTGCGTGGAGTACTCGAAATCCGAATCGGGACCTCCAGGACAATAGACGCAGATGTTTCCAGTGTATGCAATGTGGGGACATCGATGGGGTTTACACATGACCGCCACCACAGCTATTCCAGAAGACGTTCCTACCTGAAAATTAGATTTTTTTCATGAAGAAGGAGATGGATCCATACGTATTGGCTTTGCTATCAGCTTTGGGAGAATGTATTTTCTATAATGCTCTGGTACTGCGGCAATGATGGCTGTTAATGGCGGCTGGGTGCTCAAGTAGTGCTTCTTGGCCATCTGCCCACGTAGAGCATTCAGGTTCAAGTCTTTCTTCGGCTTGGAGCCGTCTGCCTGGGCTTCGTGGTCCTGGATGAGGGCGCTGGCAATGTCTGAACATGCTCGCATATACCTCTCATTTTCTGGAGCCAACTTGACATTCTTGGGTAGACGGCTGTTCTTCGGCCGGGCCTCTGTTACTGTGGTAGTCGCCATTCTCGTATTATCTTTTCAGACTTGGTCTGAGGTTCCGATATTGTTATCGTAGGATCATTTGAGGTCTGATGTTGGTGTTGAAGTCGTCCTGTGGCGGTGGTGACTGTGTGCTGTGGCTCGAATTTCATCCATGTCCCGCGCCAAGACTTTATCGCGGCGATTAGTTCCGCGTCCCGACCACCCCCATCCAGACAGGCTCGTCACAGGCCAGCGAGAGCTCCAGCACGCTCTAGATACCCAGACCAGATACCCCATCACCTCCCTCGCACTCTCTCCTACACTCCCCAATTACCTTCTACTCCAAGTCGACTGGTCTGTCACGATGCAGGCCTTTCGACGTCCAGCTTCCTCTGCGGTCAACGCGGCCCTGCGGCAACGGGGCTACGCAACCGCATCCTCCGCATACAACTCGACCAACATGAACCTCCGCATCAATTCCGACACCAAAGTCCTATATCAAGGCTTCACGGGGAAACAGGGAACGTGAGTGTACCCGTAGACCGCGACTGATAGTTCCCGCTAACCAGATCACAGCTTCCACGCCCAGCAAGCTATCGAATACGGTAAAACACGCTCCTAACATCCTAACGATAACCGTCGCAACGAACCTAACACCACCAGGAACCAACGTCGTCGGCGGCACAAACCCCAAGAAGGCTGGAGAGACACATCTGGGCAAGCCCGTATTCGCGACCGTCGCCGAAGCTGTGAAAGAGACTGGAGCCAACGCATCTGCCCTGTTCGTCCCGTGAGTAGCTTCGCTCTCGAAAGGCTCAAGACGAAGGCTAATACACCACAGACCGCCGGTCGCAGCAAAGAGTATTGAGGAGGCAATCACGGCAGAGATACCCCTTGTCGTCTGGTAAGCTCGGGTTGATGGAAATGACGAGCCAACCTAACAAGCTGCAGCATCACGGAAGGCATTCCCCAACATGGTATGAACAACTGCTCTGTGCAAGCCATGGAGAATCTCTACTGACCATACAGATATGATTCGCGTCACCGACATGCTCAAGACCCAAGGCAAGACGCGCCTCGTCGGCCCCAACTGCCCCGGCATCATCGCTCCCGTGAGGTCTTCCCTTCCATGCCTATCACCGCACCCAACTAACCCTCTCCTCAGGGCCAATGCAAAATCGGCATCATGCCCGGCTTCATCCACAAGCGCGGCCGCATCGGCATCGTCTCCCGCTCGGGCACCCTGACCTACGAAGCCGTCAACCAAACCACGCAAGCCGGACTGGGCCAATCCCTCGTCGTCGGTATCGGTGGCGACCCCTTCTCCGGCACCAACTTCATCGACTGCCTCAAAGTCTTCTTGCAGGACGAGGAGACCGACGGCATCATCATGATTGGCGAGATTGGAGGCAGCGCTGAGGAGGACGCTGCTGAGTTCCTCAAGGAGTATAATACGGAGAATAAGCCGGTCGTTAGCTTTATTGCGGGCATTTCGGCGCCGCCGGGGAGGAGGATGGGACATGCTGGTGAGTCAATGTCTGGGGATTGAAATGGGGAAATGTTGGGATGGAATGGATGAGATGCTAACGGTCTTGATAGGTGCCATCGTCAGCGGCGGAAAGGGCGACGCAAACTCCAAGATCACGGCCCTAGAGGCTGCAGGCGTCATCGTCGAGCGCAGTCCCGCCTCCCTTGGCAAGACGCTGCACGCGGAGTTCGTCAAGCGCGATATGATATAAGGAGCATGTTGACGTGGGGTTGAGCGGGGTGTATGTAGCGAATGGCCCGGATAGAATCGAACTCTACGGTTGATGGAAGTCTCTACTGAAGTATTCCTGTCTGTCTTGCATTTCGTGCGCGCTTGTTTTCTTGGTCTTCAGCGTGCGCGCGAGTGGGAGCGAGAGGCAGGAGGTGAAGGAAGGAGGACCACGGGTTACGACTGACTATTGGTTATTGATCATCTTCGGTAGCTGTAGCTAGCTATCTATATGTACACTTTGTATGAGAACTCGGATGCAATGCTTAGGGAGATTGTGCGTGGGTGCTTAGATGTCACGTGCTATGCCCAGTTTTACCTGCAAGTGTTTGAGTCTCGATCTGCATCGGAAGTCTACGACCTTCTTGCCGTTACAAAAAAGCTTTCTTGGAATCATCAGATGGAACAGTTATGTTGTGTCTCGCTCAGATCGGTCATATCAGACCGACGATGGCCATCGACTCAGGTGGAGACAGTGCACGTGACTGCGTTCCCAAAGTGGTAATTCCTCATCACCGAAAGTACGAACGCTGCTGGAGGCAAAAGTGGACTGTGTCTTGCAACACCAACCACGCAATAGTAATCATTGCAAGATCTCGGGATTTCGGATATGGGTTCTGGATATGCCGTGCTTTCTGGGGGACTAATTTGAATTTGGATGGGAGGTGTTGTGGTTGTGCTGTTGCAGTAGGAAGTCAAAGAAAATGGGAGGCAGAAATGGTCGGTTTTGGTAGTTTGTGAACATTCCTCGCGGGCGCTTCATCATTGTAGAATGAATGGCTAGCACACCCGTGGGTGTTTCTGGGATTTATGCATGAGGTATGTACGTTTATGCAACCAATCTAATATGCTACTTCAACATCCATTCCTACGGCCTGACAAGCTTACCCCCAGCCCTCTCCAACCCAAGACCAAACCCCTCTTCCATATCTACAAAGCCCATCCCCTTCCTCCTCTCAACCACATCCCAACCACGCTCCCCTCTCCATCCGTCCCTTCTTCCCACCTCACCCAAGGACCACCCCAGCGCCACCAGTTCCATCTCCCTCCACTCGATATCTGCTCCAAAGCCCCAGGAAACCGTAGCCCAAGTATGCGGAGAAAGCTGACAGGCACGGGCTCGAAATACCATAAGCCGCCTCGGGCGAAGTCATCGCAGAGGAAGGGCGAGGTGTGGTAGAACCATACTGCGAGGACGAGGACGGAGAGGGCGGTTTTGAGCCAGTTGGGGATTTTCATGTTGCCGATGAAAGGCCAGTGTTTGGCGAGTCGAGTGGACAGAGCAGAAAAAGCACCACCGAGGATGGTTTCGGCAGCGATGCCAACGCCTTGCAGCATGAAGAATGTGAATGGTCCGGATAGAGGACGAGTGGGCGGAATCATGGTCCAACTGCCCGCCGCATGCATGAGACCCGAGAGGCCGAACACGACGAACAGTCGCAGCATCTTGGCCGCGGAAGAGCGGGGTTGCAGATGCAAGAACGAGATGAGCGGATGCGAGTAACTGTCGAAACCGTAGCGGAATAACTGGTGCCACCACCTGCCCCACCAATTCGCTAGTGGGAGAGCGAAGGTCGAGGACAAGAGAGATGGACCCCAGGTTGGGTGGTAGAGGTAGGGTTCGAAGAGGGTGGAGGTTGTGAGGGTGGGGAAGAGGGAGGGGAGGGAGAGGAGGATGAGGGTGGGGATTTTTGAGGCGACTAAGACGGCTGTGCGGACGGCGTACATGGTTAGGGTCAGGCGGATGGATTTGAGGAGGGTTGGGCGGGTGGAGGTTGGGAAGATGGAGAGGGGCACGGAGAGGTGGGGTGGGACCACTGGGGAAGAGACGGGGATGAGACCGAGGTAGTACGGGTCATTCATGAAGAGGTGTTTTAGGATGTCGAGAGCGATGTAGCCATGGATGAAAGTGTAGAGATGGGCGCGTAGTATTTGTGATCTGCTTGGGTACTCGTCGGTGAGAGCGTCGGATTCGGCAACGGATGGTTTTGTAGGCTTGGGACTACCTTTCCCGTTTGTCAGCTTGTCGGCGCCACTCTGGAGGTCGAGTTCTCGCTGGATATATGCGGGAAGCGGTGGAAGACTCGAGATTTGCCAGTTCCAACCTGGACCTCGGAAATTGGTGAGAAGGTCCATGATCCAGGAGAGACGCGCGATGAAGCTGGTTGTTGGGTAAGGCTGCCATCTGTAGGTTATGCGCTTCTGCCAGCGCGAAGGTCCATTCTGAGAGTTCTTGGAGTTTTCACTACGACCTCCAGCTTTACTTCCCTCACGCACTTCGCCATTTGCTTCATCTTCCCTACTCTTTTCCGTCGGATCCTCGGGAATTTCTTCCTTCATTACGCCATTAGCCGAACTGTCGTCTTCAAGCTCGACCTTCTCGACCCTCTCAAAGTCTGCCTGGCAATCGTGAAGTACGAGCAGACATCCGCTCCAAGCAATCAGCCACAGATTCGACAGTCCCACGGCGTAGTCCACCGCTCTGGCTCTCGCCCGCTGATACATGATCGCGTGGCTCGAGAGGCCCACAACAACACCCCACACAAGAAAACGCGCCTGTCGAAGCCATGGCCGGTTCCGGTGGTCTATGAGCAGATAAGTCACCACGATCAGAAGTCCGAATGCGGCGGAGGGGTATGTAAATGGTAGGAAAGCGTTGGATTGGGCGGGTGTGGTGGATGAACTAGGAATGACGGGTCCGAGGTCTTGAGGAGTTTGAAAATGAAGAGAAGGCTGCGAAGGTGGAAGACCCATCTTGAGTTATGATAGAGCGGTTGATAGAGAGGTGAACAGTGGCAAGAAGGAACTCGGAGCGCTGTGCTTTTTGTTCATGACTTCATAGGATGAAATAGTATCAAAGGTCTGATGTAGGGAATAGTGCTTGTATAGGAAGTTTCGACTCTCAGTGGCGACACTAGGAGGCAGGTAGTGAGGCCAAAGGTGACTTTGTGACTTTAGATTTGGTGATAGCCGTTGGAAGTTTGACGCGAAGTCTGGAAATAGCCGTTGGTGACCTCATGGCATGCTGACTCAGCAGCGCGATATCACCTGATGTCAGAGGTCAATCACGTGATTGCCTAGTCAGGCATCATGTGATCTGGAACATATATCCCATCTCCGGCATTTGGCACTCCTAGACAGATCACACTTTACATCACAATCTTCACATCTTTGGTCTCTCAAAGACCTCGCCTTTTTCACTGCGTTATTGCACTCCCAACGTGATCACGCAGTATCCTCGGAGCTTGGCAACTATTACCCCAAAAAGACTCCGACACCTGACGACTTCTCTGCGGGCCTTTTCCACAAACGCTTTTCTGACGTCCAACATCAACACTCCTATCCATCGAGAGCCCATCGTTTGAGAAAATGCAGATATTTTCCATTTGAGTTCGAATGTGTTCTTCGGAGCCTTAGCCTTTATTTGTTCAATAAGAGAAACACCATTCTGCGAAATTGCCCGCGATTGAATTTCAAACCGAAAATAGATTGGATTTCGAATCTGCGCATCGAAGTGACCTAATCTCTGCAAATCTACAATCCGCGCAAACCGTGGTTGTCGAGATGCAGGCGGCAGGTAAAGAATGGGGCGGAAACGCGTCCCAGACGCGTACCCGCAACCACACGACAACGCAACAAGCACACGAACGGGAGGCGGGACAGCTCACAAACAAGAAATTGAGGCTCGAAAAGTTTCAAAAAATTATTGATCACGTGAACAACGCGATTAACAGCGGCCGCGGATCACTGCAAGACCACCCAGCCGGAATGGCTATTCTAGCCCAGCTAGAACCGGCGCAGCAGATGATTCAGGCGTTGGCACGAGAAGAGCAGGGAAGAGAGAATGTGAAGGGCGGGAAAAGCGATCTGGGATTGATCATGATGAGACTCGACCGGATTGAGAAGACGGTTTCCGCGAACAGGACCTCCCAGGACCATCAACAAGGAGCAGGACCAGGAGCCAAGCCTACGTGGAGCGAGGTAGCCGCAGGGGGAAAGAATAGAGCAACCTTGGAGGTACGACTGGAACCAAATGGATCTCAGGAAACAGACGAAAGCAAGCTACAGCGGATCAGGGTCGCGATTCCTGAAGCAAAGGCGATCATTCCACACCCACGGGCACAGGGAAAGGTCTCCGTTGTTATGCCAACGGCTGCAAGAAGAGAACAGGTCATGAATCTCGGAATTGGTGATGCGGAAGGGGTAAAGCTTATAAGAAGGCCCCGCCTAGCAATGGTCATGGGGATCCCACTTAACACCCCAATCACTAATAAGGACAGCCCGGAAAACCAAAAATGGGTGAAAGAATCCGGAGCACGCAACTCCATCAAGATTACAAGGGTGGAATGGCTATACGGCAAAGCGAAACTCGAGGAACTCCAAAAGTCCCCCCAGAAGAAAGGCTCTATCATCATTGAGTTAGCAACGGAAACGGATCAACGCAAGGTCGTACAAGACGGATTCTTTCACGGGCCTCTCTGGCACCCAGT
>ML977211.1:0-23425 GCA_010015705.1 Aulographum hederae CBS 113979
TCCTCTTGCGCCTGTCTGAAGTGTGTTTCAATGTTCTCCCTGGCATGGTAGATTTGCTCTTCCTCTTGCTGTTGCTGTTGCTGCTGCCGCCCCTCCTGCTGATTGTTGTCATCCTGTCGTTCCTGTTTTTTCACTTCGAAGTAGCTCACGTGCTTCTTCTCTGCCCACAAAGTCTGTACAGTCACTTCCCTATAGAGCTTTTCTGCTTCCTGCTGCTCCTGACCTCGCCGCTCTTCCTTCCTCACCCTTTTGGCTCCTGAGCTCCAGCCGTGGACGGAGCGGCAGTGCGTGCGTATAACATCTTCATTCACCGAGACGTGCGTGCAATTGGATTGGCAGCAGCACTTGTACGCTCGTAAGATTGGAACACCATTGAAGGGTGCAGTGCCATCCCGCGGCTGCTGCACTTCTTCCTTGCGAGCAAGCAATACCGACACCGGCGTCGAGACGTAGTTCCCCCCACAACACCGCTTTCTTCTTCCGTTTGATTCCATGCAGCTGTGTGAGGTGACGGTCGAGCGTCTCTTCTGCGAAGCAGACTGAAGAATGGTTACCTCGTGAAAATATCTTCAGCCGGTCCACGCATGCATTAGTTTGACGTGTCCCGTTTCTCTCAAACATTGTGATGGTGCAAAACCCACACTCCGCAGAGCTCAACTCTCCTCTGCGCACGACACCCCACAAGAGTAACTGGAGAATGGTTCTCTTGTAGAACTTAGAAGTACCTTCAACTGGTCCAGACATTCATTATTTTGGTTTGTCCCGTGTCTCTCAAGCATTGCGGTGGTGGTCATATTGCGCTCTTCGTCACAAAACCCACGCTCCGCAAACTCCAACTCTCGCCCGCCCACAACGTCTAACAAGAGTTATTGAAGAATGGTTATCCTGAAGGAATAATCTTAAGCCGGTCTATGCATGCATTATTTTTTTTTACTTGTCCCGCGTCTCCCAGGCGTTATGGTGGTGCTCGCGTTGCTGTTCCAGCGATTGCAGGCGGTCCAGGCAACCCTTCGTGACTTCGCCGCAAAATCCACGCGTCTGCGGAGCTCAACACTTCTCCGCCCATCACAGCCCAACAGTGCGATTGAAGGATACATTTTATAGATTTATTTCTTCGTTCGGTCGGTGCACGCATTATTTCGACCTTATCCACAAAGTCATGGGCGTTGTGGTGGTGTGCGCGCAGGTGTTGCAGGCATTGCAAGCCCTCCGTCGCAGGCAGACCGAATTAATGCGGACTGCTCCAGCCATCGCACTCCAACGACCATGTATGAAGAGCAAATTTCTATGGAAGACTAACAATACCTTCGTCCCGTCGATGCACGCATCATTTTGACCTTGCCATCTGTTTTCCAGGCGTCGTCGTGGTGCGGGTGGCTGCGCCAGTCTGCGCTGCTCCGCGGGTGGTTTTCGATTTCGATTTTTCACCAAGTCTCCATCAACCCACCGCCTGACCCTAACCCGCCGCCGTCTACAACTGCAAGAGCTTGAAACCGTGGCGGGGCGGGGCGGAGCGAAGGGGGCTGGCTGGGGGGAAAGGGTTGGTTGGATCTCTGATGGTTTTTCGGTGGGGAAGGCCCGAGCGCTCTTATCGATAACCACCCAAAGAAATGGTTTCACGCCGTGAAACGGTGGAACCTATCCTTAGGACTTTATCAGTTGTTTTACGCTTTCCTGAAGACTTTGCTGTGTCAAAATCGAGATAGATTGCTTTGAAAAATGCTTCAAAAGGGAATAATTCAAATGCGAGAGGAATAAGTGTAGAAGAGGCTTCAGCTTGAAATGAATTAGCTAGAGGGATAGAAGATTGAGACGATGAAGCCATGATGCATTATATAGTAAAGTAATAGAAAGTCAGATCACACAGTGCAATTCACGCAGCGTAGCTAGAAATCTCTTCAAATGTAGATAAGATAAGATTAACCAATTAAATATGTCACGGGACTGACACGCCTGAGCTTACCATATCATTGGCAAGCTGATCACCTGACACGCAGCTGGATCTCTGATATCGGGCTGAATCCCGATATCCGGGCCGAGCTGCGCCGAGACCCCCGACCACCCCCTGAGAAGACCTGCTCCTGCTTCTGCTTCTGCTTTCTCTCTTCACGCAACGTCTTGTTAATTGAATTGACTCTTTCATCACGCAATCGAATAGAATAGCTCTGCTGAATACATCTGCTTGTATCTCACACACAGCTTCTAGTGATTCCGTGACAATCGCGCGATATCAACATTGATATCGCGCTTGGCAAATGTTAGGACGATACGATATCGCGATAGCAATATAGATATCGTTATAGCGCATCAATATAGGCAGGTATGCAATGGTGCTCTGCTCACAGTATCTGTATACATAATACTGGATATCCAAGCATGGAAGTATTCAATTGTGAAGATCCAATTGTTGGTTTCCAGGTGTGATAATCACGATGACCTTCCCAGGGCTTGGAGAGGTGGGTGGGAACATTTGCTGCTTGCGAGTAACCGTAGGATTCGAGACGTCCAAGGGCTTAGTCTTGAGTAGACGTTCACATACGCCTGCCAAAATTGAAGGCGACATCTTACTGATGCTGATGGCGACTCTGCAAAGCACTGGGCGGGGCGGAGCGGACATTTGGTAGGGCTGGCAGGGCGGACATGGCATTCAGTTGAACACGTGCCCGCCCGTCAACTTCGCGACACAGCTCAATGCCACAATAGCAAGCGCACCTCACCTGCACATTCCCACCTCACAACCACTCTTGGCGCCCTGAGTTCACAAAATGGCCACGCCCACGCCGTCCGGCTCTCTGCCGCAGAAACACCACACAATCGCTGCCCACAGCGCCAGCACGCCAACATCATCCGCACACCACGCTCACAACTTCACCTCTCCCGCTCCTCGCAGCGTGCCATCACCAGCTGCTAACCGCACGCAAGCTGGCCGCTCACCTCTGAACCATCCTACCCACGTAAGCTCCGCCCACCATCACTCCACCACCGGTTCAACAGGCGGACCGAGAGGCCTTCTGGGAAGCTCACCTGCTGCACATTTGCTGAACATCGACTCCCCAGCTGCGTTTGGCTTCCCCCTCGGAGGCGAGCCTATGAAAATGAGCATGAGCGGAATCAGCTTCGACCTCCCAGAGACGCTGGGCGGCCCGCTCTCCGACGCCGACTGGGAGCGCCAGGTTGAGGCCACCAACAAGACAATTGCGACGCGACCCGGCAAGATCTGTGAAGAGGCGTTGGAGAAACTCGGCAAGGGACTCGGCTTCGGTATACTGTGGGAGACCAAGAACGATGGCACAAGGCAGCTGGTCATGGCGACCGACACTCTGCTGGTGGAGGTTGATTTCAAGGACAACAACATCCAGAAGGTGAACGTCGAGTTCCCGGCCTCGTCAGCGGTCGTCAATGCCCACGCGCGCACCATGTCGGAAGTCATGTTCAAGCTTTTGAGACTCCCGCCTGGCTGGCCAGCCTTCTCCTCGACCCTGATGCCCTTCATGGAGAACTTCTACCGCCTGGCCCTGATGGACAAGCTCGGCGGACCCAGCTTCAACGGTTTTGATGCCATCTCTGGCGTCTATGTCTCGCTCAACCGGCTCTTTGAGCACGAGAAGAGGGCCTTGCAAGCCGCCATGGGCACGTGGAAGCCAGGCAAAATCGAGCGCGAGGTCTTGTGCCACAAGAGCGGCCGCCCACGCTGGAACGCCTGCAAGACCGTCGGCCTCGGACTCGACTACTGGATGGCCAATCGCCTGGACTTGGGCTACGAGAAGGACCTGGACATCTTCTTCATCTCCATCGAATGCCAGGAGTCGGCACCAGAGCTCTACACCTCCGCCCGCATCAGCAACGACTGGGTGTCGGCTGATGTTGAGAAGGCCCCGGACGCGGCTGACCCAAACGAGATCTTCAACCTCTCCACCATTGACTGGCAGGACCCGCCCCCATCCTACCTCTCCAGCTCTGCCGACACCGCAGATGGAATGTCCATGGCTGATCTCGGCGTCGGCAAGCTGCCGAATGTGCGCTTCGTGGCCAAGTTGAAGCCTCCGATCGCGCTCCCCTACAACGAGGCGATGCGCATCTTGCAGCTCGTCAATGTTGTCAACATGCCAATAGACGCCAAGGTCGGCCTGCTTGAAGACCTCATCTTGCATGGAAAGGACGCACAGGTGCTGCCTCCGGATGCTTTACCTGCGCAGGAGGTCAGGAAGCACACCTACAAGAGGAATGTTCCTGTCGTGTTCGAAGAGAACGGCGAGCCAGTGCTGAAGTACATGCCGCACGACAATGTCCTGTTTGCGCCGAAGCCCGAGTACGGATTTCTTCTGGAGGAGTTTCCATTCGTCCACCCTCGCCAGCTCGTGGAGATCTTGCCTGTAAGTAACTTCCAATCGAGCTCTGCCTCCCCTCAGAGGATGCCATACTAACCTTATCCAGACACTCCGCCAGTACGCCGCGCTGCAATACATCATCCGCAAATCTTTCTGCGACGAGCCCGACAAAGATGATGCGAAGGAAATTCCAGCATTCCGTTCAGATGATGCAGTCTTCAACGTCGATGTCACCCTCGCCGCCGTCAGCCCGCCGAAGCTCCTCGTCACCTCTCCCCATCCCACCACGTCTCAGAAGCCGAAACCCGTTCTGGAACCCCAAGATCCTCCTCAGCCCAGCGTCAAGCACACGCCTCATCTCGGCTTGCGGCTGCGCGACCTTTGGTCATGCCCGCCTCCCGGCTCCTCTCCCCCAGACTGGGACACCCTTCCCTGGGTCACGGGACACGAGATGGAAGAGAGCGATGAAGACGAAGACGAAGACGCAGCGGAAGGTTTCTTGGAGGATATGGAATGGGAGCACACTCATCCTGGAGAGGAACCTTCTTCCAGCGACAAAACCTTGGGCGCCGAGACCAAGGAAGAGCCCAAGGAAGAACTGATCGAGGTCGCGTTCGAGATCATGCAGAATGCCGCAATCGTCGTCACGGGCCAGAACGTCTTCGCCACCCAGTCCAAGGAGATTCAGAAGAACATCGCTCGGCCTATTGACTGCATGGGAGATATCAACACCATGATTGAGTTTCTCGGAGTCGAACTCGAGGTTTGATCAACTATCGGTCGAATTCCATCTTTAACCCCATACTAATCTACTGCAACCACCAGAGTGGCACCGGCGTGTCGAAGGACTTTTTGCAGATGTTGAAGGACTTGGAGTTGTACGACCTGTATAAGCCGGGACGTGCCTCACATCCTGCCAAGCCGCGGATACCAGGTCCAACCTGCAGCCTACCAGCCCGCCATCCAGTACCAAGTACCATGCCCCCGGCCCTGCTCCTCCTGGACACGCGAAACACGTCGATGCCTCTGTGTTTCCGTGGAACGATTCCGACTACAACAGCCCCTTCCAGTAGTGGTCTCCCTGCTGCTGGCCCTCCGGAGGAAGATTGTACTGGTATTTCAAAGGAAGATCATACTACCATCCTGAAGGACGATCATGTCGGCACTACGATGGAAATCCAATCCTCACTCGGATGGAAATGGAATATGACGCTGGCATTCTGAAGCAGCCTGCACTGAAAGCACAAGATTTCAGTGAGAACGAAAGTGGACGTTGGCGCCAGAGATCATGGACCTCGTCATGTATACTAGTATCTATGGAAAATAACGGGAATCTTGCTGCGGAAGCGGATGATAGGCACCATACTCATAGGCGTCATCTTCGTGCATGAGATTAATGTTGGAGGATGTGCAGCAGGTTGTAGGCAAAACATGTGACTCGGAGAAGTTGGGAAAAGATTGATTGAATTGTCTTTGAAGATGCAAAGGACTCTGCTAAATACAAGAAAGGACGCGCGAGCGCATGAATGCGAGCGCCAAGACTAGCACTTCATACCCCTTGACAAGGACAAGCAAGGTTGCCCTTCAACAATTAATAGTCGAATCTGAAGTCGGAATCTCCTCTCACCTGCTCTCGTGTTGTGACCGGTCTGTGAAGATGTTGATGTGCCCTTGAAATCGCGACTCTTGAAGGCTGGCGGGCAGTTAATAGAGCAGAGTCTTACAAGTAGAGCAGTTAAGATGGTTGTAGTTTCAGGGCAGCCTGACCAGATATCAAGATCGTGTTTCCGGTAGTAGACCGGTGGGATGTGCTCCAGACTCAGCCTAGTATCTGCCAGTGGAACACAAAAGAAAGTGACGAATAATTCGAGTACTAACCCAATTTCACTCGATTTCGAATCTTGCAGTATTTATACCATGTGCACTTTTCCCATAACGTCAAGACATCTTCAAAGTCTGCCCCGTTAGTCCAAGAATAAGGAAAGTATTTTTATTTGGCACATGAACTATCGGAGCCGCTCAAAGTAAAAACCAACTGTACTCCCCATAGCATCCGACAACTGAAAAAATCACCCACACCATATGAGGGAACCTTACAATGCAGTCTACCTTTGAATGCTTCCGACCTCAACTCAATCCCAGCGGCACCATTCCCATTGACCCTCCCACTCCAACTCATGCACCAAGAGGGACGCCGGACTCCAACCTACCTCTCCCTCTCCCCGTCAAGGCCCTTCTTCCTCCGCCCCCAACCAAACCCCCACACCCACACTTCGGACATACATGTCCGGGAGTACACCTATCGGTAGTGTAAATGGTGGTATTAGCAGTCTCCCTGGTCGGCTGGGAAGTTTCCGTAGATGGCTGGGATATCTCCACAGACGACTGAAACGTCTCCGTCATACATGGGCATCTCGTTAACGCTTCCAAAAAATCAATAACCGTTAACGATATAAGACTTGAAGCTAATAACGTTATCATAACCGTTAACGATATAATAACGCCAAGCCTTTTACTTATGACATCACTTCTGGCCGTTTACATGTGCCATCAACATCGCTCAATCCACTTCAACTTGATTAACTTTGAAGATCAAAATTGCTTAATATACTTGCTCTATGAACTGTTCTACCGCTTCGTCTGTAAAATCAGAATCAGAACCTTCTTGTGGTTCTATAAGCAAACCCATTCTATACTGACTCACTGGCCGGATATGCCCTTCTCTTATCCAATTGCCTATACATTCAACTTCCTGGATATTGTCACAGGTAAGGCGCAGCCTATCCCATGAACATGTCTTGCGAGCATCAGAAAATGTTCTCTCCGCTTCTGCTGACTCTGCTGGAATGGAAAGAATGTCCATCGCCATACGGGATAACCGCGAATAGTCTCTTCGCTGGTTCGGATGGCACCACCATTGAAGAGGAGTGAGATCCTCAATAGACATTGGATCTGTCCGCGGTAAAGATCGTAGTTGGCTATGATATGACGCACTGCAGTTCGTCTCGATGTGACCAATAGATCTTCAATAGTAGAGTTGCCGGCAAGGATGAGCTGCTGCAGTTCATTCCATTTAATCGCCGAAAAAGGTAATCTACGGCGCGTCAGCAGCCCTATAAGTGCTTCTCGATAGCTGTGGATTGAATTGCGCGCGGAGAGCATCGGTTGATATTGATTGACGGCGGAAGCAAAGATGTGATAGATAGCTGTGAATGGTGTCGGCCTTGGTCCGGGTGCGATGGGTGTAAATTTCAGACGTGAGATGCTGCATTGCCCTTGTGATCAAAAGACCTGTCGTTACAAAGAGAACAAACATAGCTGATCCTGCCTTTAGTCCTTCGCTTACCAGTTATACGGCTTGAAGATGGTGGATTCGGATGCTCAATACGTATGACTGTCCAAAAGTTGAATGGCATTACTATGGTTGAAGAAGCGAAGGTAGACCTGGTACTGGTGCGATAGCTGCCGGAGATCACACTAGAGCTCTCGGAAGCTCCAGCGCCAGAGAAGGTTATTGGAAGACATGTCGAGAAAAGGGAAAGCTAGAAAACAAGATGATGCGATCCAATTGGTATTGTGGGATGTTGGTTCGACGGATATTGCACAACTTGAAGGGAAATCTGAAACTTTGCGGAGTATCTGTCTGCCAAGCCTTTTATCTGGATAACGTCGTTAACGAGATAAGCAAAAACCTATAACGGTTAACGAAATAACGATAACGTTAACGATGTTAACGCGTTACCGTTATAATAACGTAACGAAATGCCCATGTATGGTCTCCGTAGACGGTTGAGATGTCTCCACAGACGGTTGCGACGAGAAAAACGAAATTGACGCGTGGAAAGCTTCTTGGGAGGCGGGTTGCGAATCGAGACTTTCGAACTGGGTTGGAGAGGTGTGATAAGATTGTGGTAGGCCGGAGGATGAGGAAGAGTGGAAGGAAAGAGAGGGAGAAGAAGGCGGGGAGTCGCCGTGCTTCAAATCCGCACTTGTTTGCGAGGGACTGGAGTCGATAGGAGAGGCAGCTCGGGAGTCGAACATGCTCGGAAGGATATGATAGGAACGTTGTTGAGGCTCAGAGGAAGAGGCGGTATCAAACCCGCTGGCTTGTTTAGAGGTCGGGGTTGTTGCCGAGTCAGGGGAGTTGGGACTGGGGTTGAGGTTGAGACTGGGTGGAGCTGTAGATGGAGAGGTTGAGGCTGCTCGGAGACCCGTGTATTCGAATCCTTCTACGTCCACCAGTGGTAGTCTATTCTCGACGAAATGTGCCCATTCCCAGATTTTGGTTTGCTCGTCACAAATTTGGATGATGAGTGGTTTGAGGGTGTGTTCGGTCCAGACTTTTACTTCTTCTGAGTGGTCACCTTCTTCATCTTCTGGGTCACGGCCTTTCAGCTCTTTCTCTTCCATCAAGAGCTCTTCCCAGGCCTCTTTTTCATTTACCATCCAAGACAGGTCTTTCCCGATGCCTTTCTCAATGTCTGCCCCACACCCAACCACATCCGATCCATCCAAACATAGCCCATCTGCCAAATCCCACACCTTCCCCAAGACGTCTCGCCTCAACCCCGCACAGTCCAGCCAAGGTCGTCCCTGTGCAAACGCTGCGTGTCGGTGGTCGTTCAGCGTCGAGAGGGTCGCTGTGCGGATGATGCTCTTCGTGAGTTTGGGCGTTGCTTTGAAGGTTTGCTTTGGGAGAGGGGAGAGGGATGAGCGGGAAGATGGAAGGGAAGCTAGGGAGGATGCTGGAGAGTTCCATGGTGAGCGTTTGAATACGGGGACGCGGAAGGCTGGAATGTAACTTTTTTGAAGAAATTTCGTCTCGAATCGTGCGGATGGGGAGGAAGAAGAAGACGACGACGATGATGATGCCAAATAGCTCCGTGGTGAACGCTCGAATGTCGGGAATGAAAAGGAGGATATGCAATTTTGGAGGGAAATCATCCTGGAATGCTGCTTGTGATGATCTTGGGACGCAACGATTGGTCAGAGTTTTGGGCTGTCGTCCAGCGGTGTGGGATTACCTCGCTGATTCGACTGTTGCAAATATGGTTGGCGAAAGGGTGAATGAGCAGTTCTTGTTGCTTGTCCGCTGAGTGGAAGGATAAATTGAACGATGAAGGTTTCAGAGATCTTATACTCACCTACTTCCGACTCACTTCCCCATCTTCTTTCATGGCGTCTAGTTTGCACATCCTCAAAGAGCTGAAGTCTTTTGAGCCCACAAACGCTCTCTACGCAAATAGCCACACACTGTTCAAAGACCAGAATTGTTTGTTGTTGGACGGTGTTGGGATTACTTGGAGCTTTCAAAGAAACTTGAGACAGTTTTGTTTGGACTGTGGGGTTGGAAGTGAAGATTGATCTCTTCGGAGATAGAAGGAAAAAGAATTTGATGATCAATGAAAGGAATAAAGTCTGGAAGAAAGTCTGGAATGCGGTCCACTATTCAACAATATCTCGAAGATGGCTTCATTATGGCAAGCTCGTCGTTCCCTGGTATCCCATTACAATACGAACTCAGATCGTCCCGCTGAATGCTGTTCTGTGCGCCCCGTTCATTCTTCCTTCATCGGCTCCTCGGCCACATAATGCAGATAAGTCCCCAGCAGCTTGATCCCTTCAATGTAATTCCTCTTATCCAGCTTCTCGTTGATGCTGTGCGCAGCATCAGTCGAGCTGCCCATCGGCAGCAAGAGTACGTTCTTCCCGGTCGCTTGCTCGAAGGTCAACGTAACGGGGATGCTGCCACCCTCCCTCGTCAAGTCGGGTTTTACACCCCAGACGTGCTCCACAGCTTTTCCGGCGGCAGTGAAATTCCAGTGCTTGGGCGAAGCGACCCACCATTTCCCTGCATGCTGAAGTGTGCATTTACATGTGTTTTTGCTGCCCAGCGCTGCGAATGCTTTGTCGACGTGGGCGAAGACCAGCTTGTTGACGTCTTCGATCTCCATGTCCGGGACGATGCGGATTGAGAACTTGCCGATGACTTTGGCGGGGATGACAGTCTTTGCTCCGGGAGCGGAGAAGGCACCTTCGACGCCGTGGAGCGAAAGCGATGGGTAGCGCCACCGCGCCATGAGGGTTTGCTCCTTGTTGTCATAGATGCCAGATGTGCTGCCGAGAGATTCGTAGAGGTTGTCCATGGTGAATGCAATGTCGCCGTAGAGACTCTTCTCATCGTCCGTCATGGGAGCGACGAGCTCGTTGATGCCGTCGATGAGGATCTTGCCGTCGGGTGCGACGAGGGTGCTCATAACGCGCATGAGGTCGGTCATGGGCTCGTGGGCTGTGCCGCCAAAGACGCCGCTGTGAAGATCTTGACCCGGACCAGAGATCTCAAGGGAGTAGTAGTTGCAGCCCCGCAGACCATATGTGAGGCATGGCTTTTCGGTGCCGAGCCAGTAGTTGTCCGATATGCAGACGGCATCGGCGTCCTTGAAATATTTTTTGGCCTCTTCGTTGATGAAATCGTCCAGTCCCTCGGAACCATACTCCTCCATGCCCTCGAAGCACATCAAGAGATTCACAGGGAAGTCTATGCCTGCTTTCTGGTGTGCCTCGATAGCATTCAGCCAGCCGAGAACTGGTCCCTTGTCATCGGTGCTGCCGCGGCCATACATGCGCCCCTTGTCATCCACCGTCAGATCGAACGGCTCTGTTGCCCACCCATCATCTTTCAGTGCTGGCTGGACGTCGTAGTGGCCGTATACGAGGATGGTACGCTTGCTCTTGTCGGAGCCGTAGCGAGCGACGACGACTGGAGGAAGGTCGAGATGTTCTTTGTGCGGTTGCTTGCCCAACTCGCGCAACTCAACGTCGGCACCGAGGGCTTTGAGCTCTGAAGCAAGGAATTTGCCCATCTGTTGTGGTGTTAGCTTGAGTTTCTGGGGTTGAGATAAGGAGCCTTACCCGGATGACTTCTGGCCGTCGGTCATCTTCGGCAGATACTGAAGGGATTGCTACGGCTTTGCGGAGACGCTCGATGAAGTGATCTGAAAGGTCGTCTACTTGCTTGAAGTAGGAGTCGAGTTGGGGAGCCATGGTTTTCTTGGGGCTGTAGAGATACGGCCAAGCTGCGGAGGATGCGGAGGTGGATCTGGAGGTGGATCTGAACGAGAATCTAGAGGTGGACAAGTGGCGGGTGTAGGAGCGTTGGGGAAAATAATAACGAGTCGCACACGGAAGTTTGAGGGTTTTTGGGAAGACGGTTTGTGTCGGTATAACTGAAGGACACCAACGTGGGGTCTTGAACAGAAGGCGGGGCATGAGCTTCATGCAGAAGGTGGCATAAGACAGGGACGGGAGGGACAAGATCCTCGCGTGCTGCTCCAGGATGGATCAAAGCCAACCTAAGCAACCGTCACAATTCATTCATCAGACGGGAGATTCATCAAAACTCGACTCTAAAGCAATCGACGATATCATGGTACTGTAAACAATGGCCAAGAGCATGGAATCGGCTTGGGTTGGTCAACGGCTCCACGTGGCTGGTGCGCAGGACAGATCACGTGAATTGGAACTCGGGATTCTTTCTCTCTTTCCAGAAGACACAACTCCGCACTCCGACATGGGAAACCAGCTTCACCATCACAACCACAATCCAACCCCAATTGGTTTGCCTTGACTATGCTCGGAGACGGTGATAGCCGTTGCGAGTCTTATCTCTAGTCCGACCTTCCCCCCAAAACACTCTCTCAATCCAGCTTGACATCCCGAGTAGAATCAACCTTTCTCCACACTTTCTGATGTCTTCATCCCCTGTCGAAGCCCAGAGAGTGCGCAGAAACGGCAAACTCGAGGCATGCGAGCCTTGCAGAAAATCAAAGCTGCGATGTGACCACGCTCATCCTGTCTGCGGACGCTGTCGATTGAGGAATACCGCTTCAAGATGTGTTTACCATCCCGCTCCGCTGACTCGCCCCAGAGACACCATCCACCGCTGGCATGTAACCACAGCCCAGTTGCCAGGTCCCAGGCCCCTCCCCACTGCGTAGGTCTTGTGTTGGTTCATTATTGGAATCATCTGCTGAGATATCTCCAGCCCCATTCCAAGCCCGGATTCGCGCAACTCCCCAAGGACATCCACCACCACCACCACTCCGGACGCATCCCACTCCACAAACTCCAGGTCCAGGAAGACGCCCGAGAACCAAGCCCACAATCCCGGCTTCCTTGGTCCTTCCAGCTTCTCCGCTGCGTTTGACGGCGACCAAGTCATGTCCGGAGATGATCCCAATACTCGTTGGCCCGGCTACTCTGATGCCAGTGCTCCCATGACGCCTGCCGTTACTGTCTACGATGCTGCTCGCGTCAAACTCGGGGGACAGATGCTGGCCTTGCTTCCGGAGTTCTCGTTCGTGGAAGAAATGATTGAACGCTACTTCCAACTCAGTACTGTCGTGATAATTCCTCTCCAAGCTATCAAAGTCACAATTCAGACCCTTCGTTCGATACACAAAAGTCGACTTTCGACGGAAGCAAGAAGAGAAGAGCTGGCTGAGTACCTTTTCCGGCAGAGCGACAAGCCCATTCAGACAAATCCATCCATGACCCCTGAGGAGTTCTATGGCCTGTTCACCGGAGAGAATTTACGCTGGGAGATTATCGGAGTGCTCTTCGCCCTGATCGGCTGCTCCACCATGACACATCCATCGCTACTGTCTCTCCTCAAAGACAGCAGAGTCGATACAAATTGGACGTCTTTCACCGAGGACATGTTACTTGCCAGCAATGTGTGTATCAGCTTTTGTCAGGATTCGTTTAACGATCTCCTTCTGTGGATGATGCACTCGAATCTAACACTTTTAACCATGCATCGAGGAGAATCCAGTACGTCATAGGCTGATTCCGCGCATCTCTTTTCAGTTGCCTTGAAACTCACATGCTTCCAGGTCATGCAGTATGGAGGCGCCTGTCCGATTTAGCTTCTACCATTTTCGGGATAGGATATCATCAAGAAAACAGAGTCACCGACCAAGCCCCAACATTTCTCATTGAACTTCGCAAACGTTCCTTTGCTGGAGCATATGCCGCAGACATTTCTATTGCAACCTTTCTAGGACGCCCTCCACGCATCGCTGACCACTATGCTTCTACAAGCCTCCCTCTCGATCTGCCCAACGAAATCCTCATGGTTAACCACGAATTGCTTGACGATGCCATCAGCAAGCTTGACCCACAAGGCTGGAACACGGACAACGCAATTCATCGGGCGACCTTCCTCCGCGCCCGCACAATGATCAGCAAAGTACGAGAAGAGGTGCTCCATCTGTATCTCGGCAATCCCATTCCAGACCTCGAGGCGCAAGTCCACAAAGTACTGCAGAAAGCGGATCAAGTCTGGAACTCGGTTCCACCATTCGTTCGATATAGCGAGTCATACTGGGACTCTGGAATCGCAGCTCACAAAATATACATGCTTCTTCAATTACACCTTGAACATCTCTACTCCAAAGTTCTGTTGTACCGCTTGATTGTCAAGTATGGTGGCGGTGCCGGCGGAACAGACCTCCTGAATGCGACTTGTCGGGATATTGTTTCCGGAGTCTTGGTTCTCTACCGCGAGCGCGATCGGCTCCTGAGTCATGCACGTGACTTTCCCTGGGTGGTGAGTTTCCATGCGCTACTTTGTTAGCAAACATGGAGTGATTTTCTCTGATGCTTACGGCACGATCTAACTTGACTCACAGATCCTCTACTATGGCTTGCCCTGTGCCGCAATACTCGCCATTGAGCTTCGCCGTCAGCAACGCGGGCAGAGCAACTCGGCGCCTTTACCGCGAGCGCATTCCATCCGCGATTTAACACTCTTCACCTCGAATCTCGAATCCATCTCCCGATCCGGCGATGGAAACTCGCCTCTATGCGCTCACGCCTACCGCGCACTGGGGCAAATCCTGGACGAACTGCTTGAAGAGCGAACTGGATTGAATCAGGCCCAGACTCAAGGCCAAGCCGAGCCGAGCAATGTTGAACTTGGGCCATCAGCTGTCAACTCTGCCATGGGGATGGGTGGGATTATGCCACAGATCAGTGGACTGGCTGGAGGCGCAGGGCCGGGTCAAGATGGAACTTTTGACTTGAGTGCGGATGGCTTGATGAATTCGGAGAACTTCCTCGATGGACTGATTGACATGAATTGGGACCTGTCGGACTGGACCATGACGCTTTGAAGAGAAGGGTGTAATGTTCTATGAATGGGATGAGCTCACGACTGGAAGGCACAGCATGGACTCGGAAACAATTTGCATTTTTTTGGAGCTTTGCTAATAATAGATTCATAGTTTTTACGATGAAGGCTCGAATGGAAGACGCCTGGATCTTGGTGTCTTGTTTACTCGATTGGAAAAACGATGTTCAACGGACCTGGTCACTTGTCGAGAAGCCTGCCTGGAATCAGACCACACCCTCGTAACTGCACGGGACCTCGGTGCAGCAGACATGCAATTAGCGAGTCTGGACTGCGGTAAACGACCTGAAATTTCCCCTTTCCCGTCAACAAGCAGCAAAGCATTGTTTGCCTCGTGTGTCGTTGCGTCGTCGGCTCACCCGAGCGCACCCCGAAGCCGCCGAACGTCTCTATTCAACCAATCAACCATCTAACCGACATCGGCGGCGCTCGTTGGAGTGGGGACGCTATCTTATCAGATGAAGATTTTTCCAAAAGGCGCTTGAAGGATTCTGGTCACCAGTTGCACCATCATTGAATGCTGCTGTCAATTAGGTAAAGAATCCTACCTATGCAAGCCACAATGGTGAGAGTTTTCATTGTCCAGGTAGGCTTAAAGGGACCAAGCTTGCCGAAGCATTTCTCTCGTTTTCTTGGTTTCTGTCAAGCTTCATTCTTGCTTCCGTGTTTTGATAGTCTCTCAGCGTCTTTCAGTACTTCCCCTTTTCAATTGCAACACTACCAATGGCAGGACTTCCTAGGCTCCGAGCAGCTTTTCGTCGGAGAAGGACCGACCCCGTGGCAGATGCTTCCATGGGCATGGCTTCAGTCGTCGACGGCAAAGGCGACGCCGATGCGACTGTTCATTCCACTCCAAGTACAGGGGACGAGGAACCGCAGTTGGAGCACCCCGATGAAAATCTCCAGCGTGGTGTAGAGGCTGCTGAAGCTGTGACTTTGAGCTGGTCCAAAGCCTCGCTCATTGCCGTATTCATTAAGTACGTCTGTCCGCGCGCCATCTCCGAGCTTTGAAACTATGAGATTAACACTTCTATCGACAGCATCTGGTTGCTCTACTTCGTCAATGCCTTCCAGTCCTCGATTCTCTCCAGCCTGCTTCCCTTCGTCACAAGCGACTTCGAATCCCACTCCCTACTGAACGTCATCTACGTTGTCGCTGACGCAATCTCCGCCTCTGTATTCATCCCCCTTTCCAAGATCCTGGACGTCTGGGGCCGAGCGGAGGGTTTCCTTCTTATGACCATTTCGGCGACTTTGGGACTCATTCTCATGGCCACCAGCCACAACCTCCCCACGTTCTGCGCCGCCTATGTGAGACAGGCAATTTCAGGAGCACAAGACCAAGCAGCTGACATCGTCCCCAGGTATTCTACAACATCGGCTTCTCCGGCATGACATACTGCGTCGACGTCATAACAGCCGACGCGTCCAAGCTCAAGAATCGAGGGCTAGCATACGCCTTCACCTCCTCTCCCTACATCATCACCGCATTTGCAGGACCAAAGGCAGCCGAAGACTTTTACACAAACATCAACTGGCGATGGGGATTCGGCTGCTTCGCCATCATCTTTCCTGTCGTGGCCATGCCGCTGTTCTTCGTGTTGAAGTACAACCTTCGCAAGGCGAAGAAACAGGGTACTCTGTCTACAGAGGGGAGCGGGAGGACGTTGCTGCAGAATATCTGGCATTATGGCAAGGAGTTTGATGGTGAGTGATTCCACCTCCCACACAAGCGGACAGAACAACAAGAAGTCTAACCCCTATCCAGCAATCGGAGTCTTCCTCTTCTCAACCGGTCTCGTAATCTTCTTCCTCCCCTTCGACATCGCCGCCTCCGCCGCCTCCGGCTGGGCAACCGGCTACATAATCGCCATGATAATCGTCGGCCTGATCCTCCTAATAACATTCGGCCTTTACGAAACCTACCTCGCGCCCGCACCCATGCTAAACTACCGCATCCTGTGCAACCGCACCGTGATCGGCGCCTGCGCTCTCGACGCCACGTACCAAATCTCCTACTACTGCTGGGCGAACTACTTCACCTCGTTCCTGCAGGTCGTGAACGATCTGTCTATCACGACGAGCGGGTACGTGATGAACACATTCGACGTAGTCTCCGGGCTGCTCCTGCTAGGCGTCGGCTTCGCGATCCGGCGATCCGGCCGCTTCAAATGGCTTCTCTACATCGCGGTCCCACTGTACGTCTTGGCACAGGGTTTGATGATCCATTTCCGCCGCCCAAACCAATCCGTCGGTTACTTGGTCATGTGCCAGATTTTCATCTCGATAGGTGGATCGATTTTCATCATCATCCAACAAATATCTATCCTCGCCGCCGTCGACCATCAACACGTCGCCACGGCCCTGGCTTTGCTGAATGTCGTCGGCACCGTCGGAAACGCGGCCGGCGCTACTATTTCCGGCGCGATATGGACGAATACGTTTCCTGGTGCTCTCGCGCGCTTCCTACCCGCTGAAGCGCTACCTGATCTCGAGGCCATCTATGAAGACTTGGAGACGCAGCTTTCTTATCCGGTGGGGAGTGCGACGAGGGTGGCGATTCAGGAAGCCTACGGGCATGCACAGACGCGGATGTTGGCGGCGGGCACTGGGGTTATGGCGTTGGCGTTTTTGTGGATGTTGTTGATTCGGAATATTGATTTGAGGAAGATTCAGCAGGTTAAGGGGATGGTGTTCTGAGGGGGACTAGAACGGGAAAGTGAGGCGGTGGAGACGAGAACGAGGGAGGGTCATGGAAAGGTGGATATGGTCAAAGTGTCTACATGCCTTCAGCGAGGAAATTGTATACCTAAAATTCCTTCGACGGTTCTCTTCCCCGGGCATAGCGAACCCGAGTCTTGTTGCCCGCAAACCGCCATCTAGCTCCTTCCTACTCACTCCATTCAAGCCTGATTCTCTGCCTCCGCCTCTTCTTTCGCTTGAACCTCGACCTCCCCAAGCCTATCGCCCTCCGCTTTCTCCTTCTCCGCCTCATCTTCCTGCGCCCCCGCCAGCAGCAGCCCAAACCAGTTCCTCACCAGCCCTCCCGCTGTCCCCTCACGGCCCCATTCACCCAGCCCATCACCAAACTCAAAATCCGGACATACTTCCTCCCAACTCTTCCAAGTTCCGTCTTCGGCCATCCACACGCCTCCGGCCCCACCTTGGCGACTGTAACTGCGGTTGCCGAGTTGCGGATGGAGGAGATGGGCTTTTGCGGCGGCGTCGGGGGAGGTTTGGTAGCGCAGGCATTGGCGGAGGAGGGCGCGAGTGTAGGGGTAGTACCACATCTTTTCGAAGACCTCGTTCGCGATAGAGGCGGATGGTTGGAGTAGATATGGAATTTTGCGTGTGGTTCTGTTCGTGGCCAGTCTGACGGATGACCAGGAATCTTCTGGTAGTTTATCCAGAGATGCGTTGTGGGTCAGTCGTGAAGTTTGATACGGTCTATTTCCTTGGGGTTGATTCAGAAGTTGTGGAGTCTCGAAGGTATGGAATGGGGAAGTGTCAAGTTTCTTTTCCTTCTTTTGTGGCATGGATGCGTACTCGATGTCCCGTAGACTTTCGCTCGAAACAACCTGGAAAAACCCATCGCTTCGTCGAAGGTTGTTTCGAAGGTTGTATGTTAGAGTTCGTCTGAAGCTCCACGCACTCTTTCGCTGGTTGTTCCGTACCCGGTCCAGCGTCTGAGAAAGCTGTGTGAACGACATGGAACCACAAACTTCCAGCCCTGTGGTGACAACCACATTTAGCAATCTGGCGGATCCGAAAAGTACTCCCTCGTTGTAGAGAATCAATGGCCCGGGTGAAGACTCTGCCGCATACTGGAGGGCAAAGGCAGAAGCAGGCAACTGGAACCATGCTTCGGGGCTGTAGATAGCGAGCACAAGGTCATGTTCATGAACCTCTGGCGTGTTCAAGAAGTTCAACAGGCTAAGCAGCTGCCCATGATTGGAGTGGTCATCTTGATTGAACTGTGGGCCAACCACTGGAACCGGGTAGCCTAAGAGCAGCGAGGAAAGGATGGTCCTGCAGAGACTAACGCCGAAAGGTGCTCCAAGGATCAGAAGGTGTGAGATCGGAGGGGTGGCTGCTGCTTCGAGTTGTCCTGGAACGACTCCGTGATGCATCTGGTCCTGTCATTCTTCTATTCTGGACGACAGATGATCTAAGATCTTACCAGTCGGGTGACCCAGGGCTCTCGAAGCCACAGGAGAAGCACCAGAAGGGCTACCGTCAGACATACAAAACGCCGGCACACAAGTCGTGAGCGTGGAGGACTCGAGGAAAAGCTGTTACGCGGTGCGTGAGACGCCATGTCGAAAGAACGTGTGCTTATGGCGAGCAAGGTCAGGTGGTGCTTTGGCGATGGAGTGCATGTTTTTCGGAGCTTTTGGACAGAGGTTTGCTCGACGCCCGCGTCCCTTCGGACTGACCTAGAGAAGAAGGCACGCGAACAATTTTGGCGCGCAGCAAGCACCGTAAGTTTTCCTACAGACGTTGGATCGCAAACGTCGTGTCACATGGTCGGCAGTCCAGAAAGAATAAAAGCTACCTCAACCTTGAGATGATTCATTTTGAGTCTTTCAGACCGTACTCCTAAGACTGCTGTGGCTATGGAAAAGTGCCCAAGCAAGACACGAAACCCAGTCATGCCACCAGTCCATCCCGAACCGCAGCCATGCCAGCTCAAACGCCCTAACGGTACCTCCACAGCGACAAGGTGTTGTGGCGCTTCCACGTCTTCCTGCGACCGGCTGTGGTGTGGTTGTAGCGATGACCCTTGCCCAAGCCACGGGACTTCTTGCCAGTCGCGGTGAGACCACGGCTCTCGCGGTGCTGCGTAATGTTAGCTCTGACATGGTGTCTTCAGCGAGCATGGTGAGACCCACCTTGTGGACTGGCTTGACGATCCAGTTGATGCGGGGGTCGCGGCGGATGGCCTTGTGGTTGGGGTCGACGAGGATGATTTCGTAGAACTTCCAGGTCGAGTCTTGGTTGATCCAGTACGAGTTGAGGACACGCAAGTTGGCGCAACGGCGGCCGACACGCTCTTCGGCGGTGGAGCGGAGCGAACGCTGGTACTTGAGCTGGTTGATACCCTGGTTCGTCGGCTTGCCTGTCATCGTCACTGTCAGATCCTGCAGCCTCCACCTCATGACTTCAATCGCAAAGGTCCGTACCGTATGTGGCGCCCTTGGGAGCAGGTCGCTTCCTGCCACCCCTCCTCACGCGAACGCGGTAGATGACATAGCCCTGCTTGGCCTTGTATCCGAGGCGGCGAGCCTTGTCGGGACGGGAAGGGCGAGATGCGCGGTGCTGGAGGGATTGTCAGTGAAGTGCTCCAAGATCGCATCAGATGGGGATGCTTACGATGACTTTCTGCTGGCGAAGCTGCAAATTGGGTACTCTCAGCAAAGTTCAACGAGTAACACCAAATGGCAAAGATTGCAACAAGGACAATCTTTGCGAGTTACATACCTCCCAGCAGCGGACACGAAGCAAGACTGTGAGATGTTAGCAGGCTTCCAATCGTCTCCGGCTTCCAATGGACTTACACCTGAGAACATCGCTCTGCTTCTTCTTGTGAAGCTCCTCGACGTACTTGAGGGCACCCATCTGAGCCTTTGCGTCAGTGTAGTTCGAGACAGTCGTAGGGGAGGGGTATCGAATGGAGCGCTCCGAGGAAGATGCGCAAAGGAGAGACGTACTTTGGCGGTGGATGAGGGAGCGAGTTGTCGTGGTGGTTGTTGGGGCGTTGTCGATATTTGGCGGTCAAACTGAGAAGTGCGAGGCTCGGCAGTCTAGCGTCTTGGCAATTTTTCTCCCATCACGTGCTGCGGGCTCGACATCACACTGATCACAGGCGACGCCGACGCCGACGCCGACCTCACCTCACCTCCCTCACCTCAACTTTTGGGCGATCAACCATCAACCATGAACACTCAGCCTCCGGCACTTTCCCATCAACCGAGATATTTCGTACACATTATGGATTTTCGAGCAAAGGCTCAACCAGCCAACCCCATGCCAGCCGTAGCTCGTTCCCCACGAGATGTATCAAGACCAGCGACGAGCCATTGAGTATTCCATTAACTCAGAAAGGCACCTGTAGTTCGGGTCTGCTCTTCGTATGTTACCTTCGTTGGAAGCTGTAGGTGGAGAATGATATTCTATGTTGTTTCCGTCGCACGCTCAATCGCCAGTCTCAGCATCGAATCCATTGACACAAGGTAGGTCATGCCGGCCTGCTCAAAGGTATCACGTGGTATCCACAAGCCTAGTCAAACATCCCCCACCGCTGCATGTGGATGCTTCTAGCAGTTGGATTGGGCTCCTCTCATTTTGATAGCCAGCCTCTCGCTCCAGATATGTGAATATCCTCAGCACAGCCGGGCGAACACTGGGTCAGCTGTGTAGCGCTCTGAACACATCTGGGCCGGATGCACTATTTTTCCACTCCGATTCTCTTAGCTGTCAAGGGGAAAGAACCTTCTTCAGTTGAAGCACCTTGAATATTCACCCTCACCTGCGTCTCGCTCCGTGCCACCACCTACGTTCTCCGAGGCAACCAATCCCCATCCTCTTCTCTCGGGCTTCTTCACGTTGACTTTGACTCCCACTCTCTCCATACCATCGCACATTTGCCTCGATTATTCGGTTGGCGCCGTCTTCCGGTTCAGCTTGAGGTCTTCTGCTGGGTGAAAGACTCAACTCGTCTCTGGTCAATTTACTGCCTCGAGCCTCTGCGACCGGTTTCGCCAATCCTTTGGGAAAGCAACGTCCAGATTGAATCCCAGAAGACTACTGTCAACAGTTCTTCCCTGCTTCTACCAACATGGACGTCCTTTCTACTTCCTCCGCCGAGCCACATGGGCTTGTCCCAACCTCTCACGGGGGACTCGCACAGTCCGACAACAACGACGAGAAGCATCTCCATGGCCTCCCTCGTGAAATTCGAGACAAAATATTGCGCTTCGCATTAGTCGATGGGACCATTCTAACCATCGGTCGGCGATACATATTCAACCGCAATTCGTTGCAACAAGGTCCCTTAAACACTTGCGAACAGCTTCACCAAGAAAGCAATCAAGTCTTCTTTGGCGCCACAGGATACACATTCGCCATGATGGCGCCTCGAAACCCTCCGTACTCGAATCCAGCTCTCCAAGTACACGTCCAACATGAAGCAAATCCCTCCATACTTAGATCCACCGGGCACGGATCGGTGTGCCATGCACAAATGGCTTCCGGAACTCCGCAAGCATATGCGCAACATCGAGCTCACCATTCAGGTGGTGCCTGAGGTTGCCGCGTCGATCTGGTTGTCTCCCCTTTTCACGCTCGAGGCATCGGGCTTCTGCAAGCTTGTCACCGTCAACGTTTGTTTCGTTGCTGCGAGGGAATGGACACAATGGAACCAAGATGGCCGTCACGACGCCGAATTTCCCGATTGGTTCTTGGTAGACGATCACACCTCGAACCGCCTGCGCATACTCTGGGACGATAGGAATACCATCATTAGGTACTGGCGTCGTCGTCCCCTGTTTGCCGGTGCCAAGTCGAAAGCGGGGCGCCAGCAACTTCTCATGTCCCGTCATCGTTTCTTGGACGATGTGCGCAGGACCCTCAAGGACCGGCCTATCTATGCGAACCGAATCGTCTTTATGAACTGCGATGAGGACGCTGAGAAGCGCTTGAGCGACGCTGCGGTATTGTCAAAGAAGTAGGAAGAGGATGTCGCCAATGGGGCCTGGCTCGCTAGTGCTTTCCGCTCACGGGTCTCGACATGGATTTTCCATAGCTTTTGAAGGGTACTCATTGATTGAAGAAAAATGAATCCACTCCTACGTTACTGTTTCTGTCTCATATCTTATCTTCTCCGATAATCTGTAATGCTCGAATCAAAGACGGGATATTTGCAAGACTCGACCAAGACGTAACGCTCGAAGCGGCATCCTGCGGTCACTCTTCTGGGCACATTCTTTCTGTCTCTACGGTTGATCAAAAATATACTCTCTCTTTTGATTATAGTCAGACTCACGTCGTCGTCCCCGGCACAGGCATTGACTCCTTGTTATTTGCTTAAACTTCAAAGGCTTTCCAGCCTGCTTCATCCTTCGTTCCTCTGTCCGACAGCCAGTTTTCGACTTGACGATATGATTCCCTACGTCTAATACGCCAAAGTTATTGGCAGTTATCTCCTGGGGTTCGGTTTCCTGGCATCTATAGTACCAACCAGGGAGACGTCAAGCGCTGGAATCATCTCCAGCCATGTTTGGATGTATAACATTGTTTGAAGACGTTCCATTTCTCTAGGCGCACAGTAGTACATGGGGTTAACTTTCGTCTGCCTGGAACACCTTTCAAGCGGAACCAATATGGTTCCGTTCTCACAGCAGTCATCTGCCAAGACAATGGGTCTCCTTTCGGACCACCTTAAGGACACCCACCTTCTAGGACAACTGCACGCACCTCCGCATCGACCCCATGCAACCATTCACCTCTTAAGCAACCTCAACTATCCTCTGCTCTCCGCATTCTCGACCACCTCAAGGTTCACACCAACCTGCTGTCCTCTGTCGATCAGAGTGGCAAACAATTCAATACAATACAATATGGGGTCGCTATTGATTGATTGACGGTTTAGTAAGCAGAAATTCATATTGATTGATTGACGGACAATACTTGGCAACATATTGCCCAATATTGCCCAATATCGCCAAGCAGTTCGGCATGTGGATTAAAACTATTCAAGTTGCTGCGAATTATCTCTCTAGTAAGTACATGTTGTTGAACATGAAAGAGTGGAGTTCGGCAACAAGATGGCGAAAGTAGTAAGACTGTAAGTACATTAACATAGTTAAGAATGATGCAACTGTGATCCATTATATTATTGTCTCAA
>ML977211.1:23845-37618 GCA_010015705.1 Aulographum hederae CBS 113979
GATAGCTTTGTATTGAGTATGTCGAAATACTAAGACTGAAGAGCAAAAGGTGGTGGTGTTGACGTGCCTTAAGGGCAAAGGTGCACCACCACGCGCAGTCACGTGGATGCTGACTAAGCGATCGAACCGTGACACAATCGACGATGGCTATGAGTGATAGCTAAGAACTTCTAGTAGTGGAAGATAAAACAGACAAATCTAAGACTAGAAATCACTCCTCGTCAAGCTCCGCGATATCAAAAATGAAGTTCAATGGAGTTCAATATTTCAATCAATTCCTTATTGCGATTGATTGATTGACGATGTTTAGTAAGCAATATTGTATTGCCAAGTATTGCCAAGAGCTCAATCAATCAATCAATCATTGAACTCCATTGAATTGTTTGCCACTCTGCTGTCGATATCCATCGCCGGGGGCCTTCTAAAGGTTGAAACCGTACTTTCCCACTGTTCAGGAACTCGTTCGACGATCTTTACCATTATCAACTTATACGGCCACCTCACCTGGTCTTCGGCAATTAAAGCTCAAAACCGGTACCTGAAACCACAGTTGACGATTTATCCGAAAATCTTCAACCATGGCGGACCTCTCACTTTCATCACTTGACCTGAACGATCCCCTCGCCGCCGTCCCTTCGCAATTCATCAACGACAATGAAACCATCAGCGACAAATACCTCCTCGGCATGCCCTTCGAACTCCGCGAGAAGATCTTGCGCCTCATCGTTCGCATGGAAGGCACCTTTCCGATGATCCAGACGTCTCCCATTCTCGGACCTTTAGCGGCATCATGCAAGCAGCTGCGTCAAGAAAGCGCCCAGGCCTTCTACGGCAAACGAGACCGCTTTTTCATCATGATGGCTCCGCGCGACCCTGTGTCGAAGGACCCGAAAGCGAGTAAACGTTGGTCGAATTTTCACTTGTGGCCCTCCGTAGCCAGGAAGTATATACGAATGATCGATATCACCATCCAGGTGGTCCCCGAATCACCGCCTTCGATCTGGCTCTCTCCACTGTTCGACCTCAAAAGCTCGGGCTTTCATGACCTTCACACCATCAACGTGTACTCCATCGAATCAAGGGACTGGGAGGATCGAGAAGAGGAGCGCAGACTGGTGCGAGCTCGCCTGTTGCATCCAGCCTGGTTCCAAGGCGGCAGCAAGAATTTCGACCTTCTGCATCCCATGTGGTATGATCCGAACGACACGCTGTGGTCGAGGTATCACACGCACTCGTTTCCATCTACGACAGCTCGCGAGGAGTATATGAAGCCCCGACGCGAGTTCCGGGGGTGTCTGCAAGGCTTTGGGGGAACGGGTCATTCATGCGAAGGTTGTCCGGTTTGTGAATTGCGATTGAGAGGCGAAGGCGCGGTTTGAGGGGTCTGTTGTGGTGGTGAAGGAATGAGATGGTGTGGTTGCTGTTGATGTATGGATATATGGGTGGTTTGTGTATATAATGGCGTGAGAGGTTTTTCATTGGTCACGCATTAGTGATCCTGGGTAGTTAGATCATCAGTACATCCATGCGTTGCTACCTTGAGCTTCTCATTCTCTAACAACTGATTTGTCTCTCTGTACTTTGAACGTCCAAACTCCAAAGTACCAACTCGATGTAAGTGGCTTTGTCTCTCCACCCATCTTGATCACATCCAGCATCACCGGTATTCTAATGAGTGAATGCAAACATTTGGGAATGACGAAGAGTTTCCGTGACTCCAACACATGCATTTCCATTACCGTCTCTAAAGGCTTGCGTGCCCTCCCAGAGCTTGGATGCCCAAGGTACCATTTCAATTGGATTGGCTTTATCTCTATACTTATATCTATCATATCCTGCATCGCCGACATCATGCTGAGTGAACAGAAACATCTTGAAACTAATGAAGATTTCTGGAAATCTATGTATTACTATTACTATCTCCAAGTACTCGAGCTACCACCCATCTCCCGCTCATATCGGGGTCATAGTCCGATGAGCCTGCTGGACCTGACATCCACCCCACCCTATATCCACCCCACCCCCGTCTCCTACCTCCAAACAAGCCTCGACTCCACCACTGCTTTCTCCTCCTTGACCAGCACCACAGCCTCCACAATCTTCCCCGTGACAAACTCATCACACCCAACAACCCCAACCTTCTTAACCCCCAACCTATGCCCCTCCAAACTCCCCACAACCTCCTCCAAAAACGCCCTCCTCATCTCCCCCAAGTAATCCCGCTCCTGCCCCCACCCATTCCCATTCCACCCTGCATTTTGCTGAACCGGTGGCGCGGTTCCATTGATCTCCATCTGCGCGCGATGGGGATGGTTCCACGCGCTGCAGAGATGATGCTCCCAGTCCCTGTTATCCGCAGGACCTCGGCAGCCGAATGGGGTGCCTGCTTTGAAGTGGCAGAAGGATAGGAGCAGCACGTCGATGTTGCGGAAGTTGGGGTGGGCGAGGAGGGTGTAGAGGGGGGACATCCAGATGTTTCCCGGGATCATGGAGTTGTAGGTGATTCTGACTTGGATCTTGCGCATCAGGAGGCAGAGAGAGGGGCTGAGGAGGTATCGGGCGGGTTCGTGGGTGCATTGTTTGCTCTCCACGGGATCGCTGGTGTAGGTGTAGGGAGGGTGGCGTGGTGCTCGTGCTTCGCATCCACAAGGAGGGTTTGCCGGCAGGGCGACAAAGAAAGTGTTCTCTTTGTAAAAAATCTCCTGTGCTTCCTTGAGCAGTTGGTGGTTGCCGATCTTGATTGCTCGGCTGATTGTGCGGGCGAACACGACGTCGAAAAAGAATGTTCCTGGCTCGATGGAGGGCTTGTTGTTCTCGATGATGAGCACTGAGCGGAGGATCTTGTCACGGAGCTCGAGAGGGAGGCTGAAGAAGCTCAAGGGCTTGCGGGGTTCGGACACGGTGGTTTCCATTGAAGCTGGCATGGTTGTAATATTTGGGAGATTCTGGTATTGAGGAGGGAATAAATAGAGGTTGTGGTGTTTGATGGGGCCCGGGTGTTCGAGGTCGGTGGTTAGAGATCCGATGCTAGAGAACTGAAGAGTCAAAGTTCGAGAGTAGACCCAGGTTCGCGAGTAAAGGTTCGCCAGTGGAGTATTGAGGGTGGAGGTACGAGAATTTGGGTTGGAGAATGGTGTGAATGGGGGTTGGAGAATGCTGTTGGAACGTGGAGGTTGGAGACTGGAATTGGAGAACGATGTTGGCAGTTGTGAGTAGGAGGTTGTGAAGTGGAGGATGGAAACGGAGGGAGCAGAACAGCTCCCTGAAAAGTGCAGATCTGGTATTTCACACCGGCCATCCAGGTGTTCCAAATGCACGTGCTCAATTGATGGACCACCCTTCAACCTCAACCTAGCTGTTCCGGCGTATGTTTTCCACGCATCTTCAAGCCTCCTTCTGCTATCCCTCAAGTTAGCTGGTCACCCTTTCCCCGTTCTTCCACATCCAATGGAAAGTCGTCTCTTGGATATTTGACTTCTCTGAAGTTCCAAGGGGAGACTTTGAGGGTTGAGAGTTGAGAGAAGGTATAGGAAGATTGATTAAGTCAACTTTCACTACTCTTTCGCGTTGGGGATGGCGTTACGTCAGAGCCAGATGTGGTGTATCTGAAGAAACTGCTACATTGAAGGCTGGAAGTAAGCCGTAGATAGCAGAAAAGACTCAAGAAAATGGAGTAGGCAGAGGGATACGGAGACTTTGCAAGATGTATGAAGGGTCGGTCAGTAGTATGGGCTCTCCGTTTGTAAAGCATATGTTGGAAGTCACTCGGTACGGCCACACGGTCGGCTTTGCAGTTTTGTGTTTCAGATGTAGAAGATTCTCTTGACCAGCTGATGGAGTGTGATGCAGATTGTGAATCAGAGTGGAAAGCGGATGTTGACATTCTAGAACGGTGTATTAAAGGTATCTTGCAAATTCCAGCCATCATGAATTCATGAGGAAGTCGAAAGGAGACACGAACGAGACGCTATCGACGAGAAAGAGACATCTTTTTGTGGTGAACAAGATTCTCGTTGTACGACGATTGACACCGGATGAGCGGAAAGGTACTAGTAAAACGGTATCCTTGTCGTCCAACGGTGAGAGTAGAGAAATAAATCAAAACCTACGTATGAGTTTGAGGGTTGAATGCTGGAGACAGTGGCAGCCTGACATTGAGGTCCGGATTTAAGGGAAATCTTACCTTGAGTAGCACCACGTCTAAGATGCCTCACCCTGCAACTTGACTTCGCTTGGCCAACGGAGAAGCTGCGTAAATTCGCGTGGTCAATCCCCATTCTCACATTACCTGCTGCGGGTACCACTCCATCTTTCTGCCCCGACCCGTCGATCCTCGCCTTCCTCCACCAACTTCACTCCACCATCGCCTCTATCAAATCAAGATGGGATCCAGAATATCCTCGCTCAAGGAAAACCGACTCAGTCTCTTGAATCTTCCAAGGGAGCTCCGCGACAGGATCATCGGATACCTCCTCGTCATCGAGAGCAGACAAATTGCAAGTTTCAAGGCCGACTCGTTGCTCTTGCAGATCGTACTGGACCAAACCATCTTCCGCATCATCAAAATTGGAAATCGCCAGCTGCTCCAAGAGGCGCAAGAGCTTTTCTACGCTCAGCACTCATTCGCCATCGCCCCGCTGCCCAATCCGCGCTGCGAATGTCGAGTGATGCGTATCGGGCCTGGGGTGGACGCAGTATGCCGTAGGAATGGCACCCAGTCGCGACGCAATACGAGTGCAAACCAGCCGTGCACCTTGGAGCTCAAATGCCTGCTTCCCGACTTCAGTATCCGACGTCTCTTGCACAAGGTGGAAGTCACACTCACCCATGACAAGACCGTCCCGACCGACGTATGGATGCTCCCACTCTACCAGGTCTTGAGTGAAGATGGCTTTGTTAATGTGCGGGAACTGAAGCTCGGCTTCTGGCAAGAGTCAATTTTGTGCCTGATGAACAAGTCGGCAAACGGAGAGACAGAACAGGTCTTATGGAATCACGATCGGTTGGCTCAACTCGAGGCCACGCAACTCTCCTCGGGCAATCAAACGCATGTACCGCCGATAGAGCGTGGACAAATGAAAGCAAGGAAGAAGTTCTTGGACGATGTGGTCACGAACCTCGCTAAGCATTCCTGGAAGTTGAAGAAATTTGAGGTCGTTGGATGCGATAGTCGAGTGAAGGAAGTGATCGAGGCGGCTGTCGTGCTGCTTCCGTTTGAGAAGTTGGGTTCATAATCAGTCTTCGGACAGTTCACGGGCTTGAAAAGCGGCTAAGGAGTCAGAATGAGTTCAAAAACACTGGAAGAGAGCTTTGGACGGTGCTTGTGCAGGTCGCTCGGGTCGAAAGCAATGACTGGTTGAAGTAGGAGATATGCAAGCCTGGACTTAGACGAATGAATAGATATCCCATTCTCGTTCTCTCAAGCTCAACCCTGCAAAATGGTACCACACGAAAGATTCAGCATGAAAAGAGTACCTCTGCAAGCGCGATCATTACCTCCAATTCCACGCTTAAGGGTTTCCTGCACATTAGCAACCTAGCTTGGGACAATACGTCCAAAAGGGGTGTCGAGTTGGCTCCCTATACGCGCTGAGAAAGCGGTAGGATTTGTGTAACGTCCCGTCAATCGGTCTCTGAGGTCCTGCAACGTCGTGTATTCGTCGGCCACGAAGGGGCTACATCAAAGCCGACACGCAGCAGCTGCTGAACGTCGGACGCGAGATTCCAAAACGCGTCATCACGTGAGTCATGGGATGGCAAGGTTTCTGCGTTAGTGTTCCCTTCACCAACCTACCTTGAACCCGGGGATGTGGAGAGGTGCCGTGTGCTAGTTTAAGAATACTTTAGCGTACCAGACATGCTTTCTGCCATGAAATAGAGCCAAGTCTAATGAATCGCAAGGCTGGAAATGCGTGCCCGTGATCGAAGGGAGGAGGACGGGATGTCTGACCGCTACTATGACAGGTGAAAGACTGGAGCACAGTAGTAGACGAAAGGGATGGAGAGCGGACTGAGAAACCAAAGAAAAGTATAGCCATGACTCTTTCAGCACGCCTAGGCCTTGCATTATTCCGGGGACTGCAGCTCAGAAAGGAGCCGCAGAAGTAGTTGGGTGTGATGAAGGAAACGAACAGCGGCGAGGACACATATCACCATCTTCCTAAGAAGTGCTGCACAAGGCTTTCCTTGGTAAAAAACGTGCCGATGTCGATGACGATGTATAGTATATGCGCGAGAAAATAATGAATGGGGGTCGTATATGGGACCGAGTGATTATGGCCTACCAGAGGTTCCCACGAAGCGATGCTCTTGACAGCCTGGTTTCAGAACACTGGGCGGCGGCGATCGATGTTGTAGGTAGCATGGTCAATTCTCAATCGGTGGACCAAGACTGCGATCGAGGGATTCGAGAGGAGATATAGGAAGGCTTCTGGTCGTCTCCCAGGTTTTGTTGCGATTCCGACTCGTTCGCATGAATGTGGCAAACGTCTTTTCCCTGGCAGACAGCCGCCCAGGTGCTAGTCCGCTTTAGACAGTTTGTTGCAGACGCGAATCAGGGTTCAAGGGTGAAGCCGATGAGGACGAGACACAGCCAGACGTTGTCGCGATAGCCGTTGCGGCGGCTTGACGTGTCATCGTGGCGGCGGCGTGGGGTTGCGTGGTGGTTGGATTGGGAGGGGGGTCATCACCACCACAGTCTTTCTTCCAGCTCGATACTGACCGGATGGAAGCAATAATTGAATAGTGGAATTGGAAGAGTAGACGCAGTAGAGCAAAGCATAACACGCACCTAGAGGCAGCTCCCGCAGTGCGGCAGTGCTAGAGCGAGAGTGATGCATCTGCTCAGCTTGCATCCCCGTCAACCGACTATCCCACCCCAAGCAGTGCAAGCACGCTGCCAGCGCAGCCCAAGTCTGTCTGCCCAATTCCTGTCACCTGCTTTCTGCCCATCCAGCCTGAGGAGGAACACTGTAACTATTGCTGGAGCTGTCTGTCTTTGACTCTTCTGTGCCTCTCTCTGCTCACTCCAGGCCAGCGTCCAGCCGCCGGGTTGTGAGGATTCTGCCGCTCACCGCCCTCACAAGGCCTGGCGCCAGCGCCGTGGTGGTATCGATAGCGGGATGCGCCTTGAAGTCAAGTTGGCGAGCCACTGCTGAAGTCCTCCACCAAAAAACAACACCCGCACACTCGCACACCCCCAAGACCAGCTCCTCTGCGACCACCCACTTCCCCCTCTGCCGCTCACTGCAACCGCAAACACGTCCTACTCTGCTCCGTCTCGCCGTACCTGCGTCACGAATTGCTGCGAGACGTGACTTTGCCTGGTTGCTAGGCAGACCCAGCCCGACCTGAGCTCAACCACAACCACCACCGCCCTCCAAGACATCTTGGTCACGTCACGGCAGCACGGCGCGCAAACATCGCCCACCTCGTCCTCGTCCACGTCGCCGCCACCTCCGCGGCCTCGACCGCCTCGACGCGTCCACCTCGCAATCACAACAATCACAGCACGTCCATCGTCGCCGCTCACTCTCATCCCACCTTTTCCCCCGACATCCATGACCGCTTTTGCTCTCACACGCTAGCTTCACAGCAACACCTGAGCCATCATGGTCAAGGCAGACGCGAAGCGTAATTACTACGCCGACTTGGAGATTGCCCCAACCGCAGACACAGAAGAGATCAAGAAGCAGTTTCGAAAACTTGGTACGTTGACCACTGCGCAATTCACTTTGACAGACTGCTGATCGCGAACTAGCCCGCATCTACCACCCAGATCGCAACCCCGGAAAAGAGGAGGAGTTTGTCCCTCGCTTCCAGGCAATACAAGCAGCACACGAGATTCTCGGAGATCCTGAGCAACGCACAAGATACGACAATGAGCGCCGTCGAAATCTGGGAGGCATGACCTTCAGCACCGCCAGGCCAGCCCCAGCTCAGCGAAGCGCCTACTCTGCCTACTCCAAATTCCCACCACCTCCTCGTCGCACCCAGCAGCCGCCGCCGCCGCCGCCTCGCTATGCCGATCCTCCTGGAGGTGCTCCAGGTCCTCCGCCTGCTGGCGCTCGCTACAGGCATTTCAAGCCGCCGACCGCACAAGCTGGCGCAACTTATCAAGATGCACGGGAACGCGAGAATGTCTTCAATGCATGGCAGAACATGAACCACAACAAAGCCGGTGCCGGAGGTCCTCCGCCCACCAGGCCGCCGCCTCCCCCTCGCACCACGTCCGCGTCCGACCCAGAGGAAGCCAACAACCCTCGAGCGAGGCAGGCTGCCTGGGAGTCCTTCCGTGGAGGCGTGCCCAACGTGAATCGCAACAAGAGCACACGTGGCCCAGGCCCAGTCCCACGCAAACAAGGGTTCGATCCTATGGCCCCGGGAGACGACGAACCTCAAGCCGGCAGCACATCGGCTTACCACACAACGTCCAGGTTCTCGGCACAACCGCCCAAGCAGGTCCACGTGGAGACGAACATCCCTTCGGCATCGAATCCTCCCTCCGCACATACAGAGCCAAAGCCAGACTCCGCAGGTGGCATCCCCGCAGGCGCTGGCGATCGAGTGCCATCGCCATACAATACAACACCAGGAGAGCGTACGTACATCTCGAGCGACGATTTGAAACGCTCCGCGAGCGTCCGTGACGCTCAATCACATGGAAAAGCACGAGACAGTTCAGCAGCCCGCAAATACTCACCGAAAACAGAAGCATATCGTCCCCGAAGCGCGAGTCCTCCTCGCAGCCCTTCCGTGACCTCTCAGAAGTTCCAGCCTTTCGCCATCCCTCGACGCAACGCCACGGCGGCCGCAAACAAGCCTCGAGTACAGAGTGACAATACAAAACCCGGTGGAGGTTTCAAAATGTACTCGTCGAGTTCCGAAACCGACGAAGACGCGGAAGCAAATGGCGCGAACCTTCCGCCTGGTTCTTCCGGAAGCGACCGCCCTCCTCCTAATCCACTGCAGAACACTCTTCGGAGGAAGAAGATGCCATCCCCATCTTGGGCCAACAAGAATGGTCAATTCCCACAGGTGTCGCAACAGCAAACCCCGTCCCAAGGTCAGCCGCAAGGTCAGCCGCAAGGTCAGCCGCAAGGTCAGCCTACTGCAAAGTCTGCCCCAAACGGTGTACCTTTGAGCGCAAACGGACAACCGTCCCATTCACCAATGTATGGCAAACCTTTTCTTCTCTCCCCATGCTGGTCTGCAGAAGGGGCCACGCGAGATTGGTCTACCTTGCGCAATGCCGCCTCGTCATTCCCGTCGCAAAAGTCAACCTCTTCGCAAGCTGCATTTCAACAACCCGCTCGTCCTTATATGCCACCCCGTCAGACTGCGGCGAGCTCAACTTCAACAAGCAACCGCACGCCGATGTTCGGCGAGTCTGTATATAGCATTAGGCCAATGTGGGACCACGAAAATTGGTTTGATGTTTTGATCGCTAAAGATGTTACCTCTAGTTTCAACGTCCCCGTCCCTGGCATGGGAAAGCAACCCAACCAAAACGCCTTTGAAAAGCGGTACGGCAAGAGCAAAAGCTCCGAGGGCATCAACACGAGCTTTTCACCTGGCGATTGGAGCGGCAAGTTCCAAGGCAGCAACGAGCAGCTTCCGGGTACGCCCATGTCTCGAAAGGAGAGCAAGACGAAGACATCGCCGAACCGAGGACGCGCAGCAAACCGGCCGGGCTCTGAGCCCCAAGTCCAGGGGAACACGGAGGGTACCAAGGACAATCCTCTGAATATCGACTCGCAGCGTATGCCTCCTCCGAATGCCTTCCCTCCGCCTCCTCCTAGGCCAGCGGATGCAACCCAATCCCAGCCACCACATCCGCCTCCTCCAACCGAGGTCAAGTTTTCTGCCGACGAATGGAGCAAGAAGTTTGATGAACCACATTTCTTCTACCAGCCGTCGCCTGCGTCCACGTCCCCCACTCGTCCAGTATCTCAACCCAGGACGCCCCGTGCACGCGCAAGTTCACGCAGCGTTCCCAAAGGCCCAGGCGTGCCACAGCCGGCGACTGTTATTGAAGAACATGATGAGCCTACTCTAGCTGGATTCGTCCCGGCTTCGAATTTGAACTCGAGCCCGAGCAATAGTGACAAGATGGATATCGACACGGAACCTCCTGCTGGAAAGCCTGTCAATGGCACTGCACCCGTCTCCCCAGTGGAACCACGAACAGCACGCAACGTTCCTGTTGAACCCAGCAGGCCGGAATGGCGAAAACAAAATGGCAATGGTGTTCCAGGCGTCCAGGCCCCCCAGCAACAAGCACCACCGCGCCCTCCAAAGCTGGATATGGGCGATTTCGCCAACGTTGCTCCTTTTGCGGCGTCAAAGGAAGGTGTTGCAAACATGAACGACCTCGCATCGACCCTCCCGTTCCCCTCGCAAGCGTCTCCGATCCATCCTACAAAGTCAAACAGCCCTCGACCGTTTGCACTGCCCATGGTGCCGAGGCCGCCTGACCTTCCGCTCGTTTCGAACCCTGCCAATCGACTTTCACGTTCCGCCTGGCTTGGTTTCGTCAGCGGCATGCAAAGCTACATGCGCGATTGGAACCACTTCAACCAGACGATGGTCAACCACTTCCTGGGCCAGCAAGAGATTGCGTGTGGACTGGTCGGCAGTGGAGAGCAGTGGCTGAGCGCAGCCGGAGACACGATGAAGGGCGGTCTCAACGACTATCTGGATGGACTGCGCCAGGACGAACGGGTCCGCGAGTACTGGAACACGGCGTGCGACAAGCATATCCAATCCCTGGAGCGCTTCAAGACGATCAAGGAAAAGGTTGCAAAGTTTGGCGTAGAAGCTTAATCGATTTGAGATTGACCATTCTTTTCACAGCATGGGTACTTCTTTAATATCACCAATGTTGTCTGCACGGATAGGGAGGGACGACCGGTGGATTCGACCGAAGCATTCGCATCCACATCCGACGAGAAAACGACCAAGAACGATGATGACTGGCGATTTTCTTTTTCTTTTCCTCCACTTTCCCCCAATCTCTTTCCGGAACGGACGGTAGAATCGACCCAAGCATGCGCATCCACATCCGACAAGAGCGCGCAGCCCCTTAATACTAGCACGACAAAAACGACCGAGAACGATGATGAGAGGCGGTTTATTTTTCGTCCTCTTGTTCTCAATTTCCTTCCGAAGCGGAGGGTAGAACCGACCGAAGCACCCGTATCCATATCCGATAAGAGCGCGCAGCCCCTTCATACCAGCACAACAAAAACGACCAAGAACGGTAATGAAGAAGTGCGGTATTCTTCTCCTCCTCTTTCCTTCACCTTTCCGAGATGGACGGGAAAATCGACCGAAGCATCCGCATCCGCATCCGACAGGAGTGCGCAGTTCCCACATACTAGCAACGGAAAAACGACCAAGAACGATAATGACGGGCGGATTTCTTTTCATCGTCTTCACCTCAACCTCTTTCCGAAACGGACGGTGGAATCGACTGGAGCATCCGCATCCGACAAGAGCGCGCAGCCCCTTCCTCATACCAGCGACAAAAAGACGACCAAGAACGAGGACGACAGGCGGTTTATTTTTCGTCGTCCTTCCCTCAATTTCAATTTCCGCTTTCCGGAAAGGACAGTCAATCTGCCTTGACAGTCCACTCCATATCTTGCAATAATCGGAACCCACCCTCGAGTCGGCTTTTTTTTTGCGGGTGCGGAAAGGAAGCATCATTTGAGACGGCACAATTGTGACATAGGGTTTTCGGAAATGGCCAGATGATGGCGCGTATGTATGTTTTTACGAGCGAAGGCGTTTTTCTGGTTCCGTAATGCTTTCCTTCCATTTCAATGGCGGGAGGCTTCATAGCGAAAGCGAATCATTGAGGGCGACTGACCGCTGGGCGATGTCTGGGCCTTTTCTTATGACATGATGGGAGCTTTGACGTTCTTGTACCCTGATAGTGGCAGTGTTAGTCTATAGAAACAAAACCCTTGTTGTGGTGCATTTTTCTTTTGCGCGTGATGGCCTTGATGAGCAGTGCGTCCGTCGGTCAGATATCTGATACGTTTCGATTCTCCAAGGAAGCATCATTTGTATCATTGACTGGCTGTGGATGAGATGGCATGGTCGTGCCGTCAGTCTCGCTCTAGAAGGTCGGATTTATTCGTTGAAGCGAGGTATGGGCAGGACTTCCTCGCCACTACCTTATTCAGACGCGTCGCGCGCGCCACGTCCAACTGCACGTTCGTAGGGCTGACTGGAATTCAGCCCTACGGAGATCTTGGCATCAAGCTCCCTCTCCAAGACTTTCCCAAAACCACCTCCATCTTTGCGCCATCCCAAACCATCCTCTCCACAACCCCGAAGACACGCCAAAACTTCCTGAAACCCACCGCGACCATGCCTAAATATAAGTACACTCTCCCTGATCACTCATTCGAGCTAATACTAACCGACAAGCACTCTTCTGTAGGAATCCCCATTCAATTCCCTCCATCCCGCCCAACTAACCTCACTCCCAAGGCGACTATTGCGATGTCTACCTCACCCATGACTCGATGAGCGTGCGCAAAGCCCACAACAGCGGTCGCAACCACCTCCGCAACGTCGTCGAGTACTACCAGCGTGAGTGACATCCACTCCCCTCCCCGCGTCCGCGTCCGCCTCCGTGTCCAACACGCGAAACTCACACCTCTCTAGAAATCGGACACGAGAAGGCGCAAGATGTCATCGACTCGATCACAAACTCTTACAACGCCGAGGGTCAAGCGGCGAACAACCCTATGAATCAGCCGTTGCCTGGGATGGGCGGGCCTGGTCCTGGTGGATTTCCGCCCTTCTTTCCTGGGCAGGGTATGCCGCCTTTTCCTCCGCCTGGCGGTGGTCCTGGAGGTACGTCCCCTTATCCTTCTGTTTATACAGCCTACGAGGGATCAGACTGGTTCTGCTGGGACCCTCCCTCTCTTCCTCGATTTCTCTTCCTTCCCACAGTGCAACTCATCACCTTGACTCACCCCAACTAACACACCCGCCCAGGCTTCCCCGGCCCAGGAGGTCCCCTCCCAGCAGGCCTCCCTTTCCCTCCACCAGGCGGCCTCCCAAACTTTCCCTTCCCCCCGCCCAACAGCGCAGGCCCCGCCGGCTCACCACCAGCCAATTTCCCCTTCCCCCCTCCCCCCGGCGCCGGCGGTATGCCGAATTTCCCCTTCCCGCCGCCGAATATGATGGGAGGACCGCCCGGTGGACTACCCGGTGGTGGACCATCGCCGCTGCCGCCGCCGGGGATGGCGAATGGCATGGGTGGGCCGCCGCCTAGTGCTAGTCCTGGGATGGGCGGTGGGCCCGGGATGAGTCGGGATCCGAGGTTGGCTGGGCCGCCGCCCTCGTAAGACTGGAGGGGGAGGATTGGGTTTGACCAATGGGCTGGTGGGGGATTTTGATGGTTCTGATATTCTTGCTTTCATTGCTGTGGCGAAAAATGGCGTTTTTGTGGCGGGCAAAGGGGTAAAGAAGGAAAAGTGCGCTTGTGTACTTGTATATAACAACCCATGTCATCTCCGCGACAGGAGGTTTACCTAGTTGAAGGCATGGTGGCATCTGCTGGGAAGCATGAAAGGGGATTTTGCGATCCTAGAAGTCCTACCCCGAATTGCATAGGTAGACCCCAAACTGTGCACCCATATCTATTCCTCGCAAAGGGCCCATGGCTTGCGAAGTGAGAGCCATCTGAACCGACTAATAAACTGCCAAATGCCTGACCAAGACGAAGATGTGTTATTTGCTGCCTGCCTGTGG